>CM031955.1:10505378-10940378 GCA_018749465.1 Paracanthobrama guichenoti
GTGTTGCTGAACAGACTGAGGTTACACACTGTAACACACCGGCACTGCCACACTTCTACAGTTACATGCTATCTGCAGATGCAGAGACAGGAAATCAGCTAGACGAGGCCAGTTCAGGACACGACATATGACAAATGATTCAAGTGAAAAAGAAGAAATGGATTTCAGCAGCCGCTGCAGCACATGCAACGCTACACAACAAGGGGCTCGTTTCTGTGAAGTGTAACTCCATTATTCAACTCATTTAATAATGATTCATAATTCAACATGTTTTCTCTTTAAGGTCATGATGGAGCAAGATAAGTTAGTTGACAAGTACACTAGCATTCAATCTTTGGAGGTGGAAAGATAATTTAAGGTGTCTGTGTTACAGTGAAATTTTGAGTAATAATAATTAACTACATATACTTATATTGGTTAGGGTAGGATTAGGGTTTGGTTTATGGTTAGTTGTATGTAATTATGCATAATTTATAGTTATTACTACAGTAACTACATGTAACGTGTAACAAGTAAAATAAAAAGTGTTACCAATTTTTGTTTTTGAAAGAAATCTTTTCTGCTCACCAAGACTGCATTTATTTGATCAAAAACACAGTAATATTGTGAAATATTATTACAGTTTAATATAACTCTTTCCATTTATAATATACTATATACTATATTCAATCACTTCCATGGCAACAGGTGTATAAATCAAGCACTAGGCATGCAGACACTTCTGCAACCATTTGTGAAAGAATGGGTCGCTCTCAGGAGCTCAGTGAACTCAAGCATGGTACCGTGACAGGTTGCCACCTGTGCAATAAGTCCATTTGGGAAATTTCCTCAATACTAAATATTCCACGGTCAACTGTTAGTGGTATTATAACAAAGTGGAAGCAATTGGGAACAACAGCAACTCAGCCACGGAGTGGTAGGTCACGTAAAATCACAGAGTGGGGTCAGCGCATGCTGAGGGTCACAGTGCGCAGAAGTCGCCAACTCTCTGCAGAGTCAATAGCTACAGACCTCCAGACTTCGTGTGGCCATCAGATGAGCTCAAGAACAGTGTGTAGAGAGCATCATGGAATGGGTTTCCATGGCCGAGCAGCTCATCCAAGCCTTACATCACCAAGTGCAATGCAAAGCGTGGGATGCAGTGGTGTAAAGCACGCCGCCACTGGACTCTAGAGAAGTGTAGACGTGTTCTCTAGAGTGACCAATCACGCTTCTCTATCTGGCAATCTCATGGACGAGTCTGGGTTTGGCGGTTGCCAGGAGAACGGGACTTGTCTGACTGCATTGTGCCAAGTGTAAAGTTTGGTGGAGGGGGGATTATGGTGTGGGGTTGTTTTTCAGGGGTTGGGCTTGGCCCCTTAGTTCCAGTGAAAAGGAACTCTTAATGCTTCAGCATACCAAGACATTTTGGACAATTTCATGCCCCCAACTTTGTGGGAACAGTTTGGGGAAGGCCACTTCCTGTTCCAACATGACTGCTCACCTGCTCACTTTTTTCATGATTCTTTGATGAATCTCTGAAACTTTATTTTGAGAGAGAAATCTTAACACTTTACTTAACGCCTTTATGTATAATGCATTATAAAAGTATTGTTTATCCAGTAATTATGCCTTGTAATGCACTTCATAATGCATCATATGGTCTCATGAATAATTGCAGTTATAATACACTATAATACTTATCCATTCACTGAACACACATTTAAAAAAAAAGTATAAAGCATTAAAACACATGATAGATGACCAATTTCAGAACCTGCAAATATTATAATGCATTTTAACTTTGGTTTATAATGTACATTATGAATACCTTTATAATGCATTATGCATAAGGGCTTTAAGTAAAGTGTTACACTGAAGTCTTTACTGTCACTTTTGAACAAATTAATATATCATTGGAGAATACAAGTATTAATTTAATTTAAAAAATAGTTTCTGACCTCAAACTTTTGAACAGTAGTGTAACAGTATCAAAGACTGTAACCACGGGGCCAATCTTCTGCTCAGGGTCATTGATGTGTAAATGTAGACTGTCATGTAAAGGCAAATGTAGAAGTTTGAGCTACAAGCAGCTTAGCTTCCATAAATGCACTGGAGAAAAAGTGTGAAAGTTACAGTATGATATCAAAATGTCAAGGAAAACCTGTTGTGCTCTATGACAGTAGCAGTTGCTGTCCTTTAGGGGGCGCTATGCAACAGGACTGTACTACACACATAGAGGAGATAAATAAAGGAGTGATGAATGAGCAGGATCTGGAGGTGGTTCAGCCTGTGGTGCAGCCAATCCAGTTCCACAGCATGCCAGTGAAAACCATTACAACTCCAGGATCAACACTGAGAAAACAATCTGTCAACCCGTGCACAGACACCAGCACGAGTGCATGCAAACACACAGCCTCAGTCACATGTCACGGGCTGTGGATTTCTGAAAATCTTCTGTGCTTTCTAGAAGCTTCTCTTTCCGCCTCACTGAAATTATCCTCACAGTGCTTCTGGGTAATGAACTGATGTACATTATAGTGTTGACGAAACAAATGAGCACTTCTGAGATACCTCAAAGTGCCATGGTACTAAGAAAATGTGTCTCTTTTGGACAGGATCATCAGGGTTGTAGCTGAGAACTCTGGGTCCTCTGACTGCACATCGCTTTGGCCCGCTCAACATTAAAATATTTCAAAACATTTCGACAACATAATCTAACATCTGTATTTCTTCATCTCTTAATTTGTGTAACATCTTTTTATTCACTACCTTGCAAAAGTTTGGGGTCAGTTTTCTTATTATTATTAAAGAAAAGTATTAAAAAGAAATTAATACTTTTATTCAACTAGGACAGTAAAGACATTTCAAATAAATGCTGTTCTTTTTTTTCCTTTTCTGAAAAGAATCCTGAAAAAATGCATCATGATTTTTTAACATTGATGATAATCAGAAATGTTCAATATTCAAATCATCATATCTGAATGATTTCTGAAGGATCATGCGACTCACAGCTCAATTCAGCTTTGATCACAGGAATAAATTACATTTTACAGTATATTCACATAGAAAACAGCTGCTTTGAAATGTAATAATATTTCACAATATTGCTGTTTTTACTGTATTTTGGATCAAAAATATGCAGCCTTGGTGAGCAGAAGAGAATTCCTTTGAATGGTGTACTTTTCTTCAGTTTTATTACCATTTCCGTATATTTGACCTAACTTTTAAATCTATTTCAGCTGAATTACACAAACATATGGTAGCACACGTGGGCCGTAGAAGGTCAAACGTGAGGTTCAGCAAGGTTTTATTTGTTGCATTTACCACAGCGTAATAAATTCCTCTGTTTAACCGAGTGTATTTCTCTACCGAAGCGAAAAACTATTTTTTACAGAATGGCAATCATAAATGGAGCTTTTCATATCATTTTCACAGTGATGACATGAGATCTAAACAATGGTTTCCTTTAGTAGTGTGTCATCAGAGGAGTAAATCCTGCAGCCTTTTTCTTGACATGTACAGTAACTTTTATATGTCTTTAGTTTAATAAACTCACTTTCTTAGGCCCTTTTTACACCTGGTATTAAGATGTGTTTTGGTTGATCGGATCACAAGTAGATGAGGGAGACACATTCCCATTTTAATCCGTCTCTTTTGTCCACTTTAAACCACTTCTGTCTGACTTTCTCAGACCTTTTGGTCTAATGGATGAAATAAGCTCACACAATTTACATATGAACACGACCGGAGACGACGGGAAAACATACAGAGAGCGTCAGCTTTGGTGTCTGCTCTGAAAGTTGCAAGACCAGCCGAACGCTGGTGTGCTAGAAATCAGGAATGGTGAGAGAGCATTGAGCTTGGTACGTTTTCATCTTCAAACCAAACTTGGGTCTTCAGCTGACAAAGTTTAAATCCCGTCTGGTTAGCGCTTTTCCCATAATGTTTGTGCATTAGGTCAGTAGCAGGTAGTGTAGGTGGACTTTTGTGGTTGTTTGAGCTCATTTGAGCACACTACGAAAGCAATCCAGGTCTAACGTGTTTTTGACTACCTCTGGAAGTGGACAAAAGTGGACAAGCTCAAAGCATTTTAGACCTCGTTTACACCTGTATTTAACGTCGTCCACTTGTGATCTGATCGAGCACAACACATTTTAATACCAGGAGTAAACAGCGCCTTAAAAAAGAATGTGTTACGCATTGATCCACTATACACATCTGATCTCATTCTCCTTCCTTCCTTTTCTTTTATGCTGAGCAGATTTTGATTTCTTTGCTGACAGCATGAACTTGTCTTTGGTTTCAGAGCGAGCAGCAGAGCGCAGGAGATCAGACTACGCTTGGAGGAGAATACCATCACTGCCGCCACAGTCATTTTTGTGAGGAAATGCAAGTGTGTGAGTGTGTGCATGAAATGCGAGTGTGTGTGAGATGTACGTGTACCTTTCGGCCCTTTCCCTGGTGCTGGTTCAGCCGTGCTGCGGGTCCATATCAGCATGATTCCTCCTGAGTCTCCAGTCAGGATGTCTCCATTATTGAGGAAAGCCAAACACTGCACAAATTTGGGCTTCTCATATTTCTGTCAAAGAGACACAACAAGAGTAATAAATGTAAAGGACCTGCAGAACTAGTCTATAAATGCTTCTTGGACTGGGAAATATCACTAAAATAAAATTGACACTATTTAACTTATGCATTTTCTCTGAAATTGTCTTAAAGGGGTCATTGGATGCCCATTTTCAAAGAGTTGGTATGATTCTTTAGGGTTTTCATGCAAAGTCTGTAACATACTTTGGTTAAAATTCCTCAATATTTGTGTAAAACGCCAATTTTACCTCCTCAAAAACCCTGTTTCGGTGCATGTCTCTTTAAATGATAATGAGCTATTGCTCACCCCACCCCTCTCTTCCATGGGGCGTGGAAACACAAGACACAGGTGAAGTGTACAGCTGGCTGAGGGTGGAAATATGCTAATATTCAAGATTCAAGATTCAAGAGTTTTATTTGTCACATACACAGTTATATACAGAATATACAACCGGCAGTGAAATGTAAACAGGTCCGCTCCATGGACAGTGCAAATTCACAGTTAAAAACACAAGGAAGAAATTATAATAGAAATAGGATATAAAAAAAGTACTATCTATATATATATATATATATATATATGTCTATATCTGTAGAATTATAAATAATCAAGTCAAGAGAAAAAAAAAGGTAACAAATAAGGATAAAGTGGAATAAAATAATTGAAGTAGACTTTGCAGTGAGTAAACTGTAGACTTATAAATATGTGGTTAACAAATGTATAAAGAGTATAATGTGCAAACAGGTTTATGACAGGTTGTTACACAGTAACAACGAGAACAGAAAGTGCAGTGCAATGTCAGTGTATCGATGTTTATCCTGACGTGAAGTCACGTGATGTTAAGTGACTGAGTTCAGGAGTCTGATGGCCTGGGGAAGAAGCTCCTCCTGAGTCTCTCAGTTTTGGCCATCAGGCTTGGAGCGCTTACCAGATGGTAGCAGCGTGAAATGAGGGTTTGCAGGGTGATTAGAGTCCTTGATGATCTTGGTAGCTCTACCTTTGCAGCGTTTGGTGTGAGCGTTCTGCAGAGACGGAGAGCTGACCCTGAGATACGCTTGGATAAGCGCACGACTCTTTGCAGGGCTTTGCAGTCATGACTGGTGCTGTTCCCATACCACGCTGTGATGCACTGAGTTAAAACACTTTCTATCGCCCCTAAATAGAAAGTTTTCAGGATAGCTGGTGAAACCCTGAATTTCCTCAGCTGGCGCAGGTGGTACAGTCTTTGCCTGGCTTTTTTCACCTGTGTCTGAATGTGAGCAGTCCAGGTCAGGTCCTCGGAGATGTTTACACCCAGGTACTTGAAGCTGCTCACTCTCTCTACTGGTGACCCGCTGATCATGAGGGGGAGTATGTCCGTTGCTGTCTCTTCCTGAAGTCCACAATCATTTCTTTGGTCTTGCCAACATTCAGAGAGAGACAGTTGTCCTGGCACCATGATGTTAGATGCTCCACCTCGTCCAAGTATGCCGTCTCATTGTTGTTGGAAATGAGGCCCAGGACAACAGTATCATCAGCAAATTTGATGATAGAGGTGGAGCTGTGTGTGGACAAACAGTCATGCGTGTAGAGAGAGTAGAGCAGGGGGCTCAGGACACAGCCCTGTGGAGCTCCCACACTCAGGGTGATGGAGGTGGAGGTGGACTGGCCTATTCTCACCACCTGAGGCCTGCCAGTGAGGAAGTCCTCAATCCAGTGGCAGAGAGAAGGATTCAGGCCGAGATCCAGGAGTTTGGAGGTTAGCTTGGTGGGAACTATGGTGTTAAAGGCTGAGCTATAGTCAATAAATAGCAGTCTTACGTAGTTCCCACTTTTGCTGTCGATGTGAGTGAGGAGGAGTGGAGGACATGAGAGATGGCATCTTCAGTCGATCTATTGGGACGATAGGCAAACTGAAGAGGGTCCAAAGTGTCAGGAATGAAGGCGCAAATGGTGTTTTTAATGAGTCTCTCAAAGACCTTCATGACTATAGGCGTGAGAGCCACTGGACGATAGTCATTTAGGCAAGAGGGTTTACTGTTCTTAGGGACAGGGATGATGGTGGATTTTTTGAAGGAGGTGGGGACCACAGATGTAGCGAGGACTCATTAAAGATAGATGTAAACAACCCGGTGAGCTGATCAGCACAGGACCGCAGAACACGACCTGAAATACCATCCGGCCCGGCAGCTTTCCTGGCGTCCACACGCTTGAGTGCTCTCGAACTTCATCCTCTGAGACAGAGATCACGTGATTGTTGCTGCTCTGAGTAATTTCCTCTAACGCGCCACTTGGCGGAGTCGCGTTGCGCGCGTTACAGTCAAAGCGAGCATAGAAAGAGTTTAACTCGTTCACGAGCAACGGATCAGCGTTCACCTCTGCAGAGGATTTAGATCCAAAGGAGCAGATGGACCTCAGACCTTGCCACATGCGCGCGAGTCGTTGAGTTGGAAATGAGACTCCACTCGGTCTTTATAACGGAGTTTTGCGGCTTTAACTGCTCGTCTGAGAGCATAGCAGGACGATCTGTATTCATTCATATTCCCTGAATGGAGACCGGCGTTATAAGCAGCAGTGCGTCGCGTTCACTGCCGCTGTAGTTGAATTGTCCACCCACGGTTTCTGATTTGAGAAGGACGTTATTGTTATTGTTTGCGTGGCTTGCTCTGTAAGCGTGTTGATGAAGCAAAGCGCCACGTCTGTGAACTCGCTTACGTCAGCTGAACTCGCTCGGAACATGTCCCAATCCACATCGCCCAGAGCTGCCTGTAGCGCGGTCTCTGAGTGGGGTGACCAACGCTTAACTTCCCGCCTCACGGGGTTCCTGGAGGAGCTTTTGTTTGTATTCGGGAGTGAGGAAAATGGCGGCATGATCCGATTTGCCAAACGCTGGAAGTGACCGCGCTTTATAGGCGTTCTTAAGCGGAGAGTAGCAGTGATCCAGTGTGTTTGCTCCTCGTGTGGGGCAGGAGGCGTGCTGGTGAAAGTTTGGCAGGACTTTCTTTAGGTTTGCTTTGTTAAAATCGCCAGCGACAATGAATGCCGCGTCGGGATGTTGGTTTATGGCGCCGCTGGCAACATCATGAAGGCCAGATAAAGCCAGCGCTGTGTCTGCCTGCGGTGGGATGTAAACGGCGGTCGCGACAACCGCAGAAAACTCCCTCGGCAGATAGAATGGGCGGCAGATGATTGTTAAATGTTCCAGATGAGGTGAGCAGGACCGCGAGAGAATGGTGATGTTCCTGGGATCGCACCATTTCTTGTTGATCATGAAACACACTCCACCGCCTTTGGATTTACCGGCCTCGGCTGTTCTGTCCATCCGAAAAACAGAGAAGTTCTCCGGCGGCGTCACAGCTGTGTCCGGGACCGCGGGCGTGAGCCATGTTTCAGACAAACAATAGATATTACAGTCTCTCATGTCCCGTTGAAAACTTATCCTGGCTCTAAGATCGTCCATCTTATTATCCAAGGATTGAACATTTGCTAGAAGAATGCTCGGGAGAGGAGGTCTGAATGCCCTTTTCCTCAGTCTGTTACGGATACCAGCACGTTTCCCACGGTGTTTCTTTGTTCTACGCCGCTGGCTCTGTCCATTGTTCAACTCGGCGTTCCGAAGAATCTCAGATGGCCCCAGAGGATCGGCGAAAGTGTCCTGAAACAGTCCAGTGTAGAGGTAACCAATGTCCAAAAGAGTTTTGCTGTCGTAGTAGATCAATGTGACAGTCTGTCAGCAGTCATGGGCGGAGCATGAGCAATATGACATCAAAAATCTAGTTAAATAATCACAGTATGTTTTTCCACACTGTTATTCAGGTTTGGTTTAATTAAAACAAACTTTGGTGCAATTGATTCACTAGTTCAGTTCGCTTGGTTCGTTTGGTCTGGACCACAAAATAATCTTTTAGTCTTGGTCCACTTAGCATTCACAATGGCATTTTAACACTGAACCTAAAGATACCGAACCTAAAGGCATACGTTCACAACCTGATTGGTCGGCTTTTATTATGTATATTTTGTGAATGAACCTACTGAACATCCAAAACAATGCTGTGTGCTGGGCTAAATGCGCTTGTTGTGTGTGCGTGGCTTCATATGATGGTATTTTGACGAGCTGAGAACTCGTGAAGAGCTTATAAAATGTGTAAATGAGTCAAAACAGCGACAGGAATCCCTCCGTCACACACACACAAACCAAGATCTGCTGTGAGGAGACGCGGTTCTGATGCCTGTACCGTGATGGACAACAACACGACTATGATGAGAAAACACAGGTATGCGAGAGCTTTCTGTTGTTTTTAGGGTCGCATCTTGTGACATCATGTCTTGTTTTTGGTTCGTTTACATGTCTTTGGTCCGTGTTGTGTTCATATTTCAGTTGAACTGCACCAGAGTTCGTTTGGAAGAGGAGCGAGACCAACAGTCTTAACACTCTTGAACTCATGAGTTGCAAGACAAAGAAAGATCTAGAAACTAGTGTAATGATGCCGTCTCTGAGAAACTCAATGGGCAAATAAAAAGTGCATTAAAAAAAAACTCATGTTTTTAATGACATGCATAAAATATAACAGTGATATGCGTGTCCTTACACCAAAGATGCCTTGTTTGCGTGCCAGTGAGGAACCGCTCCAGGTCCAGAAGAAGATATGGGATTTCCCACAAGTCACAATGGTGTTGGCATCAGTTGGGTGAAACTCCACCGCTAAGACCACTTCATTGGTTGTCTAATAAAACAGCACATTAGCAAAACCATTACATGACGAACAAAGAGATGATAGGGAGCAAAAGATCAATGTGGAATGAAAGGTACAAATGGAACAGACGTGGCAAAACATGAAACGATGAGACGGAAACTACAACGAGATGAAAACGGATTGAGAAGAAAGAGAAGGAAATAAGATAAGGGCAAAGAAAAGAAAGGAACAAAGGAAGGGGGATACTTAGAAGAGGAAGGGAGTGGTGATATGTGTGAGAAGAGGAATGGAATGAATAAAAAGAGTGTGTCCACGTACCTTAATCTCAGCGATTTTTGATTTCTTCTGCCAGTCCCACACAGTGAGCATGTGTTCATTAGAGTCATCGATCACACTGAGATGGGTGCCTGAGTCCTACACACACACACACACACACACACACACACACACACACACACACACACACACACACAGAGCATCAATGACTGTTCACAAACAAATACACTTCTGGAGCGGTTATTTGCCGAATATACAGCCGAATACGACCCAAAAAGTGCTGCGTTTGGTGTTGAAACAACCAGGATAAAAATTACTTTTCATAAATTATAATTAATGAATTCTAGTTATCATGATTGCCTCTAATAGACATGATTGCCTATGCCATATGAGAAAAAAAAGTGACTTTCATGCAATGCGACTACAATTACTTTATTATCTCTGTTATTATTAACAATGTTATCTTATATTTCACTCGTAATGATTTATTTATAAATGCTTTTTATCTACCACTATGCACACAATCTATCTCTTTAACCGTAATGAAATCATACTTTTAAATATGCCACTAAACCACCAGTAGGTGGCGGCAAATCATTGTCTTAACGAGTGATTTGTTGAATCATTTGGTCAAATGATTTGTTCAAAATGTCTGATTCATTCAGGAACAAAGGGCGATCGGTGTATGACATCAAAGTACCGCGAGAGCGGCTCCATATGCTTTCAAAAGCTCTGATGTCATACACCGATTGGTCTATGATAAGTCGAAAACACTTACTGTCTTTATGAGTGAGTCATTCATTAGAACGATTCGTTCAAAACACGGATTCATTCAGCAATGAAACATCACAATGTTGCTTGCTCGGAGATGCGCAATGGCTCTACATTGTAAAAATAGAGCACAATGCACTGTATTAATATGAAGGAATTTTCTATAATAGCCGAAAATTAGCCCTACATTTAAAGGCGTACTGTGGATGCGTACGAGTGGAATTATTTTTATTGCCGAAATAGAGCAAAAACTTCTTCTAAGATAATAACTTTTATCGAACTGTTGTATAAAATCGCACTGTTGCTCATGCGATACTGCTTAACTAGCCATATCCTATATAAATATTACAAACAAGAACTCCCACAGAGACATTTTTGCCTCGTATCTTGAATTTTGGAGGCATTTTAATTCATTTTGGTGAAATTTTTGCTCCATGCCCCCGTTAATTTCCAACGCTGTCTTCTGTGCGGCGTGATGGTGAGGGGGCCATTCATTTAAATAAATGAACGAAATGACAAAAAAATTTGAGTAAAAGAAAGAAGGATCTGGTTCATAACCTGAAAGCATTTTTGAGAGGTAGATCAAACAGTTTGCTTCATACATTCAGTTTAACAGCATTAAAAAGGGAAACTGTTATCATTCAACTGAACTCTGCATTTTAAACGCATGACGTTCTTCGTCCATGCAATGCACGTCCCTGAATGAGCACAGTTTTACAGCGCATTTAATTCAACTGCTCAGGTAATGTTAATGATATGACCCATTTCAGGGCTGGCCAAAATTACAATTTAAAAGCAGCCAAGACTAGAAACATATCTTTATAATTACAGGTACTGTACATCTTCATATAACATGTATTTTACGTTCTTTGCAACATCTTGTTTTGATGTCCTTCAGGGGTCAAGGGATCAAGGCTTCTTTAGTGGGGTCAGACCCCTCCAAACCCCCCGTAATTCACACCCTGGGTATAATGAATCCTTTCCTTCTGGTATTTGTCAGTTTTGCATTAATTATAGTTGATTAATTGTAGTCTTTGGTAGACCAGAATCAAGGGCACTTCAATAGTCAAGCCTGGGAGTTTAAGGCAATGCTCATTAAACACGTAAAGGGAACACAAAATGCCATCAAATTAGACGGTTGACTCACAGCTTTAGAGAAAGCAAGGGATCCAACTCCTCTCTCAAAGGTGCCGAGGCCGATGATCTGCAGCGTGGACAGACTGACAGAGTCCCAGACTCTCACGTGCGGCTGGAGCGGCTGCAGGATCACGCAAAGAGACGGCAAACATCACCGCAAGAATTCATGAGGTAAACATAAAAAAACTCGGTATTAAGAACCACTTGGTAACATGAATATTACGGGAAGACTAAGTGCAACATGAACACTCATGCAAAGTGCTTTTACAGTGTTTCCTGGTTTATATTCTTTAGGGATCCTCTGGAAGCCTGCCAGCTAAATGTGTTTGGTTTTGCCCTTCCAAGACATGCCCTGTTCATCTTGAAAGTGTGTTTGCTAAAGCAGAATAGAAACTAGCAAGTTATTCTAGATCTGTTCTGCAATTTTGCATATCTAAAGCAAGAAAAAGAGCACAATGTTTGAGAATGAAGTACAATAGTTGAACAGATAAGGATGAAGGAAAAATAAAGAAATCAATGTACTGCATTTATTTGATGAAAAGTACAGTAAAAATGTTAAATGAATATATTTTATTTTCTGCTCATCAAGACTGCATTTATTTAATCAGAGATACAGTAAATATTATTACAATTTAAAATAACTTTTCTCTTTTAATAGATTTAAAAATGTCATTTATTCCAGTGATCAAAGCTGAATTCATCATCATTCCTCCAGTCTTCAGTGTCACATGACCCTTCAGAAATCATTCAGATATGAGGATTTGATACTCAAAAACATTTCTGATTATTATCAATGCTTAAACAGCCGAGCCGCTTCATATTGTTTCAGGGTTTGTTGATAAATAGAAAGTTCCAGAGAACAACTTTTATTTGAAACAGAAATCTTTCATAATGTAAAAGTCTTTGTCACTTTTGAACTATGTAATGCATCCTTGTTGAATAAGAGTATTCATTTTTTTAAATTGTACTGATAGCAAACTTTTGAGGGATAGTGTACATTGAGGCAAACATAGGCTTGTGCTTCATCATAACAGTTATGTTGATCAAACTCACCCTGCCATCCTTATCCACTCCTGCTATCTGTCCTGTGGCGATACGGATCTTATCTGGGTGAACAGCAAGACTATAAGAGAACGAGAGCGAGAGAGCAGAACATTCACTCATCAGCTCATTTCTGTTTGTTACCGTGTAGATATACACGCTCTGCCCACCTAACCGCTGTTTAGAGACCAACCAATATTGGTCAGTCCAGATACTGATATCTACAGATGGGCGTGAATTCCACTATACACATTTTACAAAATATTCACACAATAAATGAAACTGTTAATTATTCATTGATAAGGCTGTCTGTGGACTCTAGAACTGAGATAATGGGGAGGTCAAGCTTATGGACCAATGTCGACAATCTTAAAAAAACCAGCTGTATTGGTCCATCAATATTTGTGTGGTTACAGTGGTTGTTGAAACGACATACTTCAAAAGACATACATGTACCTTTAAGACCCCCCGATCTCTAATTAAACTCCATGTAATGCAGCTGAATGGGTGCACTGACACGTGACACGTGTGTTGTGAAGCTCGCACAAGTAGAGACGTCCTCTGTGCTTCAGTGTTACTTCTTGCGCAAACTTCACAATGCACTTACATCCCGTTGCACAAGCCTTAAATGAGCGCCACCCATTCACTTGCATTATATGGACTCACAGAGATCGATTATTTCCCTAAAAATCTTGGTTTGTGTTTATCTGAAGACAGAAAGTCATACAGATCTGGGGTGAGTAAATGATGAGAGAAAATCTTTATTTTTGGGTGAACTATCCTTACGTCCGATTCTGTTTTGCAGACCCTCTCATTTCCATCCTGTGATTACACCGCTTTAGGAAGACAAAACTAAACAGCATTCCCAATGACAGCCATTCTGTCATCTTTCATCTTTCAAAGAAATATTCAATGAGAGTTACCAATTTAATCATTGTCAGTGTTAATGCCCCATAAGACCAACAGATAACTGCATGCCCCAAATCACACCATATGTGCTTTCATCTGTCTTACCATTTGACACAGTCAGTGTGTCCTAAGTAGTGGCGCTGTGTCCTCTCCTCATAGTTGAAAAGCACAACCACCGAGGCGATGAAATATACAATCTCCCCGGTAGGCAGCAAGTACACGTTTGCACGGCAGTCACGACCCCTGTAGCCATATCTATCCGTCTGAGTCAAGGAGAACGCAACAAAACACCAAAAACAAACAATACAAGAATTTCTGAAGGCACTTTTTGTAATATCAATTCAATGCTTTACACATCCGTCTGTGAATTTAATTCATTTCAGGCTTTTCTTTCAGAGCAGGATTCAAACCAACGTTTTTAACATGGAAGGCGGGCTCACTAACAAGACCACAGGCTCTATTATCAGTCGCTAATTCGTCTCTGAGCCCAAGGAAGTGGGATTTACTTACACAGCTCTTACTAGCTGGTCTCCGTTACACTCAACCCCCTTAACCTCACTCACATTCGGGTCACGGCACCAATGTAAACCCTACAGTTCAACTCACACCAGTCTGCCCGGGATTCGAAATGGCGTGTGGGTTTAAGAAAAGCACATTATAAATAAAATGCATTATTATTATTATTATTACTCAAACATCTCTTACTAGCTGGCCTCCGGTACACTCACCCCCCTAAACCCCACTGCCATCCAGGTCATGATGCCAACGTAACCCCTTCGGTTCTACTCATACCACTCAGGATTCGAACTGGCGTTTCCAGTGTGGAAGGCAGGCTCGCTAACAAACGCTAAAGACCACAGCTTCTAGCATCAGGCACTAGCGCGCCTCTTGAGGGCAGGGGAGTGAGATTTACTCACACGTCACGTTACGTCGGGTCACGTTACCAACGTGCCGGGACCCACGGTTCAACTCACACAACTCCGAGCTGGATTTGAACCGCTGTTTCCGACGTGGAAAGTAAAGATTGCAGCCTTTAGCATTAGTCAAGGAAGTGAGATTTACTCACACAGCTCTTACTAGCTGGCCTCTATTACACTCACCTCTCTAAACCTCACTCCCATCCGGGTCACAGAACCAATATGCCCGCACAAACTGGCGTTTCCGGCATGGAAGGCGGACGTGCTAACAAGTATGCTACGACCCACAGCCTCTAGCATCAGGCACTAGTGTGCCTCTTGAGGCCTGGGGAGTGAAGTTTACTCACACAGCTCTTACCAGTCTCTGTTACATCAGCAAATATTTATATACATGATCTTATTTATTGTTGTTTTTTCATGTTTTTAAAGAGCAAAAGCAGAAATGCAATGTGCCAAGTGCAAAGCATGCTAGAAAGGATACACCCACTCCAGTTTGAGTCTCTCTGGGGGAAGTTCGGTGCGGACCTCGTCGTAGTTCTCCACGTCCGATGGGATAAACATTGTGATAGGTCGTCCTCGCATGAACATTTTGATATAGTCGCCCTCTGCAGAGATATTAGATAAAGGAAATCTATTCTAAGACAAAATACTAGAGAAATAATATTTATTAACAAAATTGTCAGCTACTGTGTATGAAACGCATCTCAAACAAAACCCATGTTTGTTTGTGTGAAGCGCATGCATCTTGAGATTAGACTTTAGAATAAGTTGAAATTTGGTGCAGATGGTCTTTGAGAAGAGTCTGTGTAAGCTTGCTAGTTCATTTAGTACATTTTAACATGACATACACACAGCATACATCACACCTTCTAACATTGTTCCTCGTTACTTAACAGGTTAACAGCTTTTACATATTCGTTTCTAAATGAAGCTCTTTGATGGAGTTAGTAAAGCTCATGCTCTGAACTGATTCAAAAACCCCAAGCAAATCAAAATTGAAGCTTTGAGCGTCGTGCAGAAGGGCCAGAGCAATGACAATGCCCAAATTACACGAAAAGAAAGTTTCAAGCAGAAATATCAAGGTGGTGAAAAAATGGACAGTGAGGCAGAAAAAATGAAAAGTTTTCTCTGGTCTCCAGATCATTTTGTGCTCATCTTATAAAGTATTTAACACAGAAGAAGACATCTGACCACAATGACCTTTAAAAAGCAACCACCAGTACATTCTTTACTGTCACTGATGTCCTTAAAGGGATTGTTCACCCCAAAAAATTATATGTCAGTCATCATTTACTCACCCTCTTGTTGTTCCCAAAACAATATGAGAAATGTCTTTGTGTGTGTCAACATTCAGAATATCTTCTTATTTTTAATGTTCCACAGAAGAAAGTCAGGTTTGGGACGACATGAGGGCAGGTAAATGATGACTGAATATTCATTTTTGAGTGAACCAAATATAAATCATTACAACAAATACTATAACTTTACGATTTTGTCCAGATACTATACAGTAATGAGAATCAGATTTGGTAAAAATGAGCGCAGTTGTCATAAAAACAATGGATCATTATAATGAATGCAATTTTCTCTGTACAAAATGTACTTATTTCTTTCCTTTGATTTTGGGGTGAAATATGTTCTTGAGTGGTTTACTTCAGACAAACACATTCCTCTGCTAATGAGTTACTGGTGGTGAATCTAAGTCACCTATTTAGACCAAGTGAATTGTGGGAAGACATGATCAAGTGAGATGTGTGTTCATTGTTTATCCTGGGAGGAAATCCACTTACTTTCAATTCCTCCAGAAATGTTATTTAAGATTTTGAGGATCAAAAGCGGCAGAGAGACAGAAGAAAAGTGGAGGAAGTGACTGACCATTGATCTTTCACATTGATCAACATGTTAAGAGAATTAAAGTGGGATTAGTGCCAGAAACGCTTATAGTCCAGCCTGAAGCAGGTAAGGGAGCTTTCGACGGCTTTCGGCCCTGTAGAGAGGAAGGCCTTACCTTGACTGTTTTTTTCACGGGTTGACATTTTAGCTGGGTATGGGATAGAAATAATAATCTCTCAAAAACAAACACAGAAAGAATGACAGACAAGGAACAGTTCTATTGATGTATGGTAATAGAAGCCTGTAAACAGTTTTTAAGATGGGTGTGATCATTAGAAAGAACTGGAGCATCAAATGAGAAACCACAAGTCGAAGGAATGCAGTTTGTGCCTTGCAGCCTTTGCCAAGATAAAAATGACTTGAGAGATGGAGGTGGCGCTCACACCAATACTGTTCTCAGCCTAGGGCTAAATCCAGCCTCGGGATGAGGTCGTTCCAGGGCACAGTTCGCCCACGACCACTGGCATGAGCCTCGTGTTAAGAGTGTTTTTCAGTGTCACTGCTAATCTTGCCCTGAGGCAATGCCAAATACTAACAGGTGGCATCATGCTAGCTTTCATTTATATTTATGAAACGTTTTATTGTGCAAATGTGAGAATTTGTATTGTTTTAATGTGCAAAGTTCTGACATCTTGCACAAGGCATCCGTTTTGTCTGCACCACTGTGATACAGGAAATGAGATGAGCACACGAGGAAAAAATGAAGTTGAAACATAATAGATCACTTAAAAGGCAGAATGAGACTTTACCTTGGCTGATGACTGGATCTCGGTGTCTAAAGAGGAAATGGGAAGAAAATCAAAATATTGTTAACGCAAGGCAAAAAGTGAGATCCAAAAATGGCATGTTTGATCAACTATAGGAATGCATTAAAGGAACAGTTCTAAAATAAAAATCCATTTTATTGTCATCATTTGCTCATTCTCATGATGTTCCCAGCTGTTATGACTTTCTATCTTCCACAGAACACAACAAGATGATTTAAGCAGAATATCCGACATGCTCCTTTCCATACAATGACAGTAAATGGAAATTAATGTTATGAGGAAAATAATGCACACTCAAGATGGTAATGCGGCCACGACACAAAGTGCAGGCATTTATTCCGCTTATACTACAGTTACCACATCTCAAAACAGTTCAGATGTTGTATTTCAAGACATTTGTCAGGTTTCTGTGCTTAAAACGCTCTTGTGTGCAGGACTAATTTCTTACGCATTTCATCCCACGCCTCCGTTGCTAATTCAAAACATAATTTTACAGCTAGTAATGGAGGCTTGAGCCATTGATAGCAGACTAATGCAGTTATTAGAGAGAGAGGAAGAGATGAAGTGTGTGTGTGAATTACCCGAGTCTGCGTCTCTCAACAGTGTTTGGCAGCAGCGTCTTTACTAATAGTGAAAGTTTATCTGCTTCAAGAACAGCAGCATTATTACCTTGCTACTGAGAAATGTCAAGTAGCCTTTAAGCTGCTAAACTATTTTACTGCTAAAATATAATCAGAGCAGCGCTGATGACGCGTTTCTGTGCGAGTGTGTGTGCGTTTGAGTGTGAGAGAGAGCGGGAGAGAGCATGTGCTTTCTGTACACAATAAAACGTAATTTGGTGGCAAAAAACATGGAAATAATTTGTACTATTGCGATATGGAGCTGTAATGCGGTCAAAACCTGGAACTGCTTTAGCCGTGCGTTTCCCTGAAAATAACTGCAACCCTTAGAATGTTCACCAACCAATCAGATTCAAGCATTCAACAGTCCCGTAGTATAATGTTAATTAATTGATGAACTAAAAATGAGCAATATATTTGTTACAGTATTTATTCATCTTTGTTAATGTTCGTTAATACAAATGCAACTGTACATTGTTAGTTCATGTTTGCATATATATTGCATAATGCATAATAATTTCAAACTGTAAGTCAGAAGTCAAACACTTTGGACTTTAAATTAATTATTAGTAAATATTGAAATGAACATGAACTAAAATTAATAAGTATTAATACATATTTTTTCATTGTTAATGCAGTTAACTAATGTTACATTATGGAACCTTATTGTAAAGTGTTACCAAAATCACATAAATGCACAATATAAATTATGTTATGGTGGAGGAGAAGATTATCTGCGAATAGCTGCACAAATTCCGGCGATCAGTGTAGACTTATATGGACTAATATAGCACACAAGTGGTACAGTCCTCTTTATGACAGTTTTATGTCAGTGTTTAGAACGTTACAGTGTCAATCCTCTTTTAGTTTTGCTGGTTGGAAAAGAGCACATCAGAGATTCTACATAACCTTTGATGAAAAAAAGGAACAAAATGATGGTGCATGAATTTCTCTTCAGAACTTTCAAGCAAGAAGAAAATGCCACGGAGCAATTCGATTATTTGCAATAACACATGACTAGGCCCAGATGGAACCTGTGGACTTTTTTTCATGTTATGTGCTGAAATCGGACGAATTTCGTGTAATGAATTAAAGCTAAGATAAAATGAGCAAGTATTACACTAAATATTGGTAACTGAAAGCATATCACTCCAGATAAGTAAAACACAGGATGTATTGAGTATCGGTGTAACTTCCTGAACGATGTGCATTCCAGTTCGCTGGAAATCAGTGGAGCTTCTTGGAACTTTTTTCCTTGGAATAGTTATCAAGAAAAATGTCTTCAAAAGCCTGAAGCATCAATCATATTTTTTTGTACGGCTCTCTTATATGAGCTCTAAAGCACGAGTCTTAGTAGGGCAAAGAGGACGAAAGGAACCTAACACTCACTTCTCTGCATTCTTCACCACTTTGGACAGCAGTTTGGATGTGGAGGCTGCTTTCACCAGCTTATTCCTGTTCTCCTCTCCACTGTCCCATGTGCTACTCTGAGAACGCTCCATTCCTCCAGCGCGCTTTGCACTGCTACCCCTGCTGGAGACGTAAATTACACAAGAAAAACACATTTCATTGGAAAAGGAAGCGATAGCAGAGAAGCTGAAAAGTTAAATATTTAGGAGAGGGTATTGTGAGCTTGGAGGTACATCAAACTATTCAATCTAGATAGATCTACACCAAAAATGGGTCACAAGTTTGTTCTTCCAATTTTACTTAGGTTGGGTCCTCCAAACACAAATACCCACTCCTCCAATTTGGTTAATTTCAAACTGGAAGCCAGAAGTCAAGCAACGCCCCTTGAAAGTCAAAGATGCATCCCTCAGGTAAAAGATCATGCATAATCCACTCGACGGTTAGTACACACTAGCGAGCTGAAAACTTGAAACCCAGTCCTGTGGAAAGTTGCA
The DNA here is from genome assembly GCA_018749465.1 of Paracanthobrama guichenoti. Taxonomy (NCBI): domain Eukaryota; kingdom Metazoa; phylum Chordata; class Actinopteri; order Cypriniformes; family Gobionidae; genus Paracanthobrama; species Paracanthobrama guichenoti. The sequence goes on from CM031955.1 coordinate 10,524,857, forward strand.
TGATATTGTTTGGGGGAAAAGGCGCCACACAGCCAAGCTAAAGGAAGGTAGAGAAGGAAACACATCAGAGATTTAGGAAGGGAAAGTAGAGGAGCGTTATCCTCAGGCGAAGCTGTGTGCAAGAAGAAAACGTTAGCGTACTTGTTTTCTGGACCATCACTTTTATGGGAAAGAATGGGAGGCTCGTGTGGGGGATTGTGGGGTTGACAGAAAAGCACATTGAGTGTCAATCCATTAATAATGGATAATCATGGAGCCTGAACCAGCAACCTTCTGGTTACCAGCCCTGAGCTTTAGCCACTACGCCACATCTCCCTCAAAAATAAAGGGCGTTTCCGCAGTGAAGCCATACATTTTAGGTTCTCCAAAGATCTCTTCAGAACACATCTCTTAAAAGATCGATTTTAATATGAAGGACATTTTAATAATCTATTCTAAAGAGCCCTTTTCCACTACAGAAAATATCCACGGATGTTAAAAGGTTCTTCATGGAACAGTAGATAATAAAGAACCTTATAAAAGATTAGTTCAGCCCAGAATAAAAATGTCCTAATAATTTACTCACCCCCACGTCATCCAAGATGTTCCTGTCTTTCTTTCTTCAGTCGAAAAGAAATTAAGGTTTTTGAGGGAAACATTCCAGGATTTTTCTCCATATAGTGGGAACCAACCGATTGAGGGCCCAAATTGCAGTTTCAATGCAGCTTCAAAGAGCTCAACACGATCCCAGCCGAGGAATAAGGGTCTTATTTAGCTAAACTATTGGCCATTTTATAAAAACATAATCTATATACTTTAACCTCAAATGCTCATCTTGCACTAGCTCTGCGATGCACGTCCACGACTTCAGCATTACATAGTCGCGTTAGAAAAGTCAAGTGTGACTTAGAAGTACTGACCCAGTGTGCACAAAATTCTCATTTTCTTCTCCAACTTCAAAATCATCCGACATCATTGTTTTATCTTTTTTTTGTAGGTGTAAACACTTTGTGCGTGAAAGGCTTGACCTTTCCAACACAACTACGTAATGTGTGAAGTCGTGGACACGCGTTGCAGAGCTTGTGCAAGATGAACATTTGTGGTTAAAAAGTGTTTTTTTTGTGGGTTTTTTTTTTTAAATGACCGATGGTTTCACTAGGCAAGACCCTCTGAAGCTGCATTGAAACTGCAATTTGGATCTTCAACCTGTTGGTTCCCATTGAAGTCCACTATATGGAGAAAAATCCTGGAAAGTTTTCTTCAAAAACCTTAATTTCTTTTCAACTGAACAAAGACATAAACATCTTGGATGACATGGGGGTGAGTAAATTATCAGGAAATTTTAATTCTGGAGTGAATTAATCCTTTAAGAGTGTAGCGGAGCATATGTAGCTCAGGGGAGAAGGTTTGGTAGAAGTGATCCAGAAACTCACAGAGGTACACACAAACATTAAAGCCCAAAGTACACTTCATTTTTACATTTACATTTATGCATTTGGCAGACGCTTTTATCCAAAGCGACTTACGTTGCATTCAAGGTACACATTTTTACATTTTGTCAGATCTTGCTTTCCCTGAGAATCGAACCCATGACCTTGGCGTTGCTAGCGCCACGCTCTTATTGCTTGAGCTACAGGAAAGCTTTTTGAGCGCACACTAGGTTGTGTAAAGTGCGCACTGGGAATTTCATCATCAGCATCGTATTTTTCTATCTGCAAGTAATCTGTATGAACATGCACCTTGAACTTTTTTGTACTAGTTAAAAAAGAAACAGAAGAAACAACAACACACTCCTCAACAACAGACGGCCATGTTAATGAGTGCTTGTGTGAGGGAGTTAAGAAATACACGCAGCTCTAGTTTACTCGAAGACATTTTATCGGTCGTAACTTCTAGAGCAGACACTGGACAAAAATGCAACATTCTGTGTTTGCGCAAGCTTTCAAATGGAATATACTTTGAAAGGCTATGTGCGCATACTCTAAATGTTCGTGTTAAAACTCAAGAATACTTTGGGCTTAAGGCAATTCAATTGGTCAGAGCTGTAGCATAGTACCTCCAACCTCACCAAACATGGGAGTAAGAGAGGAGGGAAAGGAACGGATACGACTCGGGGCAGAGCGGACACACTTCCACATGAAAAACTGGCCTGAGCTCTACATATGGGGCCACTACTGAGGCATATAGGTTTAATGATGTCAATCCATAACACATGTGTGATAAAAGTTGTTTGAGTGCACCACAATGCTATCCGCCAATAAAATTACCATGTTTTACTATGTAGTACTATGGTACTAGCTAAACAAGACATGGTCTACATCAAGATTTGGTCTACTAGCTCCACTAATTGAGTTTTGCTGATTAACTGCATTACTTTACGTGTCCCCAAGTAAAACAGCATCAAATGACCGCTAACAGAAACCATTCCAGTGTAGCATGAACATTTATGCTAGTTTTTGCCTTATAAGCAGAAACACCATGCAAATCATCTTACTTAGCAGTCCACTGACATTTACTGCACCGTTTCTATTTCTAAGCCAAAACACATTCCCACGTACGGTATCTTGCATTACTGATATATGCATATTTCTTAAAACACATTGTGCTAACCACAACACTCTCTGAAGCTGTCTTTGCTAGTCTGAGAGAACTCTTCATCGTTCGCGGAAGATTTTTCTAAGTAATGTGACTGTGGTCAGACCCTGGCTAATAATTTTCTTGTTGCGTCGTCTGAGAAGCATGGATCAGGCCATGAAATGACATTAAGGGGACGGCTAATTGGTTTTCCGCTTCTCTTTAGCTAATTGGATGGGACAGCTTGCAGAGTCAATATGAATAACTCAGCAGGCGGGTTCTTGGGTTATTAAGTACAGACTAGAATAGTGTTGAAGCATTGCTGGGCTAATGTGCTAGCCTGATTACTCTTTGGATTATTAAGCAAGAACTAAGGGTCTGGGCACTGAAGGGACGTCACATCTGCTTTCCATTACTTTCCTTTTCTGGGTGGATCGCCCTGAGTGATCCAGAGCGTAACACATTCTGACCTGTACTGCCGGACTAATACTAGCAGGATATTTAGCACAGAGTGAGGGACAAATACTGATAAATGATGGGAAAACAAGATTTTGTTTAGATATAATCAATTTAAGGGCCTGGAAATGAGGTTATCATGATTACTGATTAAAGTTCAAGTCTGAGTGTGTTTATGTACGGCAAAAAGCAATGTGTACTATGTTCTGGAAATAAAAATCCCATTCTTTTTTCCCCATTAAAAATGAATTTTTTAATGAGAACGTATAAAACTTTCTACAGTGAGCCCTGAGACTAATTGACCGTCAGTGTGATTTCAATGTGACTAAAAAAAAACATGAATATTTGCAAATTATGGAAAATGAATTGGTATGGTATCCCTGCACTGTCAAGTGACTTAAATATGTGCACATTTATGAATATTTAATATATACTACGAGTTTGGGGTCAATACGATTTTCTAAAAATAAATTAATACTTACATTTAGCAAGGATGCATTGCATTATTATTCTTTTTTATTAAAAGAACGGAGTTTATCTGAAATGTGTGTATGTATATATGTGTGACCACATTTCAATTAAGCTCTGTTCTTTTAATGTAAATAAAATAAATAAATAAAATGTAATGCACTGATAATAGAAAAGTTTATTGAGCATCAGATCATCACATCTGAATGATTTCTGAAGGATCATGTGAATTAAAATTGTAAAAATATTATTACTGTTTTTACTGTATTTTTGATCAAATAAATAGAGACTTCTTTCAAAGCATTAAAAAATCTCACTGACTCCAAACTTTTGAAATGGTATTTTATACTTTATATATTTTTTACATTGTTTTTATACTCATCAGTGAGAAGAAGTGAGTCGTTTTATTCATCATGTGAATGGTTCAATTCTTCTTCAAATCAAACGTTTTAATGCTGCGATTTATCCTGGAGATGGCTGGTTTGGCCCAAGGCTTAGAACTTTTAGTTAATATGTTTTTTTGTAATCCCTATGGAGAAAATGAATGGGGAAAATACTTCCGGAACACAGGCAGATAAAAAGGAGTCACTGTTGTGCTGTATTGATCTTGATATTGATTGAGGAAGCATGTCAGCCCTGCCCCTTGGCTTTACGTCAATAGGTTGCGAAACCACTGCAAGCAGATTGCCAAACGCCATTCGAACACTGCCAGAAATCGCACGGCTGTTGGGAGGAACCTTTTGGCCGGGGTCGACCCCTTGTTCTCCGAGGCTTGTCTTTGGGGCTGTGGGGGATGAGGGGAGGGGGGGTTGCTGGAAGGGGACGGTGCCTGAGGGGTGCTGGGCGCTGAGGGGGGTTTATCGTTAGTCTGTGGCGGCTCCTCTTTCTCCTTGATCCCCTCCATCGGAAGCTTGTCTTTTTTCCGCTCTCCACCACTGCGAAAATAACATGCAGGTAAACAAGTTCTGATACGCATGAATAGATGAGGAGAGCCGAGTGGCTCAACACTGAGCTCAAAAACATTTTCTGCAGGCTGAACACATTTCACACATTAAACAGAGCATCTGTTTGGACAAACATTTGAATATGGCGTCAGTGCAAGTGGAGTCGTCAATATTGACTCGTCCCCATTTTCCCACAAGAGAAGACTGTACAGGCCTAGTTTTAATGTGTTTATCTTTTTAAAAAAATAATTGTGTTTACCTTTAAGATTATGTCTACATTAATCCGGAAATGGCATTTTCGTAACGTTTATCTTTAGCAACACTGTGAAAGTCAATAGCACATAGAAACATAGTTATCCATCCAGTGCTTGGCATTCACTTTTAACACTGTGGCTAGTGGTTTTCCAAAGTTACTAGCCACTCAGCACTCGGCAGGCCACACTTGACATCGATACCATGGGAGAAAACTGCCATATAGATATTTTTACTATTATCTCATAATTTGTCAGCAGGTTTATTAGGCTGCTGTCACTGTAAGACCTGACGCCCGAATCCATTATACTGTTACACACACGTTTTATTTCTGTTAACCGTTTACATTCACTTAAAACAGAACTGACTGTGTTTATGTGAATACTCGCCAAGATCGGGATTTTGACATTATTTTGTCTTAGGGCTGCACGATTAATCAGAATCAAACCGCAATCGTGATTCGGCTTAAGTGCGATTATGAAAGCGCAAAGGCTGCAATTTTAATGAAATAACTATATGCCCAGTGTGTCAGTGAAGAGCGGCTTTGTGATCAGCAGTAAATCGCAATTTTAAACAGAATAATCGCAATTAGATGTTGCAATATGCAGCACTATTTTGTGTGTGTTTGACTGTTTAAGCGCAATAAGCAGTGAAAAAGAACTCAATTTAGCACTGAAAGGCGGCTTTATGTGCGCGCACTTTGGGTTTGAGCACAAAATCTGCGGGAGTGAGTAAAATTATGCGCAATAGGCACAATCACAAGCCGAAATTCAAGCCCTGTAACACCAACAATATTCATCTGGTGCAAAAGAAACGAGTGAGTGAGGGGAGGAGGCTTTGTGTGTAACTCACTGTCGGAGATATGAGAGAGAGATGCCAATGAAAATCCACTGAAACTGCTGAAATCCACCCACATTTGGCAGGTGTTAATGTCAAGCCCTGTATCTATCAGTGCAATACGTGTTTTCACAGTCCACACTACAAGTTTACAAATTTATCCACTTGGGAGAGCATATTCAAAAAGCTCAGTTTTCGCTGGACAAAAACGCCATCTCACGCAAAGGTCAAGACGTAGAGAAAAAGATGTGTTTTCAAACGTATACGGATTAGTGTAGACATAGCCCTAGAACAGTGTTTCCCAAACCCGTCCTGGAGGTTCACCACTTCTGCTCATTTTGATTAATCTCCCTAATCTGCATGACTGGTGAGCTAAGGATTTGAGCCAGCTGCGTAAAGGTGATGTTACACGGGGCAACTTTTTTGAGCAGCGAATTTCTATCTGGATACTTTAGATCGGTCGTGGGCCTTGTGTGTCACCTGGTTGCCCATTAACAACATTGCCCATTGCTCAAAAAGTTGCCCCGTGCATCATCACCTTTGCACACCTGGGTCAGATCATCAGCTCATCAGTGGACAGTCATGAACGGAAACGGGTCCGAGAAGGGTGACATCCAAAACATGTAGAGGAGGCTTCGAGATCATTTGCATATTTCAGTTGTGTGTGTGTACGTTACCTCTTGGCGGCGGAGGAGAATGTCTCTTTCCTGGCTATAGACACTGTGGAAGTATCTCTGTGAGATTTGCGGCCGCTGGAACTGCCGTTGGCAATGCAGGACATTGAATAAGCCTCACGCATCGCGGCCTGACCTGCAGGAAACACATCACACATCAATTAAAACAATGACTGAAATCTAGGGAACATGTTAGGCCATTTGCTTTACCGTATAGACCTTCCCATACCTTTTGACTTTTAATGTCCTTTTTTTTTTTTTTTTATAAATATTAATGGTAGCACTTTACAATAAGCTTCCATTGTTAACATACTGTGAACTAGCATGAACAAACAATGAATGAATGTATTTTTAACTAACATTAACAAAGATAAATAAATGCTTATTTTTAATGTAAGCTACACTACATTAACTAATGTTAACAAATGAGACCTTATTGTAAAGTGTTACCAAATTAATTCATGGAAGTTATGAATATTTTAAAGCTGAACGTGACAGAATTACGTTCACTATAGAAATTTCCAGATGCTTCTGTGATTTAAGATTCTATTGATTTCTATGACCGGACAGGAAAGACAGAGAGACAAGACAGATAGTAAAGAGAGGGCAATGTCTGGATTAAATAGGGCAACTGGATTAGTGGTCTGATTTACTAGTCAACCACAGATGATTCAAGAAAACATCATTGGTAACACTTTAGTTTAGGGTCCAATTCTCACTGGTTACTAGCTGCTTATTATCATGGATATTACTATGATATTGGCTGTTTATTAGTATTTATAAAGCACATATCATCATGTGACGCTGAAGAGTCAAGACTGGAGTAATGATGCTGAAAATACAGCTTTTAAATCACAGGAATAAATTAAAAATTAAAATGCATTACAATAGAAAACAGCCATTTTAAATTCTAATAATATTTCACTGTTTTACTGTATTTTGATTAAATAAATGAAGCTTTGGTGAGCATTAAAAGACAAAAACTAAAACATATACCAACCCCAAACTTTTCTTAACATACAATGGGGTCCAAAAGACCAGACCACAATGAAAATATGAGATTTGCTTTGCATTTGAACCTGATTTTGAATACATTATGCTACTGTACACTCCTGGGCAAAAAAACAAACTAAGTATTTAGTGGTCTTTAAATGGTCTTAACCATTTTAATCACAAATCACTGGTCAGGAACTTAGCAAGAATTGCACAAATACTGTAGATAAAGAAAGTTGGCACGAAATAGCCTTCCCAACTTGCAGACAGGAAGAAGAGTCTTTTCCCACTCAATATTAATGGCTTCAAGCAGTTCATGAGTAGTTGAAAAATGTCTCCCAGTTTGTTTGAATTTAATGTAAGACCAAATATTCACTATAGGGTTCAAACCTGGACTCTGACCAGGCCAAAACATGAGCCTGATGGACCTCTTAGTTGTCTTTACAATTTGGGCAGGAGCATCGCCTTGTCGCCTCTTTCATTTTGGCAAGCAAGCCATTCTGCAATATTCTCCTGTACTCCGAAGCATTCAATGACTTTTGAAGACAGCGCTCTTGAGCATCACCATGCAACTCATGTTTCATCGTGATTCATCACTCTCATATTCTGCCAAAAACTTCATTCTGTCTTTGATGTTCTTCTGAGACAGCAGTGGCTTTTTAAGTAGTGCATTTGCTTACATTTTGCTAATTTCCTGACCATTTTTTTGTGGTTAAGACTGTTAAAAGCATAGTGTTTATGCATGGTAATGCAAAAATATAAATGCAATTAAAGCTGCAAGCAGTGATGAAAGGGCCCTCGCAGCCGGTGGCTTTAGGAAAACAGAGCACGGTGGGCAATATTCATTCAAGTATATACAAATAGGAGGACTATGTCAGTCATTTGTATTTGGCACACTTCCTGCTACCAGCCGGCGGTGCTATGACTATAACTACATTTTACCGAGTAGATTTCTTCAGGTCAGGACTCCAATAAAACATGTGAAGTTTGGGGCAGATCGGACATTGCATGCCTTCCTGTTTCATGGCGAAACATCAGACTTTGTCAGGCCACCACGGACACGCCCATTCAGGGAAAACTCAAGATCTTCACAATTTAACATCGCTAAGGCCTTTAGGTTAAACTCACCGAACATGATGACGATCTGGTTAAATCTCTAGGAGAAGTTTGTTAAAGTACAACGTCTGGAAATGGCAAAAACTGCACAAATTTTGCAGAGAAAATTCAAAATCTCTCACTTCCTGTTGGTTTCCAGATTTTGCACCAAGGCTTTTTTGTAGGTATTGGGCTGTTACATGTGTGTACCAAATTTCATACCTGTACGTGAAACATAGCGCAAACAACGCTGAATTGAAATTTTGTAGGTGGCGCTGTCGAGCCATTTTGCCGCAGCTAATTCTGAAACCCATATCAGACAAGGTTTCATGAGATTTTGAGCATGTTTAAGCCCTCAAAAATCAGACTGATCGTGGTATGGGATTTTCACACTAAACTTCAGTGCCATGATTGCCACGGTTTGCATCAGCCATGCTATTTAAAACTGTCTCTGTGTGTAAATGTCTGATTTAGGCAGCCCTCACCGGTCTCTTCACTTGACCCCTCTGCTCTGAGAGAGGCCGACACCTGTGCACTTACTGTGTGACGGCACCCTCGGCCCTTGTGTGCTGGATTCAAATGACCGATTCTCTCCAGGGCACGCGTACGCGTGTGTATATTATCTCAGGAGGCGGCGATGCGATGTCAGAACCACATGGCTCAGTTTCACGCTCCATTAGCCCACAACAAAAACACGCAGTGTGTGGCTGACCTCATCAGACCGCTGAGAGAGTGTGTGTGACGCATAAAACTACTACCGCTCACATTCATGCATGATCCAGAATTCCCCTCGGGCACATTTCATAAAAAATGAAATATGTTTAAATAAATATTTAAATCAACCAATTTATCAAGATAGTTATCTTGGTTTATTCTTAAATGGAAAAACAGAATCTGCAGGGTCCTTTGTTTCTTTTCTGTGATGACTTTATAAGAAAATCTGCAGGATTCTGTGAATGGATTTAAAATGAGTTCACTCTTATTGGCTAGGGCTACAGTGAACAATTCTTTGATAATCAACCGATTCAACATTATTTTGTATAACTGAACTTCTATTCATCTTTTGTACTAGACATGCTAAATAACATAAAACTATCTTTAAAAATACATATTACAGTTAATATCTCTTAAGAAATATTACTATTTATTGTAAAGTAATGTTATAATAATAATAATTTATATATTATTTACGCATTTGGTAGACACTTTTATCCAAAGTGGCATTGCCTTCAAGGTACATTTATTCTGTCCATGCACTCCCTGGGAATCAAACCCATGATCTTGCCATTGCTAGTCCTATGCTCTACTGTTTGAGCTATAATAATAATAATAATAATAATCATCGTCATCGTCATCATAATAATTATTATTATTATTTTGGAGTGTCTATTTACACTAAGTGTTATTGGCAGAGGCTATTTACACTAACTCCGCCCACTGACGTCTGGTTGGGCCAGACAAAATGAGGGAACATGTTTGATTGTTAACAGTAACAATAGTGTAGGGCGCGACGCAGAAAGCTGACGCAAATCAACCCGAGTTCCAATCTGCCTTTTGCCGAACTCACTCTAATCCCTTTACTCATCACATATCAGATTGAAAGGCATTTATTTTCAATAAAAATTAAGAAAATATTCAAAAGAGTGGGAATACAGGTTCTAATGTGCATTTAATAACACATTGTTTATCGGTTAGGCGTAGGGAGGGCTTTACTGTCCCAATAAGGCGCATCCATTTAATAATTTTAATTAAAATAATTATTTATTGCATACTGTTTAATGTACAACAACAAATAGTATCTGCCACCATTTATAAGTATAAATAGCATCTAACTACTATTTGCATTTAGCCTATTACAAAGAAAATACTGCTATTTTACAGTGTAAATATCACGTATCGCTAAGAAAATATATTATGTCCACTTTAGTTTGTTTTCTTATAGAGCACATTTCTACTGCCTCAGGTGCAGCCCAAGGTGCTCTACCGAGCAATCAATACAACCAAACAAAGAGAAAAAAACTAAAACACCACAACATACAATTCATATTTAGTTCTCTCCTGGGTCAGAGTCAAATGCCAAGCTATAAAAATGCTTCTTCAAAGCTGTTGTAGAAGTGGTCAAAGTGGGGACAGAGCGGACGGCAAGCGGTGAGTTGTTCCATAGCCTAGGGCCGGCTATCGGAAAGGCACGATTGCCTTTTCTCTTGAGTTGGGATCGTGGTACACGGAGTAATAATTTATCTGCCGATCTCAGATTCTTTAGGAATAACAAGGTCTGACGAATAAGAGGGTACAAGACCATTTAAAATTTAAAAAATTATTAATATGGCCTTGAAGTCGATCCGATGTCTGACAGGCAACCATTGAAGGGATGATAAAATCGGGGTGATTCTGTCCCTCTTTCTTATACCAGTCAATAGTCTAGCAGTGGCATTTTGAACACTTAGTGTAAATAGCATCTCTTGAGTGCAAATAGCCACTGCCTAATAATTTAACAAGCATTACAGGTACAACAAAAGGAGGAAAAAAAGAATAACAGTACTATTTCTCCATTGAGAGAATATTTTACATTTAAAATGCGTCTGGTGCATTTTAACCAAAGTCATATTACATTTTGGCCCCATTACTGATTGTTGAAAATTAGCCAAAATATTTAATAAACAATCAAAAATGGTGGGGGGGAAAAACTTTCCAATTATAGACGTGTAATTTTGTGCATGTTTGGCAGTGCAGGTTAACAGAGAATGTCACACAAACTGCACAGTCTTTTATTTTCACCCGCATACAGGTTATAATTAAGGAAACTGAATCCTTCACACTTCGATGTTTGTTCTCAGACTTGTGTCTCAGTAATAGGAAGCTCACACTGCTGTCAAAAGTCACGACGGATCATGCCGTTTAGACCAAATACATAATGAATGCATGTGTATTTAATGAGATGGCTTTTATGGACAGAGCTTGAGCATTCAAGCATAAGATGACCTTCTTCCTGTGAACGGTACTGTACTACACTACTGTACTGTCTGTGTGCGCGCGTGTGTGTGTGTGTCTAGTCAGCACAACCTCACAGGAAGTCCTTATGTGACCCAACTCCAACAGGAAACCAAGGAAATATCTGCCTTCCATCAAAGGCTGTTCATCTCCCAAACCACTGGCGTTCTCCATCACTCTCATGCTTAAAATACAGCAAACAACTGCAGCATGTAAAGGTAATATCCTTCTTAATGACATTCAGTGTTCTTCATAAGAACAAAGACACTCTTATTAGCAATAAAAACACCTCAGAAACAGTCAAAATAAAAGCACACTGCCTTCCTGACCCAGGCATCTCACAAAAGTAATTCGAGTTGTCCACCGATCAGATTAACTGCAGAATCAATACATCAAAGCACAGCATTCAGCGGCGAGCGGGAAAGACACCAGCGCTTCGCTTTTCCTGAGTGAATCGAGCCCTTTCACAGATACACACGGACTGAGGTTTGGGAGAGGACTTGAGTGGAAAGAGTGAGACTTTGGGGAAAGATACTAGTGTGGGGATTATGGGAAATGAGGGGGAATAGATATGGGATTGAGCAGTGAGTCAGCCTTGAAAGTCAAATCAACACACTGAGGACCAATGAGAAATGAAGGAGTAAAAGTGGGAATAAAGGGCACAGCGAGGAAATATGGGCAGTGGAAAGAGAAGAGAGAGAGAATTCAGAGAGAACGAGAATAGTGGGAAAAAATGAGAAACAGCGCAGCACTATTTAAAATATAAATAAATAAATTATATATATATATATATATATATATATATATATATATATACATATATATGTTGTTATTATAATTGTATAACACCAATAAATGCAATGAACTAAAGTATTGCATATTTTGTCATACAGAAACACACATTTGAAAGTAAAGACTATGAGTTACACATCTTCTGATATTAATGACAATAACATGCAATGTTAATAACGCCAAATTTATACACACTAGGTCAAAAGATTTTTTTAAATGCTTACCAAGGCTGCGTTTATTTGATGAAAAATACAGTAAAAACAGCAATTTTGTAAAATATTATTATAATTTAAAATGACTGTTTTCTATGTGAATATACAGTAAAGTGTGATTTATTCCTGTGATCACAGCTGAATTTATCATCATTACTCCAGTCTTCAGTGTCACATGATCCGTCACTGATCACTCTCACATGAGGATCTGATGATCAACACACATTTATGATTATTATCAGTGTTGAAAACAGTCGTGCTGCTTAATTTTGTGACAAGCATGATGAAAAGTAAGTTCAACATTGTAATATTATAAATATCTTTACTGTCACTTCTGATCAATTTAATGCATGCTTGCTGAATAAAATATTTATTTCTTTTAAAAAAAGAAGAGTTTAGCATACAAGGTAAAAATAAAATACAAACCCGATTCCAAAAAAGTTGGGACACTGTACAAATTGTGAATAAAAAAGGAATGCAATAATTTACAAATCTCATAAACTTATATTTTATTCACAGTAGAATATAGATAACATATCAAATGTTGAAAGTGAGACATTTTGAAATGTCATGCCAAATATTGGCTCATTTTGGATTTCATGAGAGCTACACATTCCACAAAAGTTGGGACAGGGAGCAATAAGAGGCCGGAAAAGTTAAATGCACATATAAGGAACAGCTGGAGGACCAATCTGCAACTTATTAGGTCAATTGGCAACATGATTGGGTATAAAAAGAGCCTCTCAGAGTGGCAGTGTCTCTCAGAAGTCAAGATGGGCAGAGGATCACCAATTCCCCAATGCTGCGCCAAACATACTGGAGCAATATCAGAAAGGAGTTTCTCAGAGAAACACTGCAAAGAGTTTGAAGTTCTCATCATCTACAGTGCATAATATCATCCAAAGATTCAGAGAATCTGGAACAATCTCTGTGCGTAAGGGTCAAGGCCGAAAACCATACTGGATGCCCGTGATCTCCGGCCCTTAGACGGCACTGCATCACATACAGGAATGCTACTGTAATGGAAATCACAACATGGGCTCAGGAATACTTCCAGAAAACATTGAACACAATCCACCGTGCCATTCGCCGCTGCCGGCTAAAACTCTATAAGTCAAAAAAGAAGCCATATCTAAACATGATCCAGAAGCGCAGGCGTTTTCTCTGGGCCAAGGCTCATTTAAAATGGACTGTGGCAAAGTGGAAAACTGTTCTGTGGTCAGACCAATCAAAATCTGAAGTTCTTTTTGGAAAACTGGGACGCCATGTCATCCGGACTAAAGAGGACAAGGACAACCCAAGGCCTTGTCCCAACTTTTTTGAGATGTGTTGATGCCATGAAATTTAAAATCAACTTATTTTTCCCTTAAAATGACAAATTTTCTCAGTTTAAACATTTGATATGTCATCTATGTTGTATTCTGAATAAAATATTGAAATTTGAAACTTCCACATCATTGCATTCTGTTTTTATTCACAATCTGTACAGTGTCCCAACTTTTTTGGAATCGGGTTTGTATTTTGACAGCAGGACTAAGTTGGTACTGCTTAACAGCTTAACATGCTCTTCCATTCTGTCCTTCTATCCGTGCAGACGTGTTTTCTCTCTGTTCCCTGCTGGCTCTCGTGCTGTTTTGTTTTGTCTAGTGTTTCGTTTCTTCTCTTCTCTGACTGCTGCTTTGCTGGACTCTTGAAAATACTGAAATGGAATTGATTAACTGGTCAATCAGCGCAATCGACAAGATTTTCTCACTAAGGAAGGGTGCCCCGGGAGAACCCACCTGCCCGGACGGGACCTTTGCCGCAGGGTACGTGAGGGACGCATGGAACAACTGGCAAGTCCTGTGCCTGGAGGCTCTGTCCGTGGAGGATGCGGAAGATTTATACATGATTGGATTATTGATGGCGGGGTTCCTATTCTTTGGCTTTGGGATTGCCCTGACCTATCGGAAGATTGGTAAAACAGCTGCAAGCAAATTCACCCAGCCGCTGTCTGTGGAAATTAAGGAATGCGTCGGGATTGTGTGTGACTGTTTGAAGGAATTAGATCAGAAAGTGATAGGAATTGAGGAACTGAACCGTAACAACGCAGTCCGGACTGCGGATACGCAGGGTAGAGTGGGCTCTATCGGGGGTCAGATCGGTGAACTTTTACGGACTGTAACCGGTCTGGCCATGAGGCTGGACGTAATGTCTAGGGAAACTGCACAGACCGGACGCGAATGCTGAGGACCAGATCTGATTGATTGATTATGATCCGGACAAATTACCGAAGATCATCAAATGGATTAAAAAATAATAAATTGTATTTGCCTGACCTAATCAACTAGCCCAACAAACCTCACTTGGTCCCTATCTCTCGGTTGGGATTTCAGCCTGACAGCTTTGTCTGCCTCCCCTGTGCACTGCCTTATCTCCCTTCAAGGACAAACCATAGAACTGAACTCGAAAACATCTGAAGTTATGGCTAACATTCTCACACAACACAATCTCAGACTCACTCGCACCATACACAACCTACCCGATCCCACCCCTCCAACCGTCTGCCTGTTTATCTATCTCCTCTCCCACTCCATACAAAAAATCCCATCACGTGACCATGTACTGTACTGTGTACTGTTTATGTTTATGTTTATGTTTTGTTGTGTTTGCTATGTAATGCTTGCTAAATTGCATTCTTGTATTTCTGGAGAGCGTAGGGCGGCGCCTGAATAATCGGCTGCGGCCCGGAGGCTTGCTCCAAACTTCATTTCGTTATACTGTACTTGTACATGTGTAATGACGAATAAACTTCAACTTCAACTTCAACTTCAGATATCAGGCTCCTAATTATTGAAATATGTTATATCTAACATAAGCACCATTTTGAGATTCAAAGCATTGTGTCAAATTCAAATAGTTGCAGTTTGAGGCCCAGATAGATCGAATTTAATTCAAATAGTTTTAAGTAAGAATGCACCATCCTTTCTTTTAATGTTCACAATGAAGCTCCAAATTAAAAAAATCGGATATTGATACTTATCACATTTAAAAAAACAAACAAAAACCGCACAATAGAAAATAATTCAGGAAGGATGATTTGTCATTCATCTTTCGTCTTTTTTTAGTAATGATTGAGTCCGCATGCTTACAATAAATAACATCATTATTTTGAGGTTTGTTTTGGCAATTAGCTTCCAGTTTTGATGACTATTGCTGTAAAATGTGGAAAACAGTCATAATAAAGAATGAGTAGTGTTGCTGTCCAAACTGTGTGTTGAGTCAGAGCTTGGCCGTCTTTCTTAGGGTTTTGTCTGGCGATCGCTGTGCAGGGCTTGGATGTGTATTTTGTTTAGAGGCTTGGTTTCGTTTTGCCCATTTGCACTGCTCACTTCCTCAGAATAGTTATTTCTTTCTTTTCATTTGGTAAATTTGTTTCTAGCCCCAGCCCTGTACACGAACCCCCCAAAGACCAGCTCCTTTACACACAGCAGATCAAATGTTTGAACACACATCCTCTTTCATACACACACTACTGTTAAGGTTCTTCACATATAATACACATAATATGTATAGTATAATATACAATAAAATACACTGGGGTTCAAAGGTTTGGAATAATTAAAAAGTCTTTGAAATAAGTCTCTTATGCTCCACCAATGCTTCAATTATTTAATGAAAAATACAGTAAAAACAGTAATATTGTGAAATATTATTACAATTTAAAATAATGTTTTTCGGTTTGACTATATCATAAAATGTAATTTATTCCTGTGATTGAAAGATGAATTTTCAGCATCATCTCCAGTCCATTCTAACATTCTGATTTAGGATTATCAATTATTATCTTAATTATAATTAATAATGGTTCTTATTATTATCCATGTTGAAAACAGTTTTTGCTTCTTAATATATTTGTGGAAACCGTGAGCATTTCGACCATTAGTTCATGATTCTTTGATGAATTTCTTTGGAATAGAATCTTTTGTAACATTATAAATGTCTTTATTGTCACTTGAATCAATTTAATGCATCCTTGCTGAATAAAGTATTATTTTCTATTGTTTCAAAAAATCTTACTTACCCCAAACTTTTAAATGGTAGTGTATCATGGTTTCCACCAAAATATGAAGTAGCAAAATGGTTTTTAACACTAATAATCATAAATGTTTTTGAGTATCAAATCCTCATATCTGAATGATTTCTGAAGGGTCATGTGACACTGAAGACTGGAGGAATGATGATGAATTCAGCTTTGATCACAGGAATAATAGGTATGTTGTGAGCAACTGTTTTGATAGAGGGAAACAAGATTTAAGCATTATTTATTCTTCAGACATTCCCCTTCAAATGCAGTAAGTACCAGCTGTGTGCAGAGTGAACCACATTTGGTTTTTGACCATTGAAAATGGGTAATATTTAACAAATTGAACATGGAGCCTCATTGGGATCCCCAAGTCTAAGGGATTGAACCATATAGGGTGTTGAAAATGAAGATTACAAAAGAAAAGATTATTAAGAATTAGAATCTAGAAGGACATTAAGATATCTTTAATACTTCTTGAGTTACAGGCATGCAAACTGGCAAAAAAAAAAAAAAAAAAAAATAAAAATTTTCCCATTTTTGAACTGTCACCATTGGCATTTAATGCAACAAAGATTGCTAAAGTAAACAGATTTAACTAACTCTGTGTAAAAATAAAATAATGATGCTATCATCTTTCTAAAGTTATTTTTCCCCGTAACCTGACTCCAAATCTCATGTGAAAAGTCATTTTGACCCTCCTCTACAAAGTAGTAAATATACATCCATATAATATACATTGTTAATATTGTAAAAATATATTATTAACAAAATCAAGTTTGAGCTGGGGAAGTGTCCAAAATTTGGAATGAATGACCCTACTGTATTTTTCATCAAATAAATGCAGCCTGGTAAGCATATGGTTAATTATTCCAAACTTTTGACCAGCAGTGTATGTATAAAATGTATAATAAAGATAATACGGTCTACCCCAGGTCTGCACTTTTAATAGTCAAAAACCTGGAAGTAACAAGGAACTCCAGGCCTGGAAAAGTAAAATCTTTACTGTAATGGAATTTCTATAATGAAAACTGTTCTATTTTTGTTCTGCTCTTAAGATTTCGTTTTCGAGAAATTGCATGCGCTAGTGCTTGCGTTGAGTAAAATATGAATTAGTCTGTCTGTTGGTCTAATTGGATACATTTGTTAACTAAAAAGTATAATTATTAAAATCTATTTTTTCCAAAGCATATCATCTGACATACAAACAGGAATCCAACCCAGCAGTCAGTGTGAAATGGCATGAATTATTTCTGAATGGAACATGAGGTCTAGTGTGACCGCACCTTCAGTCCAGTCATGACTTGGCGGGAGGGAGGGAGGTGTCACTGAAACACACTGCGGGTGTGAAAGTGTTCTCTGGGACACACAGTACTGCGATACATCAATGCACTTCCCCACAGGGAACGGGAACGAGTGCGCAGTGAATGGATGAGGATTACACAGTGCCAGATTTTCCAGCTCTTCAATCTCTCCTGTCCTCATATGCCCAATACTTCATTCTCTTCATTCGTCCACAGGCGTTACGTACAGTCCTGCTCAAACATTTACAAGCCATTTTTTTTTTTAAATAAGAGGGATCGCAAAAATATATGTGCATGTAAACGTTTGAGCACAATTGTATGTCTTTGTTTGCAGCTTAAACTGTTGTTCGCACTTACATATAATCAGGATTTCTGCCTAAACCCAGAGTACTCCCCCGAATAATTGAGAGTGAGGAGTCGGGTGTCATGGATCAGAGGCCAGTCTTGTGTTGATTGGGTAGATTATCTCAACATGCTCCTCCCATTTATGATATGTTAATAAAACTAAAATCAGATGTTAATCTCAATAAAGCCCAATGTATACTTCAGTTTTGATGTGAAGGCTAGCATATGTGACATATTCGCTGCATATGAAATCACATACTGTATAGTAGGTAATACACTTGGTTTGAAACTTACTTCACAACCATTAAAAAATTATATATAGTATGAATGTGTGCAGTAGTTGACCGATTCATTGGTTCAGCTGATTAATCGGCACCGATATCTGATTGTTGGAACAACTGGTTATCGGCAAAAATACATGCCGATAGTTACTCCGCACTGCATCCAGTGGAGCGGCTGAGAAGGATCTACTGTCATCATAGAGTACGAGAGCGGCCTCTAGAGGTGGAAACACTGATGCCTTGTGGAGTTTGTTTTGACACGTGAGGCTGAGTGCTGACACTTCAGATGCGCATTTAAAACACAGACAGCGCAACAGTACAGAACACTACAGTACATGTTTTCATATCATTATAAAGTAATTAATTTGCTGACTCGACGCTGCATTAGCAGAGAAAGAACAGCAGTAGCCTATGTTTGTCATCAAGGCTAAGAGGACGCTAACAAGTGGTTAAAAAAAGGGGTGGAGTGCATCAAGTGATTTAAACAATGTGCCAAAAACACATGCAAGTCTGACTCAAATGTTTAATATTAGGGATGCACGATATATTGGCCTACATATCATCAGCTGACATATGTTCATTTTTAATGTTATGGGCCAATATATAGAAGAATTCAGATGTGCACTGTTCACCATGATGGTTTTGAATGGCTTGAAATATGATAGGAATCACTTCAAAAAAGCAAAATACAGTTCAGTTCAAAATGTGCAGCACAAGTCTGTCATATAGGCTACATACAATTATAATGAGAGCATTATAATTGTGTGGTTTAGACATGGCTTCTAATGGTGACACTATTGTTTTTGTCATCAAGCTCTCAAAAATTATATAAAATTTGGATTTAGATTTATCGGCCAATATATCGGTTATCGGTTTTTAAATATAAAGTATCATCGCATCGGCCAAACATTTTCATATCGGTGCATCCCTATTTAATGTCATGATTGTTACAATCTGTTTGCATTATTATAGTCTATATCCAGCTGGTCACTTATGCATTCATTAGCCGGTGAAGTTGCATATTTAAATCTAGTGACGTGAGAAAGCAAATTGTTCATGCAGCCGACAGAAATATAAACAAATCAGAAACACATCCGATATCAATGCTGCGATACATATTTAGTTATTTTGATTAGATAATCATCAAGTGTTCTAAAATAGACGCAAGACATGCCTACAAAGAGAGACATACATGTAACATACATTTCTGTGGCATTTCAGTGCTCTGGCCTTTGCGTAGATATGTTTAAAGATGGCCACTTTACAATAAGATTCCATTTGTGACATTAACTAAGGTTAATAAATGCTGTAGAAGTATTGTTCGTTGTTAGTATGCAACATTTACTAATATATTACTTTTTGCTTCAGTTCAGTCTTTATTTACTTCAATATTTATTAATATAATCATATTTATTTCATTAAGCACATTTTCATGGTTCAGGACTGCAGCACTGTTTTACTTGGAGTGTTATGTTGATTAATCGGTTATTGGCATGTACGGTCCAACATAGTTATTGTATCAGTAAAATCCACTATTGGTCGCCCTTTAGTGCAGTATGAATGCAATATGGACGTACTACATCCGCCATGTTGTCACTGTCATGTGGCCTATGGCGTCAGTTGCGTCGCATCACCACCATCCACATATCCTCTCCCGTGGCCTCATGGGATAGTAAAGTATCCATCATATGCACAGTTCAGAATCTCAGTGGAAGTAGTAGGAACACTGCACAACATATCGCATCCCACACTTGAGCTGACCTGAATGAATCGGCAGTATTCAGAATTTTAAACATCCCTTTTCTAACATTATTTCACTGGACTACCAAAAAAAAAAAAAAAAAAAAAAAAAAAAACTTGCTTAAAAATGCAAAATATTTACAATATGATGATGAGGTCATGGTAACATACAACTTGAATAATGGAATCATGCATATAGTTTTGCTTAATATTTCAAAAAAACAGATGTTAATAGTAGATGAAGAGGAAGTCCTGTCCCAAACTCGCGTCATTGGTTGAGTCAGCTGTCAACATGCTGGGCCGCTTGTTCGTTTTGTTAGCGCCTCACTGTTTGCGCCTCGCTCTCAACCACTGAATGACTTAAAATATTAAAATAGGAAAGGACAAAGTATTTTAACATCTAAAAACCTTTAGGTTGCATGTGCTCTCGCTGCATACGTGTGTGCGTGAGAGCGAGAGAAATGGGGCAGGAGGCAGCCAGTGTTTTTTATTCGGTGTGTAAAACTTAGAACAAAGTGAAGTCAGTTTTAATGGTCAAACATTAAAATGCCTTCCCTCAAGCAGCCCCCAAGATCACACGCTCTCACACACACACGCATTCACACACTGACACACACACAGCTGCTATTCAAATGGAAACGTTCAGCGCCGTGGGTCAAGGCTGGATTGAAACTGTTAACAGATCCTGGTCTGGCTGCGCTCCTACACTTCCTCCATGTAAACAGTGTGAGGATCACTGGAGGCAAAGACACACACACACACACAGTAGTGCTAGGTTACCTTTGCTGCTTTGCTGTTTTTTGGCAGCGGCGGCGGAGTCCTCGGACTGAGCCAGACGTCTGAGCACGTCTGCCAGCGCGGCCTTCATCACCGTCAGCTCATCCTCCTGCTGTTGCACCCGCAGCTCAAGAGACGATAGGCGGTCCTGCACGTCTGATGTGCTCGCTGCAGAAATACTGTCATCTGTCAGAGAAAGAGATAGACAAAGATGACTTTCTCATCATTTCTTGACCAAAAGTTGATGGAAAGAACATCACAACATTTATTTTCATCAAGAGGTTCATAATTTCTTGTACTGCCAATGCAAGAGTCCGGCACTCTGTAAAGTCTCCTCCAGCACATCCCAAAGACTTTCAATGAATTTAAGGTCTGGACTGATTCCTCACGCTCCTTCCCAACCATTCAGAGCTGGAAGATGCAAAGGAGAATATAATTTGGTACTCACACGCTGTTACCTGTGCACACAGCCGTACACACCTGAGGCTCACACACACAGAGAGAGGTGAGTTTCAGAACTCCAGATCGATTCCTCTTTCCCATCCTCATGCACTTGGATGGACATACACACAAATTATGTGAAAATACCAGTCTCTGCAAGTATTTTCGTAAACAATCGGATGTGTATCATTATATTGGATCCGTGCATTCAGTCTTAAAGTGACAGCAGCCTATAAATACCTGCTGTTGTCTGTCATTAATGTTAATCAACAAAAGCATTTGACAGCTTTAACAAAGATTAATCTATATTAAATGTATACAGTGAACAGTGTTATTTTTACACTTAATTACTCAAAATGAATACTAGAGACCTTACTAGACCTTACTTTATTTTTAACTTTATGTGTGTATTTAGCTTTAGATAATAATTGGAAAGCAAAGTTACATTTTAAAGTTTATTTTCTTGTTGATCTGAAAAATGATCTGATCCGTGACTCAAATACCGTAATATGATCCGAACCATGAGTTCTGTGATCTGTTGAACAACTACTAAACATAATAATCATATCACTGCATATATATCCTCTGTAGTCTAGATGAATATACCCACACACAGCCCATATAGAGCCCCATTGTAGCCGTTTTTCAAAGCACATTTGCCATCGATACGTGACATCTGAGCTTTCCCAATCCCAAAGAGCACCAGACCCCACTAATGTCAACAAACAAAATGGAAAAAGAGCTTGCGGCTGTTTACGCACAGAGCGGAGAGAGAGAAAAAAGGGCAAAAAATATGAATGAGAGAGTGGGAGAAGTGGGCAGCACAGCTTATCAGATACAGATGATATCAGCGTTAAGTCAATGCCATTTTTATGTATTCAGCCTTGGCTCTTTCCTCTTTTGCTGCTCTTTTGCTTGTCAGAGACTATGAAACACTGAAAATCTAAATAAATTTCAAGGTTTACAATTAATTCAGTGAGATTTTTTCTTCTAGACCTATTAAACTGTCTACCTCAGTCAAATAAGAAAAGAAACACAAAACAGTAAACTACAAATCAAATCTATGCACATATTGAATCAAAACCAAGAATCAATTGACCTCAAGAATCATTTTGAATCAAATCTTGAGGTACCAAAAGATTCCCAGCACTATTTGATATCCTCTGACTGGAATCATAGTCATACACTACGCGACTTTCTGTGAAATCGGTCCACAACAACTGCCCAAAATCTAGTCCAGACTGCAAATCAGGGCAAAAATCTGTGCAAAAGTCATGGAGTGTATTCCAGCCTTTAATGGGAAAAAAATTTTCATTTTGGGGTGAACTATCCCTTTAAGAGTGTCTTGCTGCAGAAGGTTAGCAGTATTACTGGCGCATTAGAGTGCATTAGCGTTGGGTTCTGGATGGGGGGCATCGGCTGCCAGGCGTTACTGTGGTTGGGACTTTGATTGCTGGACTGGTTCCCCGATCGAGGAGGCCCAGCATTCTGAGCTGTGGTTAGCTCGTTTAAGGGGCATAAAATACCATATAACAACTCAAACTCTCACACACCAACACATCTCTGATCCAAACTTGAAACCAGACCATAGGACATTTTTACACCACTTATAAATCACTGGAAGTACTCACATTCTCACCCACACACAATTCGAACAAACAAAACGCATGGGCGCAGAAGCCTATTACCACACCACACATCCAGCTCTTGAAAAATCGTCAAATTCCCCACATAGCCTTAATGATAACGGAGCCTCCGGTCTTAAGGTTGGTGAGGGGAGGAGGTACAGGAATGACCCACACACACACACACACACACACACACACACACACACACAACCTCCTAACAGGAGGTCAAACATCAAACAAGCCAACAAAAGCTGCTTTTCCACCATCAGGCCAAACCGTTCTCATTGCTTAACCGCTCCATTCCGTGCCGATTCCCACAGTCAAATTCAGTCGATTTCGGTACGGATATGGTTTCATTTTTCACTGTGGGGCAGATAACGGACCTTTTTGGAATGTAAAACAAATGCATCAGTCGTTATATTGGTAGCACAAGAGTTTACAGATGATATGAGATATAAATAGTGACCACATCAATGGAGGACGATCAGATATTTCTTTTAATTTATGAAATTCTTTATTATTGAATTGTGTTTAAAGTGCATTCTGACTTCTTTACACTGTTAAAGAGATTCTAATGCTAAACATGGCCAAAGTTTCAATAAATAAGTTGGACGTATGACGGGGTATTTCTGTGCCAAATACACACCTTTAGGATTAGTACAAGTTTCTGAAAGTTTTATTTCTCCAAATATGGCCCTGTATGATGTCATAATGGGTGGAATTCCTTGTATGGGCACTTCTCTCAGATGAGCGCGCACACACCCACTCCCACCCAGAGCGAGAGCAAGAGCATGTCCATCAATGAGCTTCCGTTGTAACTTGTTTTTAGACCATGAAATCAACTAAAGAAGTCGCTAAAGAAGTGTGTTTCTGGTTGTGAGGGAAAGATAACCTTGTTCAGCTTCCCAAATAACCTAGCATTAAGGAAACAGTGGATGCAGTTTGTTTTTCCAAAGTGTGTGTGTGTTTGTTCCTAGTCATGAGTGGAAACTGCAGGCGGTGAGTGAAATTGCATCAAATGTGTGTGTTTTGTTGGCAATCTGAGATATGAAGGATGCAACAGTACTCTATAGGTACTCAAGATTAACATGAGACTGGCAGAAACTGTGTGTGTGTTATGTACCCTTTAAGTTGCTCAAATAGCATGCTTAGCCAGCCACAGAGAAACTGGCAGCCAGGCAAGAGACAAGTGACCAATCCTGAGTGGCGACATCACTACACGCATTCTACCTGGAGAATTCCGGGTCGAGAATGGTTTGTAATCGTGCCGAACCAGAATTAAGTGGAAATACAACTGGAACCGAGTTTTTCACATACGGTTTTAATGATATTTAAAATAAGACTGTCTGGAATTTTATTGCTGTTTATCGTCAAACCGGTAACTATTTCATCCCTACAACAAACAGACTCTCTGTGCACTCTAACCAGAGTCCATTAATAGACAAAAAGCCGAAGTGCATTAGCTAGATATTCCGCCAACGGCTGAGCTAACCCACTTTACAGCTAGTTGTTAGTACAAAGATCAATCGGTCCAATCTGGCAACTGCAACCATGGAGAGAGAAACGATTCAACCTCCACCGCAATCAACCTCCTGGAGCTGTCCAAGCCATCGTGAGTCAGAGACGCCAAGCCAGCGCAAAACTACTGATCGATACTTAGTCTGTCAGAGCTGCACATCAATCCTCTCATTCCTGCCTCTGTGGATCACCAACACTATCATTAATTACCTTTGTGCTGTTCGCTTGGTTTATTTCCTTCTTAAAGTCGACATCTGAAGGCCAGATTATGGCAACATCTCAAAGAATAATCAGGGGTGAATATCTGCTGCTATATCAGCCATGAAAAGCTGAATTTGATGTACAAATGTGTTTATATTTGCGATTGATCGTGGCAGCGGTAATGCATCAAATAAAGGAGTCAAATTGGGATAAGAATTCCTCTCTCAGGATCCACATCAGGTTGATAAGCCAATAGCAGAGTGAACATGAAGACTATTTCTGAGGCAGAGCAGTCCAACATATAGCTTCTACTTAGTAGAAATGTTCTTTGGAAGATCATACTGCTTAATATGTGGTTGCACTTTCACAAGATTGGCAATGTGTTGAGGCAAGTTGGAGCTAAACTCTGCAGGACTGTGGCCCTCCAGCAGCAGTAATGGACACCCCTGACCTAAGGGGACATGGTGATAGAAAAAGAAAAAAACAAGATATGGGAGGAAAGTTACATTTGAATGCTTTTGTGAGCAAACACAATACTTCTTGGGGGGAAAGTGATACTTTTGTGAGATAACAAAGCAAAAGCATTGACATATAATTTCCCTCCCATCTCATAATTATTTCCATCACCATGCATTCATTTGTGCATATAAAATACTGGGCCCTATCACACACTCAGCGCAATGCAGTGACAAATGCGACTCAAGTGTTATTTGCTGGTTTTCATTTTCTTGTCCAGTGCCACGTAGTTTAAATATCAAATTATATATATATATATATAAAAAAAAAAAAAATTTTTATTACATTTTATTTTATTATTTTTTGTATTATGAGCCTATAGAATATGCACATTTTTTTCTGTGTAGTTAGAATAGCACAAATAAATCGGCTTATCAAGCTTGAAAAGGAAGGAGAAAACATTTCCTATGTTTTGTTGTCAGTGTCAAAGGCTGCGTGTCCAAACTTAAATGCAGTATGTTGCCGTATATGTATCTGTACTAACAAGCTAAAACTAAAAAAAGCAGATATCAAAGCAGATAAAAGTGTCAATATTAATAAATGTCAACGTTTGACTGTAAAGGTGCGGCCACATTTACCACTGTTCAGTGAGTTTTTGATTGCAAAATCCAGTCTATTCAATAGAAATCCACACGATTGGGAATCTTTTGCAGATTTCGCAACAAGTTCAAAGTTGGTCATGCGAATTAACCATGGTGATAAGCAGAAAGCTGCTTGATTCAAAAATGACTTCTGTGTGAGCTTTTTGCCTGCAAAATTTCAGTGATATGATACATTATATTCAGATATGATTAGCAATTTTGATTATAAAGTTAACAGAAGTTAACACAAGAGACACTACTATATGAGTATACACACACACACACACACACACACACACACACACACACAAAAAAGAAGTAAAAAAAATCTAACTTAAAAAATTTTCTTCTAACGAAAGTAGCTTGAACAAAGATTATTAAGTAGGATGAGTGAGTTTATTATCTAACTAAACAAGAATACTCTAAACATGTTGCTAACAAAAGTTGTTGACCTTATTTAGATTATCAAGTACAAACCCGATTCCAAAAAAGTTGGGCCACTGTACAAATTGTGAATAAAAACAGAATGCAATGATGTGGAAGTTTCAAATTTCAATATTTTATTCAGAATTCAACATAGATGACATATCAAATGTTTAAACTGAGAAAATGTATCATTTTAAGGGAAAGATAAGTTGATTTTAAATTTCATGGCATCAACACATCTCAAAAAAGTTGGGACAAGGCCATGTTTCCCACTGTGTGGCATCCCCTCTTCTTTTTCTAACAGTCTGCAAACGTCTGGGGACTGAGGAGACAAGCTGCTCAAGTTTAGGAGTAGGAATGTTGTCCCATTCTTGTCTAATACAGGCTTCTAGTTGCTCAACTGTCTTAGGTCTTCTTTGTGGCATCTTCCTCTTTATGATGCTCAAATGTTTTCTATGGGTGAAAGATCTGGACTGCAGGCTGGCCATTTCAGTACCCGGATCCTTCTTCTATGCAGCCATGATGTTGTAATTGATGCAGTATGTGGTCTGGCAGTGTCATGTTGGAAAATGCAAGGTCTTCCCTGAAAGAGACGACGTCTGGATGGGAGCATATGTTGTTCTAGAACTTGGATATACCTTTCAGCATTGATGGAGCCTTTCCAGATGTGTAAGCTGCCCATGCCACACGCACTCATGAACCCCATCCCATCAGAGATGCAGGCTTCTGAACTGAGCGCTGACAACAACTTGGGTTGTCCTTGTCCTCTTTAGCCCGGATGACATGGCGTCCCAGTTTTCCAAAAAGAACTTCAGATTTTGATTGGTCTGACCACAGAACAGTTTTCCACTTTGCCACAGTCCATTTTAAATGAGCCTTGGCCCAGAGAAAACGCCTGCGCTTCTGGATCATGTTTAGATATGGCTTCTTTTTTGACCTATAGAGTTTTAGCTGGCAGCGGCGAATGGCACGGTGGATTGTGTTCAATGTTTTCTGGAAGTATTCCTGAGCCCATGTTGTGATTTCCATTACAGTAGCATTCCTGTATGTGATGCAGTGCCGTCTAAG
Organism: Paracanthobrama guichenoti; assembly: GCA_018749465.1. Taxonomy (NCBI): domain Eukaryota; kingdom Metazoa; phylum Chordata; class Actinopteri; order Cypriniformes; family Gobionidae; genus Paracanthobrama; species Paracanthobrama guichenoti. The sequence goes on from CM031955.1 coordinate 10,552,013, forward strand.
GGCCGGAGATCACGGGCATCCAGTATGGTTTTCCGGCCTTGACCCTTACGCACAGAGATTGTTCCAGATTCTCTGAATCTTTGGATGATATTATGCACTGTAGATGATGAGAACTTCAAACTCTTTGCAGTTTTTCTCTGAGAAACTCCTTTCTGATATTGCTCCAGTATGTTTGGCCGCAGCATTGGGGGAATTGGTGATCCTCTGCCCATCTTGACTTCTGAGAGACACTGCCACTCTGAGAGGCTCTTTTTATACCCAATCATGTTGCCAATTGACCTAATAAGTTGCAGATTGCTCCTCCAGCTGTTCCTTATATGCACATTTAACTTTTCCGGCCTCTTATTGCTCCCTGTCCCAACTTTTTTGGAATGTGTAGCTCTCATGAAATCCAAAATGAGCCAATATTTGGCATGACGTTTCAAAATGTCTCACTTTCAACATTTGATATGTTATCTATATTCTACTGTGAATAAAATATAAGTTTATGAGATTTGTAAATTATTGCATTCCTTTTTTATTCAAAAAAACTAGTGTCCCAACTTTCTTGGAATCGGGTTTGCATTTGTCCAAATGTTCCCAGCATGCACTGCAGCTTGAAAAAAAATTATGTGCACAACTATTATTAAAAAGTTATCATTGCTTTGCATTTACTGGTAAAATGTATGCTTTAACTGTTGTTCTCATGTTATTTAGCTGTCATATGGTACGAGTTCATATTAACATTTGCTCACCATGTTTGAGATTTGTGTTGAGGTATATGTGCATGATTTAAGAGGCAAATATCATGTGGTTAGATATTATTTATTTATTATAACAGAATAAATAAGAGGAAAGAGAAAAGCCTCCTGCATTGCTAAATGCTCATCAATCTTTAGTTGCTTTGACAAGAACTTTTAAGTTCAAAAGACTACCTGTTACTCATTAGATAAACTATTTAAGTTGACTTTAATTGGAGTGAATTAGTTAAGTTAACTTAAGTTGAATGTGATAAGTTGCCTTATTTTTTCAAATCAATTTCTTTTTACAGTGCACACACACACACATACACACACACAGGAACAGACCAATGAGACTGAAACAACTGCTTTATCTTATCTAAATTTACCAAGAAACTAAACGCAAACATCTCAAGCTTGCAGGAAGTGGTTAATAAAATCCAAAGTCTGGAGGGCTGCAAAACGGCGCAATATTTCATTTGCTTTCCCTGCCCGCAGTTTCCTCCCTGTCTGCAGGTCCTTCCTCTCAAACCATCTTATCTCAGTGGCCCATGGAAACACGGAGAGGGCAAACGTTTATAATACAATGCATTTCTTTGAGAGGAAATCGCTTTGGGAGGTTGTTTGATACTGGCAGTGCGTACGGAAAAAACGAGGGCAGAGGGAGCGCGCTAAAAAGAAAGGGAACGGGAGGGTTGGAGGGTGGTGGAGTATCCCCAGGTAACCTCCACCAAATATATCAGCGGCAGGACGTTTCTCCAGAGCGGGGTTCACCTAAACTGAGGATAAACGCACCCTCATCCACATTTCTACCCATGATTCCTTGCAGGCTACTAGAGGAAGGAAGGCCTGCGCACATGTCATATTTCACAATAGCTTGTCACATTCCTTAGTTTTCTCCCCCACCCCTTCAGCACGTACACACACCTCCAAACTAACACACATTACGCATTTATCTCGCATAAAACATGTGCAAACCTCCCATGCTCAAACCAGAGACCAACATATACTTATACACACACCTCCTAGACTCGCTGCAGGACAATCCAGTGGCGCGCGGCCAGAGTGCATGCTCGTAAGACATGTTTTTGGCATGCTTCGTTTTGACTGGAGGTCTATGGAGGAAGTCCTCGGCAGATTTAGAGCTGAGATAAGATGTGGTGGTGCAATCAGCCATATTCAGGCTCAAGTCACACACAAACACAACGCTCGCCAGCATTGATTGATGTGTCTTGTTAATGTTCACCATTTGCAACACTTACTCATAACAGACAGTCCTGATAATCTGTCATGGTGTTTAGCCGCGAGCTTCCCGAGTACGAGATAAGGATTAGCAAAGACTGGTCGCACATTAAACTCGTTCGGACTTGACCCTCATGAAGCAGTAGAGTTTTGTCTTACCTGACAAAAAAAAATTATCAAGTCACGCTGACGGGGTTAGAAGATAATTAAAACACTTGGCACACTTGTAAACTGGAGAAGAGCACAAGGCTGTACATGTCTAAACTGGATAGGTGTATGTGTGAGTCTTATATGGTTTAGAAGACAAAACATTAAACTGAAGTAGGGTTATTATACACTCACACACATGCCATAGCTAAATGTTCAGTGAACACTTGTAAAAAAGTGCTATATAATTATCATGGCTTTTTTTGGACCCGTGCCATGGAACTGTCATGCTCTTTTTTGGTTATACCATTTTAATATGGACATCATACATGTTTTTGGTTTACAGTGTAAACTTCAGAAAGTACTGTAATGTAGCTTTATGGGTTAAGATTAAAGGGATCGTTCACCCAAAAATGAAAATTAAGAGCCAGGAAACTTTTTTGTCATTACATTGATTGTATTCATCAGAAAGAAGAATGTCATATACACCTAGAATGACTTGAGGGCGAGTAAATCATGGGCTAATTTTAACTTTCGCTTTAAATTTAGGGATGGATTTAGGTTTAGTACCTAGTTTTACCCAGTTATTGTAACTACTATAATAAGTACATATGTACATGCAGAACAGGACTGTAAAATAAAGTGCTACTGTGTGTTTTTGCCTATATATCTAATCAAAAGTGCTGTAATGTTTTTGAAAGAAGTCTCTTATGCTCAACATGACTGTATTTATTTGATCAAAAATACAGGAAAAAACAGTAATATTGTGAAATATTATTACAATTTAAAATAAGGGTTTTCTATTTTAATATACTTTAAAATAGAATTTATTTCTAAGATGCAAAGCTGATTTTTCAGCATCATTACTCCAGTCTTCAGTGTGACATGATCCTTCAGAAATCATTCTCATATGATGATTTATTATCAATGTTGGAAACAGTCGTGCTGTTTAATGTTTTTATATCCCGTGATCCTTGATACATGAAATTGATAAAAAGTGGTAGTAAAGACTTGCATTGTTAGAAAACATATTACTTTATTTTTGATCAAATAAAATGCAGGTTAGATGAGCATAAGAGACTTCTTTCAAAAACCCACAACAATAGGGAGCTCCAAATACGTGCATAAATGAGTATTTCCCCCTAGGACTGATAAACAGAGGAGTCAAACAACTCTCATTAAGCAACCAAGAAATACAGTGTGTCGGAGTGCAAAGTGACGAGCCCAAAAAGACCATCTTAAAAATGCTAACAGCCACAGAAAAGCTTACCGCGGTCCTAAAAGTGGCTGCTTTGAGTAGCAACTCAACTCTGAATATACTCTTACAAAAAAAGTGTCAATACCACGGTAAATGCTCAACATGTGACGGACAAAGCCACAAAAGGGAAACTGTACAGGCCCTGTTATACTGTCTGAGTCATTTGCAGATGAGTTCATACAGGAAGTGACATCAAAGATGTGGGTGCTAATAGTGAAAATAGACGTTTCATTTTCAGAGAGAAGCAGTGTCACACCTCTGCTGAGGGGAGAAATCTACGTTTGTATGAACAACTCTCAGTTAGATTCACTAATCACCCTGCAAACCCTCATTTCACGCTGCTGCCATCTGGTAAGCGCTTCCGAAGCCTGATGGCCAAAACTGAGAGACTCAGGAGGAGCTTCTTCCCCCAGGCCATCAGACTCCTGAACTCAGTCACTTAACATCACGTGACTTCACGTCAGGATAAACATCGATACACTGACATTGCACTGCACTTTCTGTTCTCGTTGTTACTGTGTAACAACCTGTCATAAACCTGTTTGCACATTATACTCTTATACATTTGTTAACCACATATTTATAAGTCTACAGTTTACTCACTGCACAGTCTACTTCAATTATTTTATTCCACTTTATTCTTATTTTTATTTTTTCTACTTGATTTATTTATAATTCTACATACATACATACATACATACATACATACATACATATACATATACATATACATATACATATACATATACATATATATATATATATATTAGTACTTTTTTATCCTATTTCTATTATAATTTCCTCCTTGTGTTTTTAACTGTGAATTTGCACTGTCCATGGAGCGGACCTGTTTACATTTCACTGCCGGTTGTATATTCTGTATATAACTGTGTATGTGACAAATAAAACTCTTGAATCTTGAATCACAACCAAACCCGAAACCTGACAGGAGATAACACGAAATACTAACTAGATTTTTACATTTCTGGAGAAAGCAAAAAAAGCCCACCTCTCTTTCTGTGGTGATGTGGCTACTGTAAATGAACTAATCACACACACACACACACACACACACACCTCCAGACAACCTCTGGGGAGTGAGTATCATTGTTGCATGCTTGCAATATGAATTATACATAATAAGTCAGCATGTTGGTCTACACACAGGGGATTACACCCTCATACATGTGTAACAGACATGAAAGCTGACATTTGCATACAGACACTCTGGGGAGGAAGACGCTCAAGGTTATGAGCTTTACTACAAGAACCTTCAGAGGGCTTGACTGTCGCATATTCACAATGCACACAGTTATTTTACTGCTAATATCAAATGAAGCAACACTGTGTAAATCACAATGGTTTTACTGTCCGTTTTAATTAGCCTTTAAGTTTTACTAGAATCAGATCAAGCGATTTAAAACTCTGATTCAACCATTCATTTGCATCTCAAAAATGACTCAATGTTGAATAGAAAGTTCAAAAGAACAGCATTTATTTGAAATATGTTATCATATATTTCACACAGCCTTTTCATATTCAAATGTAACCTTCAAAAGTTAATTTGTTAATCCTTAAATCGATTGCAGAAATTGTCTGGAAGTCGTAAAAGGAATACATCACCCCCAAAAAATCATTTACTGATCCTCATGTTGTTCTAAAACCCATATGACTTTCATTGTGTCAAAAAAAAAGTCAGTCATTCAAGTTTGGCACAATATGAGGGCGAAATTCTTACGGAATATGAATTTTGAGAGGAAACAGCTCTTTAAGCCAAATGGTTTGGACAGTCGTTCTCAAGTGAAAGGCTGTTTGTGAGCGCGCGGAGCTCCATGAATGGGATTCCTCTGCCGTCAGCAGACTTCGGCAGGCATGTAACAGACATGATGAACGGCACAGCACTGAAGCTTCATGTTAATGATTCCTCGTAATGGCCCGGGGCTTGACACACACAAGATACACACATCTTCACACCAAACCACACTCACACATCGGTGGGGCCGGGTGAGATTAGATCATGATAAGAGGCACAGAGCAAAGTTGTGACACATGTTTTCAGCAGCTTCCCTCCTTCTTAGATTATGGACAGATTTAGCTGTGTTGACGTTCAAAAGACATAACAGACGGTTGAGAGCGAATAATCCACAGTGCACAAGGACAGCACAGATATCTGTCAAATGCCGTTCAGAACTACCATAAAGACCAATACACTGCATATCATGCATACCCAGATGACCCAACTGCATTTGCTCCCAAAAAATGCAGTATACGCACTGCAAGAAATACTGCATCCCAAAATGCAGTTTGTTTAACTTGACCATATCGTATTTCCTTGTGACTAATAATCTGCAAGTAATTTCAGAGTTATGATGTGGCTATGTTCACATCGCATACAACATACCAAAAGTGCCTTTATTTAAATATTAAAAATGTGTTCAAGATTTTGTAAGCATATTCCATAGTTATGCTTAGGAGTCAGTTGTTCCATCCATCCATCCATGTACCTATCCATCCATCCATCCATGTACCCATCCATCCATCCATCCATCCATGTACCCATCCATCCATCCATCCATCCATGTACCCATCCATCCATCCATCCATCCATGTACCCATCCATCCATCCATCCATCCATCCATCCATCCATCCATGTACCCATCCATCCATCCATCCATCCATCCATGTACCCATCCATCCATCCATCCATCCATCCATCCATCCATCCATCCATCCATCCATCCATCCATCCATACCCATCCATCCATCCATCCATCCATCCATGTACCCATCCATCCATCCATCCATCCATCCATCCATGTACCCATCCATCCATCCATGTACCCATCCATCCATCCATCCATCCATGTACCTATCCATCCATAATCCATCTACCTATCCATCCATCCATGTACCTATCCATCCATGTACCCATTCATCCATCCATCCATCCATCCATCCATCCATCCATCCATGTACCTATCATCCATGTACCCATCCATCCATGTACCCATCCATCCATCCATCCATCCATCCGTGTACCTACCATCCATCCATCCATCCATCCATCCATCCATATATTCATCCATCCATCCATCCATCTACCATCCATCCCCATCCATCTATATCCATCTATATCATCTATATCCATCCATCCAGTTTAGTGTTTTGTTCATCCCTTATGTTTAAAATATTTTTAAAAAATATAAAATATTTTCCTCATATTTTGATGGTTTAATCGAACATGTAGGGTCATTAAAATCAAACATCCCCTCCGAACATCACTTCTGGCCACAACTGTACTACTCTATAAATTTCTGCAGTATACATTAGTATGCATACTGTGCCCAGCATGCACATTTTCTGTATGCATGGAATAGCCAGAAAATTGTCAAAAAGCACAGCATACAACAGAGCACACTGCATGGAATATCCCACAATGCAGTATGCTTGACTTGACCTTCCATCTCCACTGCAACAACCTGCTAGTAAAATCATTTGAACACCTCATTATTTGCTCTGCCCACCACAATAACTTTTTAACATAAAATTACCAGCAAAATAACAACAAATTTGGTACTTATTAAAAAGTTATTAGTTATTTATGATTCATTTTACTTCATTTTAATTTTCTAAATGTTAACTGGTCGCCACTTTCTGAATTAAACGTGTCATAATGACGTCATGTGACAACAATGTGGTATAGTGCTGTTAAATGTTTCTAAAAACCATCTGAACTGAACAATATGTACCATTTCACATATTTTTAACTAATGGTAAAGTGCACACTGTGCAGTACACTAGTCAGCGTGTGCTCAAAAATGAAGCTTTGACTTTGTGCATTGAAATGATAAAGCATGAAGTGCTAATTATTGCACAGCCTCCTGCCTCACAGCGGATTCAAATTGTTTAGCGCGTGTGGTGACATGTTTGCTTAAAAGACATTAGAGTGTGCAGCCGGGCCAACTATGTGCAGCGAGCAAGTGGAGAGACGGGGTTACGAAGCGGCCTGCTCGCTGATGGATGAGCGGGATTATTGCACAGAGAACTGCACAAAATCACACATTGACTAAGTTTGTGTTACTTAATAGATAAACATCACCTTATTTGCTTTCACTAAACTGTTTAATACACATATCACTACAACATCGGCCTCCAGCCACCCTGATATCGCCATCAGTATTGGATATTCATCGACCACTAACAACAGTGACTGTATCAGATGGTAATTTCATAATCATAACACCATGGAACTACAAAGTCCTGAGAATTGCTATCCATTATATGAATGTCCAAAAATACATGGTAACATGGCCAGAATTCCATGGTAATACCATGGGAGTTTGTTGGTAAAACATCAATATCAAAAAAAGGCTATCAATTTCAACATTTATTCCTCATGGCTGATATATTTGTTGTCATTTATATCAGTGCAGCCGTCCAGGCAAACATAAGCAGAAGAGCTAGTAGTTTCTATTCTTATGGTTTAGATATCTATTGCACAATTCTAAACTAACCTCTGACCGCTAGATAAACTTAAACACACAAACACATCCTACACAAACACAAACCCACACACACAGTAGACAGCGGCTGTCCATCTGTGAAAGTTGTCTGAGAGAGTCTCTGCTGGAATCTCGCCTAACATACTTCAAATCCAGCGCCAAATACAAGCAGAAGGCTGGAACAGCACCTGTGTGTGTGTGTGTGTGTGTGTGTGTGTGTGTCTATTTACCCATATACTGGGGATAAATTTAAGCTAAATCTAACAAAAACCTCTTTTATTTTCTTTAGAAAAAATGAGAAAATGCAGTTTGTGCAGAAGTTTATCATTAGGGTGTACTTATAGCTGGTCTGCATTCTTTGACACACACACACACACACACACACACACACACACACACACACACACACACACACACACACACACACACACACATATATTAGTATGGTCTACTAATTAATCAGTCACACATTTTTTCTGTAATTAATGGTGATTAAAAACAATTTCACAGTTGCTCTCCAAATTAATGTAGAAACAACTTAAAGTATAACACAGTATATTGTAAATATTTGTTGTAATGGCGTCTTTTTATGAATGAAGGCCATTATCACTGATACTAATACTGATACTGATGTCTGTATGAAACTGATTTTATAAACATTAATGATAGACATTCAACATTACACTATAATTGAAAGCTACCAATTTCAACATTCATTAGGCTTTAAAAAAAAAAAAAAAAAACACTTTTAATTTAAGTGAATGTAAAACATTTACATCTTCATAACATCTTCACATAAACGCCCTCGAGATCTACAGCAGCCGGAGCAAAACTGTTGAATAAAGTCGTTATATTTGTTATGTTTTTTTGCACACAAAGTATTCTCGTCTCTTCATAACATTAAGGTTGAACCACTGGAGTCACATGGACTATTTTAACAATGTCTTCACTACCTTTCTGGACCTTGAAAGTGTTCATTGCTGTCTATGGAGGGGTCAGAAAGCTCTCGGATTTCATCAGAAATATCTTTATTTGTGAACGAAGTTCTTACGATTTTTTATTTTTGCATTTACTTTGCATGAAAAATTGTGTTTAAATCAATACTTCACTGTAAATGCATACGTCATCAGAGCGCATGGACACACACACGCACACACAGTCAATTCTCTGCTATCTGCATCAAACTAAACCTTAAAAGTATTAAGTTACTATGCGTTATCATATGATGATTTCTACATTTATGATATGTCAGCCCTACTAGCTGTACATAAAACAACAGAAGTCAATGGATTGTCCTGCATTTACAGCCGATAGCTAAGTAAATGTGTCATATAATATATATGGGTGTAATTGCTGCATTTTTTTCAGTATGCTTATGAAAGATGTGACAAGATAAAATAACTGAAAGAGATATTAGAGTGAGAGAGAGAAAGAGAGAAAGAGAGATGAACTTTGGTATCATAATTGTTGTGCAACATCGTTTAATTTCCACCCCTCTTTTACTGTCTTAAAAACTGAAGTGCGTGTTTTCTGCGCCAAACAGAATAGCAAAAATCATGTTTTCAAACAGGTTTCTGTCATTCCCCATTGGTCAGACAAACAGAAAGCCCCGCCCACAAACTTCTGCCATTGGCTGAGCCTTTGTTGCCGTGCTGAGCTGGTCTGGATGCTTAAACAAACAGCAATGTTTTGAAAGCACCACAGAGACACGGTGTTTACACTTAGAGGAAATAAACCTTTAATGGTTTACTTACAGATGTCCCCGCATTCAAACCTGGATAGGAGAAAGTGTTTTACCATTTAAATAAAAAAATGACACACTTCAGCTTTCATTAACGGATATGAGAAAAGAGAACATCAAAGAAGGGAAATAATATAGAGGAGGTTGTAAACGGAAATGCTTGTGTACCATCTGCGAGGAGACATACACACACACATTCCATCCGAACACCAGCTGAACACATACAGTACAGTCTGCAGGCAGATTCACATATGGCGTGAGCAAAGACACACACACACACACTAGTTAATCGTTCACCTTTTTTATTGTTTTGTTAACCAGCGTTTATTACAATGAAAGGAAGAAACACCCTGACCAGAGGCATAATTCAGCCCAAATTCAACCACTGAACCGGCGTATTTCTGTTTCACATCCTCATTGGTAATAGTCTAACCTTTCACAAACACACACATTGTGCTTTCATGTTTTATGGGGACTCTCCATAGATGTAATGATTTTTATACAAACTGTATATTCTCTCCCCTTACACTAACCCTAAACCTACCCATCACACAAAACTACAGGCATTTTTACTTTTACAAAAAAACATCACATGGTATGATTTATAAGCGGTTTTCCTCATGGGGATCAAAAAATGTCTCCACAAGGGCAATGATTTCAGATATTGCCATCTTTGTTTCCATAACATAAGGTGTACTTGAACCACACACACACACACACACACACACACACACACACACACACACTTTTACAAAGAGATTTGCTTATTCTCCCCCAAGCCAGTTTGCCATGAATGAGACACCGCAAACAGACTCTGTATAGACGTGGCATCCCAATAAAAAGCCACAAGACACAGACACAAGCATCTGCAAACACACACACACACACATACACACACACACACTAGACAAAACATCATCTTACTAGAAAAAGACAAGATAATCCTTGCATGTTGACTTGAGAAAGCCTCATCATGAAGTTCAAAAATGTTTTAAAAGCTTTAAGATTTGAGCGTTATATCGACTGTTGACAGATTGAGAGACGGAAAGATATTTACATCTGTGGCCGAAAAACAACTTGCAGAGGAATAAGTTCTGCATGGATGAATCTGATTGTTCGAGGTGTAACTGTACCTCACGGATCAAGAGTTTCATTAAGAAGAAAGTCATACAGTATATCTGAAAAACATGTAGCTTATGCAAGCATATAGTATATATGCCTCCACAGCAACTAGACTTTATTTTGTTTAGGACATGACTACCGTCCAAAAGTTTGGGGTTTGTAAGGTTTTTAAATGTTTTTGAAAGAAGCTTCTTATGCTCACCAAGACTGCATTTATTTGACCAAAAATAAAAACATTCAGAATATCTTTTAAAATGCAATTTATTGATGCAAAGCTAAATTTTCAGCATCATTACTCTAGTCTTCAGTGTCACATGATCCTTCAGAAATCATTGAGATAATAAATATCATTCATTCAGAAATATTTCTGATTATTATCAATGTTGAAAATGGTTCTGCTGCTTCATATTTTGGTGGAAAATATGATACATTTATATGAAATAGAAATCTTTCCTAACATCATAAACGCCTTTACTGTCACTTTTGATCAATTTAATGTCTTTGTTCAATAAAAGCATCAATTAATACATATATTGTAAGTCTTACTGACCCCAACCTTCTGAACACTAGTACAGGCCTGAGATTTTGCACTAAATTAAACACTTTTAACTTGGGGTGTTGAAATGAATCGTTGCATCGCGATGCGGACGTTTCTCCTTCTGACGTTTCTCTGGCGTCATTGGTCACATACGCACTTCTTGCGCTAGTGTAAAATGGCAGAGGGAGGCGAAACAAAAGCGAGTAATAAAAAATGCACCTGCTATTTTAACGTTTACAGCGTGAGTGTGTGTGTGTGTGTGCGTGCGTGTGAGGTTGCATGCATGTGCGTGTATGTGTGTGTGAGTGTTATTGTAACTTAAGTAAACTTGACAGTTTCATGCGATTTTAGTATTTACTAGTGTTTATTATTTCTAAATGGCCTCGTCGTCTGCTGTGTTCAGACTTAAGTTGTGTTTGATATTTGCTACATTCAGGAAGTGTACTTTCTTAGTGCAGATAAAATAAAAAGGGAGTTAGTATATCTGACTGCTTGCATTCACTGACAAAAATGTAGCCATGTGCAGGAATATTGAAAATTGATGATGCAACGCTTCATGATGCATCGTGATATCGAATCATTGACATGATAATCGCGAGACCAGTGACGATTCACAGCCCTACTTTTAGCTCAATAATAGGAGTGTGATGATACACGATTCGATACAAATCGCAATACCAAACTGTAAATGTTTAGCTCATCTAAAAATTCAAATTCTGCATCTACTCATTCTCATGTTTTTTTTGCGCGTCACACACTCATGTGAACGTCCGTGTTTACTACAGTATGTGCGTCGTTGTAGATCTGTTCATCATAAGCCATCGTTCGTGTCTCTTCAGAAGACTTGGATTTGGATTAGACACTCGATTGGATCTTTTCACAATGCCTTTATGACATTTATTGGATCTTTTAAGTTTGGGAGGAATGGACTTTAAATGAAGGGACAGTTTCATAAAGAATACCTTCATTTGTGTTTGGAAGTTAAACGAAACGAGGGTGAGTACATTTTTGGGTGAATTATACCTTATAAATACAGTAAGCTGAGCCTTGGATAAAACAACTCTATATTGCAAATCATATCGTTTACATCAACGTTAGAATATGACGATGTATTGTTACACCCCTACTCAATAATTTAAACACTTTCTAATTGAAACACATTTATAATCAATAATTAAAGGTGCACTGTGTAAATTTTAGCGGCATCTAGTGGTGAGTTTGTGAATTGCAATCACCCCTCCCTTTGGACGCACAGAGAAGCTACACAGGACAAAAATGCCGTCGTCTGAGACAGCAGAGAGTGACTAGCGCTCTGTAGAGCAGTCTGTGCGTTTAGGGCCACTGTAGAAACATGACGGCGCAAAATGGCGACTTCACTGTAAAGAGACCCGCGGTGTGTGGAGATAGAAACGGCTCATTCTAAGGTAATAAACACATAACGCTTCATTATGTAAGGTCTTTATACACCACTGAAAACATAGTTGTGCATATTATATTGCATTTCTGTCAATAGATCCTCACAAATATTACACATTGCACCTTTAACTTAACGTACAGTCCTCCGCAGTGTACCTTCTTTAACATCACCTCAACAAAAGTTCTTGGATCTGCTACACTGTAAAAAAAAAAAAAAAAAAACGCGGAAATGTAATTATTTGAAAAGAGAGAGAGCCTGAGAGGATTTAGTAAGAAATATTCATTGCAAGTCTACAGAATGTTTGCGATGTTTGATCGTCTACTGTGGGAAAACTGTGCGTTCAATCGGTTCGGAGAGGCATGGCACGCTACATCAGGACAGGCTGTAGGTCTGCGCCAAATCTGCTGGATAAAGCTTGAAGCATCTAGTCAGAAGAGTTTCACTGCATGTTGAACGTGCAAAGGAAATTGGTACTTTGGGGCAATATTTGATCATCCATTGCAAAAAAACGGAAGTTAGAAAATGAGGAATATTGCAGAAAAACAATCCCAAGTTTGTCAAGCCAATATACATTTTTAAATAATACTTATTTGAAGTACAACTATCCACACACAACTCTCTCCTGGTGTGGTGACCATTTACAATCATTCAAATGAACTACTTAACACTCACTAAACACACACACACACACACACACACACACACACACACACACACACACACACACCACTGACATACATCAATGCAGTGAGGTTAGAGCGTTACACACACTTCCTCTCTGTGTGGTGTGGAGAGGGGAACCTCCAAATGACAAAAAGGAAGACTCTTGCACACACACACGCATGCATCTCAAATCACACACACAGCCCTCCCCACAATCCCTGTGCTGTGCATTACCGGTGCAGTGGTGGTTCAGCATGGCCGTAGAGTTGCACACTGGAGCTAAACCTGCCGGGCTGTCTTCCATTCTCCCCCTGCACGTATGTCTGTGATCCTCAGCGCTGCACGTCCACTTCTACGCTTCTCCTCGTCTGTCTGTCTTTGCCCGTGTGTCTCTCTTTCTCGGTCTCACACACACATTCTTTCTTTCTCGCACGCTGCTGCACACATATGCCTGCTCACACAAAAGCCAGGGCGAGCAAGTGAGCGCAAGGGTGAGAGAGAACAAGGGAAACTAGGGGAGGAGGAGATAAAGGGATAAAAAAAGAAAACCTTGGTTGACTAAGGGAGTGGCTAAAGCTCCCCTGCTCGCACGTCTTTAACCTCTGCCGTTCCGACGGAGCCACACACACAGTGCTGTGTTACTGTGCCCTGGGACGGGGGGAGGGGAGCGCCAAGACAGGGGAGGAGACCACGTGGAGGTGTCAAAGCTTCAAGCACACTACAGCAAATTACAAATGCTCTGAAAGCCTCGTTCAAATGACTGGGCGCCAGTGTTCCCTCTAAAACCTCGCTCTGTTGGGCTGACGACTTGGCCACCTGAGCAAAAACATCCTGTGTACAGTAGCAGACCTGCACAGAGCACACACACACACACACACACAGTGCTTAGATTTGCAACTTTAAGGAGCTTTTTCTTTTTTATTTGACCCCTGATGTGACTTGGCGGTATTAAATCATAAAGCAAGCAGTTATTTCAGAAGTTACTAAATATGAAGCACATTTTTAGGATAGCTAAGAAAACATTTTTTACAATGCTGTGTTAACTTTGCAGTAGTTTACCAATAAATTCTATTAAACTAATTTTAAAAAAGTCATGCAGAACAGTTATTTATAATTAATATAATATAATATAAAATATAATTAATACAATATAATATACAATTTACAGACACCAGTCCAATCCTGCAATATACAGCACTGCAGGATTCAAGATTCAAGATTCAAGATTCAAGAGTTTTATTTGTCACATACACAGTTATATACAGAATATACAACCGGCAGTGAAATGTAAACAGGTCCGCTCCATGGACAGTGCAAATTCACAGTTAAAAACACAAGGAAGAAATTATAATAGAAATAGGATATAAAAAAAAGTACTATCTATATATATATATATATATATATATGTCCATATCTGTAGAATTATAAATAATCAAGTCAAGAGAAAAAAAAGGTAACAAATAAGGATAAAGTGGAATAAAATAATTGAAGTAGACTTTGCAGTGAGTAAACTGTAGACTTATAAATATGTGGTTAACAAATGTATAAAGAGTATAATGTGCAAACAGGTTTATGACAGGTTGTTACACAGTAACAACGAGAACAGAAAGTGCAGTGCAATGTCAGTGTATCGATGTTTATCCTGACGTGAAGTCACGTGATGTTAAGTGACTGAGTTCAGGAGTCTGATGGCCTGGGGGAAGAAGCTCCTCCTGAGTCTCTCAGTTTTGGCCATCAGGCTTGGAAGCGCTTACCAGATGGTAGCAGCGTGAAATGAGGGTTTGCAGGGTGATTAGAGTCCTTGATGATCTTGGTAGCTCTACCTTTGCAGCGTTTGGTGTAGACGTCCTGCAGAGACGGAGAGCTGACCCTGAGATACTACGCCGGATAAGCGCACGACTCTTTGCAGGGCTTTGCGGTCATGACTGGTGCTGTTCCCATACCACGCTGTGATGCACTGAGTTAAAACACTTTCTATCGCCCCTAAATAGAAAGTTTTCAGGATAGCTGGTGAAAGCCTGAATTTCCTCAGCTGGCGCAGGTGGTACAGTCTTTGCCTGGCTTTTTTCACCTGTGTCTGAATGTGAGCAGTCCAGGTCAGGTCCTCGGAGATGTTTACTCCCAGGTACTTGAAGCTGCTCACTCTCTCTACTGGTGACCCGCTGATCATGAGGGGGAGTATGTCCGTTGCTGTCTCTTCCTGAAGTCCACAATCATTTCTTTGGTCTTGCCAACATTCAGAGAGAGACAGTTGTCCTGGCACCATGCTGTTAGATGCTCCACCTCGTCCAAGTATGCCGTCTCATTGTTGTTGGAAATGAGGCCCAGGACAACAGTATCATCAGCAAATTTGATGATAGAGGTGGAGCTGTGTGTGGACAAACAGTCATGCGTGTAGAGAGAGTAGAGCAGGGGCTCAGGACACAGCCCTGTGGAGCTCCCACACTCAGGGTGATGGAGGTGGAGGTGGACTGGCCTATTCTCACCACCTGAGGCCTGCCAGTGAGGAAGTCCTCAATCCAGTGGCAGAGAGAAGGATTCAGGCCGAGATCCAGGAGTTTGGAGGTTAGCTTGGTGGGAACTATGGTGTTAAAGGCTGAGCTATAGTCAATAAATAGCAGTCTTACGTAGTTCCCACTTTTGCTGTCGATGTGAGTGAGGGAGGAGTGGAGGACATGAGAGATGGCATCTTCAGTCGATCTATTGGGACGATAGGCAAACTGAAGAGGGTCCAAAGTGTCAGGAATGAAGGCGCAAATGGTGTTTTTAATGAGTCTCTCAAAGACCTTCATGACTATAGACGTGAGAGCCACTGGACGATAGTCATTTAGGCAAGAGGGTTTACTGTTCTTAGGGACAGGGATGATGGTGGATTTTTGAAGGAGGTGGGGACCACAGATGTAGCGAGGACTCATTAAAGATAGATGTAAACAACCCGGTGAGCTGATCAGCACAGGACCGCAGAACACGACCTGAAATACCATCCGGCCCAGCAGCTTTCCTGACGTCCACACGCTTGAGTGCTCTCCGAACTTCATCCTCTGAGACAGAGATCACGTGGTTGTTGCTGCTCTGAGTAATTTCTCTAACGCGCCACTTGGCGGAGTCGCGTTGCGCGGTTACAGTCAAAGCGAGCATAGAAAGAGTTTAACTCGTTCACGAGCAACGGATCAACGCTTGCCTCTGCAGAGGATTTAGATCCAAAGGAGCAGATGGACCTCAGACCTTGCCACATGCGCCGCGAGTCGTTGAGTTGGAAATGAGACTCCACTCGGTCTTTATAACGGAGTTTTGCGGCTTTAACTGCTCGTCTGAGAGCATAACAGGACGATCTGTATTCATTCATATTCCCTGAATGGAGACCGGCGTTGTAAGCAGCAGTGCGTCGCGTTCACTGCCGCGCGGATTGAATTGTCCACCCACGGTTTCTGATTTGAGAAGGACGTTATTGTTATTGTTTGCGTGGCTTGCTCTGTAAGCGTGTTGATGAAGCAAAGCGCCACGTCTGTGAACTCGCTTTACGCCAGCTGAACTCGCTCGGAACATGTCCCAGTCAACGCCATCAAGAGCTGCCTGAAGCGCGGTCTCTGAGTGGGGCGACCAACGCTTAACTTCCCGCCTCACCGGGGGTTCCTGGAGGAGCTTTTGTTTGTATTCGGGAGTGAGGAAAATGGCGGCATGATCCGATTTGCCAAACGCTGGAAGTGACCGCGCTTTATAGGCGTTCTTAAACGGAGAGTAGCAGTGATCCAGTGTGTTTGCTCCTCGTGTGGGGCAGGAGACGTGCTGGTGAAAGTTTGGCAGGACTTTCTTTAGGTTTGCTTTGTTAAAATCGCCCGCGACAATGAATGCCGCGTCGGGATGTTGGTTTATGACGCCGCTGGCAACATCATGAAGGCCAGATAAAGCCAGCGCTGTGTCTGCCTGCGGTGGGATGTAAACGCGCGGTCGCGACAACCGCAGAAAACTCCTCGGCAGATAGAATGGGCGGCAGATGATTGTTAAATGTTCCAGATGAGGTGAGCAGGACCGCGAGAGAATGGTGATGTTCCTGGGATCGCACCATTTCTTGTTGATCATGAAACACACTCCACCGCCTTTGGATTTACCGCCTCGGCTGTTCTGTCCATCCGAAAAACAGAGAAGTTCTCCGGCGGCGCCACAGCTGTGTCGGGGACCGCGGGCGTGAGCCATGTTTCAGACAAACAATAGATATTACAGTCTCTCATGTCCCGTTGAAAACTTATCCTGGCTCTAAGATCGTCCATCTTATTATCCAAGGATTGAACATTTGCTAGAAGAATGCTCGGGAGAGGAGGTCTGAATGCCCTTTTCCTCAGTCTGTTACGGATACCAGCACGTTTCCCACGGTGTTTCTTTGTTCTACGCCGCTGGCTCTGGCCATTGTTCAACTCGGCGTTCCGAAGGATCTCAGATGGCCACAGAGGATCGGCAAAAGTGTCCTGAAACAGTCCAGTGTAGAGGTAACCAATGTCCAAAAGAGTTTTGCTGTCGTAGTAGATCAATGCAGATGATAAGTTTGTAAAAACTGAGAGTAAAAGAAAGTAAAATAGTAAATAAAAGCACAGTCTTCGCGGAGCGACCTGAACGGCGACCAAACACAGCGGCGCCATTTTGTAAAGGATTGGATTGGTGTCTGTAAATTATATATTATATTATAATATACTCATATATCATAAAATATTATATTTCAACATACTAGTAGGGGTGTGTGATATATATCGTCTACAACAGTATCGTGATTGATGTTTTAACAATGTGTGATCTGGCATTATCGAGTATGTGCCTCACTTTACAAAAACACATCTAGAGCGTGCACGCTTCCACTGGGTGATTTACTCTATTAAAATACACAGAATGCCCCGAATATTCAAGATAAGAGGCAAAAATACCTCTGTATTTAATATAGTTGATCAATATCACATGAAAAGTTTTTTTTTTTCTCCAAATATCAGCATGATTACAAATTATCTATAGGTTTTGCGTCTCTGAGCAACACACAGCAGTGACTGAATGAATGAATCATTTGAATGAATGATTCAATTACTCACTCATTAAGACAGTCAAATGCTTCGTTCTTGAATTAATTGTTTGAATGAATGATTCAATTACTCACTCATTAAGACAGTCAAATGCTTCGTTCCTGAAGGAATCAGCCGTTGGAATTAATCGTTTGAATGAATGATTCAATGGCTCACACATTAAGACAGTCAAATGCTTCGTTCCTGAACGAATCAGCCGTTTGAATGAATGATTCAATGGCTCACTCATTAAGACAGTCAAATGCTTCGTTCCTGAATGAATCAGCCGTTGGAATTAATCGTTTAAATTAATGATTCAGTGGCTCACTTATTAAGACAATCAAATGCTTCATTCCTGAATGAATCAGCCGTTTGAATGAATCGGTTGAAAGAATGATTCAATGACTCACTCATTAAGACAGTCAAATGCTTCATTCCTGAATGAATCAGCAGTTTGAATGAATCATTTGAATGAATGATTCAATGGCTCACTCATTAAGATAGTCAAATGCTTCGTTCCTGAACGAATCAGCCGTTTGAATGAATGATTCAATGGCTCACTCATTAAGACAGTCAAATGCTTCGTTCCTGAATGAATCAGCTGTTGGAATTAATCGTTGAAATGAATGATTCAGTGGCTCACTTATTAAGACAATCAAATGCTTCATTCCTGAATGAATCAGCCGTTTGAATTAATCGGTTGAATGAATGATTCAATGGCTCACTCATTAAGACAGTCAAATGCTTCATTCCTGAATGAATCAGCAGTTTGAATGAATCGTTTGAATGAATGATTCAATGGCTCACTCATTAAGACAGTCAAATGCTTCATTCCTGAATGAATCAGCAGTTTGAATGAATCATTTGAATGAATGATTCAATGGCTCACTCATTAAGACAGTCAAATGCTTCATTCCTGAATGAATCAGCCGTTTGAATTAATCGGTTGAATCTCAATGACTCACTCATTAACAGTGACTTGCTGCCATTTACTGGCAGTTTTAATATCACATTTAAAGTATCTTTTTCAATATTCAAATGTTTCATATTTAAAACGTCATAACATTATGCATTTGTGATTGCAGGTTAAACGCACATGTCCCTCTGAGCTGCATTAAACAGTCTGTGTACATGATCAGCTTCTGTGTTTCCTCTGCATTGCAAAGATGAATTTTGTTGATACTGATTTAATTTGATTGGTAACAGCCATATTGTGTCTTATTATAATTAAATTTATTGATTAAATGTAAGAATTTGACAAAAGATGATTCATGCATTTAATTAGGTTAAAAAAATGGCGTTATAAAAGGTAAAATCAAACACAAACACACTCAGCAAAATATTATCTAATTATCGTCGCAAAATATAGATATAATTTTTTGCCAATATTGCACAAAATATGACCCCAATTACTGATCGAATGTTCCCCAATCCATGTCCATCCCATGACTATCATGCATGAATGCTTGAAAGGCTGTGTATGTGTTTATGAGCATTGAGACGTTATCTGTATGCCATTCTGAGACTTTATACCCCTCAGAGTTCAATGAGTTACAATGGTAAGTGTGCCTTGTCGGGCCCTCGTTCAAAAACGACACGGCTGTTTATTAGTCTTAGACCTGAGGAGAAGGAGTGGAGCATAGCAGCAGTGTTTCAAAAAGAATGAAACATTTAATTATCCCACGTTTGTGAAGGGGCCAGCCTGTCGCTGAGGAGAGCTATAAAACAATGAGAAGGAGAGCGAGTGAGAGAGAGCATTCCTTCAGCACACAGCTGCCAAGTTGGAAGAAAAACCAACAACACAAAGTGACTGGTTAGAAGCCAGAAGGAGAGGAGAACAGAGGGGAGAAAAAATGTCGTGGCCACGTACACCGCAGTCTTTCAGCGTGAAAAGGCCCATAAACCGAACAACAGGAGATCATCGCAGTGCAGGGGAAGGTAGAAATGTCGTCTCACACTGGGATATGAGTGTCATACTGACAGATTTACAGACAACGAATGAAAAGAAAGTAGGTCAAAGGCCAATCGTGGGGACTGTCTAACTCCCACTCACATGCACACGCATGTAAATGCACACTTAACGTCAAATTTATTTCAGCTTACAATGAAATTACAAACCACAAAGAGGGAGTACGCCTACATTTGAGTGATCAGACAAGACATATTAGCTCCGTTCCAAAACCTACTAAGCTACATTTGCCTACTATAGTACATCAGTTGACATCCGGCCGTATTCTAAGAGAAATGGAACTTCTGATTTGAAATGTAACTGATTTGGAATACTCTACAAACGCCGGAACTCTGTGCAACATACAAATATTGGAATAGGAACGTAAAGCACACGGGAGTGTACATTAACAATTGATTTCAATAAAGGCATTAAAAAAACGAGACAAAAGGTATGATGTGACACTTTAATAAACAAAATGTATGTTTTAACCCCTTAAGCCCAGAAGGCATTTTTAGAGTTGTGACATGCACAAAAGTAAAGACTCATAACTCCAAAACTATAACAAGGAGAGTCTAAAGGTTGGTATCGTTTGATAGAAATGTTATGAGAAAAAAAAAAAAAAGTATTACATTTTGGACACTCTCATGCTGATAAAAAACAAAAAAAAAAAAAAAAAAAAAAAAAATATATATATATATATATATATATATATATATATATATATATATATATATATATATATATATATATATATATATATATATATATATATATATATATATATATATATATATATATATATATATATATAAAAAACTTTCTTATTTGACATGCAATAACTAAAATCTTTTTGGTGAAGTTACATGTGAGCAGCGTCTGGATAAAATTTTGGGGTGATAGCATAAAGTAATCAAAAGTTACAGTGTTTGGAACCAAGATAGCCTTTTTGTTCAGCCCTTGACATCTGGAAGGCATTTTTAAAATGGTTCCTCCGTGAGGAATTTCTTGTGATCGACGCAATGCATTATGTTGATTTTGGACTCATTTCAATCGAGAGCATCCACTGTAAGTAATGATGTGGTACTTTCTACGCTATATGCATGTTTCATATGATGTCACAAGTGAAAATGCCACATGAAAGCTACATTAGCGCCTGTGGAGTTTTAGGTGTCATAACTCCATGAGGAATTTTTTTTAAAGCTTGCCATTTTTTAATCGTGAGAATCTGCTGTAAATAATGATGAGCGTGTTTCATGAAGTTACAAGCGGAAACGTGACATAAATGCTGCATTCGTACATTATTTACAAATGGGTCTTGCAGTGATTCACATACTCGCTCGAGTTTAGTATTATAGCCCTTACGGTTCGCTAGAGGGACTGAGTTAAAGACTCCAAAATTGCTATGGTGACATTTCAGATTGTCCTCTATCTGTGTGCAAAATGTTATAACTTTCCCTCAAGCGTTTCTATGGGCTGCCATAGACTCCCAGAGCAGAATAACAAAAATAATAGGAATGCCAACAGATACAATAGGTGCTTGGCCCCTAATAAGTATTTCTCTCCCCAGCAATAAATCTATGCAGAGACCGGACCAAAAAAAAGGTACTACGTTGAGAAAGTGCAGTATAACTTCTTTTCCCTTGGGAATCGAACCCGTGACCTTACTGTTGCTGGTGCCTTGAGTTCATGTTGTGCTATAGGAACTGAGATAACAGTGCCAACTCATACACAGCCAATCTGTCTATAGACCAGTGGTCCTGGAGGCACCCCAGCCCTGCACATTTTGTGAGTCTCCCTCATTTAATCACACCTGATTCAACTCATCATATTCGTTAGTTGAGACTGCAAGAACTAAATTGGGAGTGTGTGATAAGGGAGACCAGGGCTGGGCTGGGGTGCCTCCAGGACAGGTTTGAAAACCACTGCTACAGACACACACTATGGCCTCGGTCAGTCCAAATATGATTTTTGTGCATATCCTTTTGGAATCAGATCATATAATATGATCATAAAATGCAATTTTTAGAAATCCGTTTTGAGCTACGTTAAGATGCGTCTTGAAATCTGTTTCAGTCTGATCGCTGTAATTGGATTTCGGGTGGTTTACCTTACTTTCTCAAGTCGCGTAAAATGTAAACATGTCAGACGTTGTTGTTGTTATAGGAAACATGCTGAAAGACGCTGCACAAACAAGGTTGTGTTGCAAAATGCCGGTCGAGCAGAAAATTAGAATATAAATGGAAACATGTTTTGAGACCGGCGGAGACGTCAGCACAGAATAAAGCCGCTCATACCAGCCTCCTGCGTTTCTGCCGCTGCCTCAGAAGACGCAGTAGTCCAAGACAACAAGACAACATCTGTACTGCAAACCCCTCTATGTTACTGCCGTTGTAGTTTTTGGCGTATATATACTGTAAACCCTAATGCTCCAAACAAGTCATTGGTTTTAGTAGGGTAAACTTAAATTCAACAAATTAGTTCAATCAAATTAACTTTTAGAGTATCTCTAGAGTATTTAGGACTTTATTTTTCTTTTGAGTTGTTTCATTGTCTTGAGTTTTATTGATGTGGTTGTTTTAATTTAACTTACTGAACTGTAACTGGGCGGGGATTTCTATTTCCCAGTATGCTTTGTCATGACACTTGAAAGGGAGTACTAAAGTATTAAAATAATAAAATGTTTTTTTTTGTTGTGCAATATTAATGTCAAGTACGAGATTTAGTAGCGTTTAATGTTTTGCTATGCTAATTTAGAAGCGTTTCAGTTATGTTTGGCTTTTTGGGGGGTTACCATCATGTGACGAGTGGAGCATAAGGTTGGTTTGAGAACAGGTATATGTTAAATTTCATTCAGCAAGTGCTATGCTATACAAATGCTATCAAAGCATTGTGTTAGCGATTAGCAAGTTAGCATTTACTGAATTCGCTATTTAAAGCTAGCCAAGTTTCCACTACTAAGCATATTTAAGTTGAGATTACACAATCATTTTAAATTAAATGTATAATGACCTTACTCAAATATAAGTTAAGAGCAATTAAAATGCATGAGTATAAAATAAAAATCTGCCAGTTCTGCTTGCTTAAACTTTGCATTTCTTGACTTAAAAACTGATTACCTCGATTTTTTTGAGTTTTGCCAACTCGCAGTGGATCAACATGATGTCATTGCCATAGAAAGCAATGCAGAAATTCCGGAAAACAAAAGAGCGCCACGGGACAAACAAATCAGATCTGAACAGTTGTGATACACAATGATAACAGTCAATCATTTCGATCAGATTCCAATCGGATACACAGGTAACTGTATGCTGGACTGACAGCGTGAACGTAGCCAAAGTCAGCTGTAGTTCAGAGCTGTTGGAGGGCGTTGTCTTTATCTGGTTGGTCTTCAGAATTACAAAAGGGATAACCGTCTTCTGAGCAAGGCGTTACATCTATGCACTTGCATAAACTGTGCATTTGCATAATAACTGTAAATCTGCAGCAGTGCTTGTTAAATATTTTCTAGAATACTATGGGGGAATTCACAGAAATGAATTATGACTAAGTGCTGTTTATTTGCTTGATCACTAAAGCAATTATGCAAATCAAGCAGAGTCGCTAACACATCCACCAAAATTGCTGATCGCAGTTTTCCATGTGTCGCATTGCAAAGCTTATATTTCCGTTTGTAGTGAATGCAGCAGACCACCACAATCTGACATACTTTACTGAGGCCGTACAGCATCACTACATCACTGCAGAAATGACCGTTGCCAACATGAATCAAAAACGCACACAAACAAAGATTTTAATTTCATTTCAAATTTAATTTCAATTTAACCCTCAGAGACCCAAGCATTGAGATTCCTGATATAATTTTTCTTTTCACATTTAAATGCGTCTTTAGGAAGCCATTAGTTCTAAAAAAAAAAACAAATAAAAAAAAAACAACAACATTTGTTTAGACAAAATTTGCATTAGGGTATGATTAGGAAAATTTGTTGCAAAAAAAAAAAACACAACAACACTGGGCATTTAAGGTTGCAAAATTTCACCACCATTTTTTGATATAGGCTAATAAGTTAAAGTTAAAAGTCACAACACAATCCAGCACACAAAGGAATTTGAAAAATAATACATTTGAACCAGTAAGGATCACTGATCTATACAAATGACTGGATTGCTCATGATGTTCTAAACTGCCATCAGGTAGGAAGTGTTCGAGCGGCCGTCTTACCATCCCCTACCGACCGGTGGCATCATTGGCGTACAGACAAAACAATGACCTAAAAATCACACGATTGGCAGCGATCCAGTCTCCAGTCTCACAGGATTAGTTTTACGATATATACACTGTATGTAAATGAATAGTTACATCAGATGTTATCTGTAATGTTTATGGTCTTTTCGGAGAGGATGAGTCATATATTGAAATTGTTAATGTGGGTGTTTCTACTGCACACTGCCGACACAGGTAACGTAACTGACACAAAATATATTTCTTTATGTATGCAATTATTCTCTATATTTATCAGTGGTAAGGATGCAGTCATGAAAAGTCAAGAAACATTAACCACATCGATCAGAAATCATCAGATTACATAAAGTCAGAATATGCTTGTTTGCATTGATAATTACATTTTGGTTCTTACCTTTCAAGAAATTATATCAAGTCATTTTAGATGGAAAAGGGCATGCCTACACAACAGGAAACTAGTGAAATTATGCTTTTGGGTCAAGTTAATGACTTTTCAAGCAGTAGATTGACCTGTTATGCGAGTCAGTTCAAACTAGGTGTGCTAGTGTGTAAGACCCTAAGGCAAGTTAAGCATGATTGAAACTGCCGTACAGGTGTACACATACATTAAATCAAACCGCTGACAAGTGCTGAGGTGTATGCCTGCTGTTAAACAGGTGAAAGGTGAAATACTTCAGTTTAACGGATCTGCATGCAAATTTCAACATTTTGCGTCTGCACCCATTTCTCTCCATTTATAACACACCGATGTATCGGCATATAACGATTATTGGCCAATACAGCTTCTAAAACAAACAAAAAGCAATTATTTTAACTATCACCCATCGGGCGAATGTTTAAAATAGCTGATGATCAGGTCTGAATGTATCCTGTCAATCAAAAGGGGGTGGAAAAACGATACAGTACAACTAACCGAAATGTTTCATGTCACATGTAATCTCAAGTGCTTCCACCGCGGAAAGACGTCAATAAAAGCCTGTGAACAAATGTCACTTAAAGGGATCGTTCACCCAAATATTATAGTAATGTACCAATTGAGAGGGTTTCCTGTATAGTTTACAGCATTACCTTTTCCTCAAGAAAATCAAACTATTGGTATTGGCAGTTATCATTCTGAATAATCGGCTAAATTATCTGTGCATCTCTATTTCTGCTTTGCACATTTTTTGACAAGTTCTCACCAAAGCAACTATAAGATGGGCACACATAAGATGGCTGAAGAGTAGACACAGACATCTTTGTAAACATGTTGACAGAATGCACGAATCCCAGAGTGAGACCTGTAAAATAACTCTCATTTGCTGCAGACACGAGGCATGCGCCACTCCCCATGTCCCAGCATGCCTGAGGTGCGGGACCCGCTGTCGCTGGCCTGGCGGGGGAAACAGTCATCTCGAGAAAGGAAACTGAGACTCTTCAGAGGCCCACAGACCTCACACTAAAATAGAGATGACAGGAAGGCAGCCGGTGGCACACAGGAAAGAGAGCATGTGCATGCAAAGGACGAAAGCAGAAGGGCTGAACACCCCATCTGCACAAACACCCCAACGCTTTCCCAGAAACACGGTCACCGCAGAAACGCACTGCTGCAGTGATATCAAAACACCCCGGCAGTTTACAAGAGTGAGCGAGTAGTCATTTAGCAGACACTTTCATCCCAAAAGACTTTATTACTCTACTTATTACAGGGCCGGTCCCCGATGAGATTAAGAGTCATGGTCAATCAGCTCTTGCAGAGTTTCGACCTAAAGCCTTCTGGTTACCAGCCCAAATCTTACACTAATCCGCCACATCACTCAGTGTGTCAAAAAAAAAGTAACTTTCAGCCTCAGACGCAACACCCATGGACCAACTGATGCATGTCACACAAAGAACTGTGAACTGGCTGGCTTTACATAACTTCTATGTAGAGCTGCACGATTAGTCATTAAAATATCGAAATCTCAATTCAAACACTCACACAATCTCATTGCTAAATGACAACGAATCGCCTGTCAATTTGACAAAATCACGTCGGAACATTTAAATCTGTGTTGGCACTGCCATTGAGCCAGAGACAGCCATTGTCATGTACTATAGGTATGAAGCAGCTTCACAAACAGTCTTTTCAAACACCGCATCATTATTTCTGTTACAAATATTCATATTATAGTTCGGATACAAACACTGATGTCTACGGAAGTGATCAAAATAGACTGAATAAACTTTTGAAAGCACCACGGCGCTTCAAGTAAAGATTGTATCTATTATATATCATTACACCACGATGTGTATCTATTAGCAGTAGCAAGACTACTTTCTCTGCAGCAGCAGCGTAGCATTTCCAGTCCGTCATCTCCATACATACATACATAATTAGGGATATCAATTTACACAGATTCCCATATTTGATCAATTAATGATCGATTCGATTAATCATTAGCCTCAATACTGCAATATGCATGTACTACAGTGTCTTACAGCAACAGCATGACAGGGTGTGCAAATTGCAGGGTGTTCCTCACCAAATGAATGAGAACAGTTTTTACTCCAAATAAAGGGCTAGTAGGATTGTAAAATAAGACGATGTGATTGATCATATGTGACCCGTGCTGGTCAGACCAAAAATGACGGCACATTTTAAGTTGTTTCAGCTGTTATCAGAAAAAAAATGCAAGTGATGGTGCCGGCGCCTCCATGTCATGCAGTAAGCGTGTTAATACTTTAGCTCACACACTCCGGACAATCACTTGGATATGCCTAATAATAGTGCACATTTATCTAGGTTAATGTTAGAGTGAGCAGGCATGTAAAGTTGCTACTTACGTTTCAAATGATAAGCCATATTTGAGATCGATGGATGATAGGCGAATGTTTGGATTTCCTGAACAACATACTGTAATTACCAATGAAATGTAATGTAATTACTAATTAAATTATAAATGTTGCCTGGGCAACTAAATAAAATGAAAGTAAAAGAACTAAAATGACTAAAACTACCAAAGCGCATAACAAAATTACTAAAGTAGGCAGTTTTTGACTAGAATCAGGAGGATCTTACATTATGCCGATAGCCTGGCTAGGTGTGACTCACTTCAGGAATCTTTAATTGAGATGATACTGCATTTGAGTGAATCAACTCTACAGAAAAGTTGTGAAAGCGCTGAAATTCTCCGTGCTTTAGGCAAAACTCTTCACTGGTGACTCTCACTGGGGTCAGACAAAAAAGAAAGAAAAAAAAAAAAAAAATCAAAGGCTTGTTTCCAACTATTCTCCTCATTTTAACAGTGGTTATATAGAGCAAAGGTACAGATCAAGCAAGCTTACACTTGAATTTGTTAAGACATATTGCATATCCATTTTGCAATGTCAACCCCAGGTGAAGAGCTCTAACTTGATTTACTGCATCATTGTTCCTCATCTCCATTCTTAATTCTCTTACTTTGCTCCATATCTATTCATCTCTGCCCTGCATAAAACACAATGAGGCTAATGGTTTTTGATATTACATATTTGGGCATGTCTGAACGGTGGAGTTCAGGCTTACACAATATTAAAGAGAGTAATGCACTCTGATACCAGTATTATCGATTCAGCTCAGAGACTAGAGTGCACGTCATGTTAAGAATTTCTTTCTTAAGCGGGTGGTCATAATGTTTCTTCAGTGGTCATAATGTTATGCCTAATCGGTGTGTGTGTGTGTGTGTGTGTGTGTGTGTGTGTGTAAATATGTATATATATATATATATATATATATATATATATATATATATATATATATATATATATATATATATATATATATATATATATATATATATATATGATATATATATTTCATATTTCATTACACATCGGAGAAGGAAAAAAAAAAAAAAAACAAGAAAAAAAAAACAAACAAAAAAATTTGCAGACTTTGCGATTTCATAATCTCACTAAGCCAAATCTCGATTTTGGTTTAATTTCAATTAATCATGCAGCTGTAGAAAGCATTATAACATCGAAAAACTGACACACTTCAGCTTTAAATATCCTGAATAAGACCAGCGGCTCTGCTCTGTGATGAACATGGTTTGTTTAGCCTCTCTAAATTAGAACAAGAAAGACAGAGGGCCAGAAATACACCAACGCACCGCATTCATATGCACAGCTGGCCTCGACGGAGTGATAAGGGCATTTGAGGTCAAACGGACTGAGCTAAAGCACTTACACACACAGCAGGGAATGACAGAAAAAAAGATGTATACAGAGAGAGAGAGAGAGAAACCACAATGGGGTGAGCCTGACAAAACAAGACATGTTTGACATACGGCAGTCACACGCAAACTAGCATTTAGGGAAATGCCTCCCACATCAGCTAGTCTCATGTAGTCAGACAAGAACCACCCACTGAGACAGGATGGGGCTGGGTAATCATCCACAGAAGTTGATGTTAATTAGTAATTCACTTAGTTTAATTGCTTCTAATTGACTCTTCTGGAACAAGAACAAATGTAGGGCGGGGCTTGATTTTGCTATTGGGGAATTGATTGGATGGTTGTGGTTTGCTATTGATGGATCTCATGTGAGTGACAGGACCGCCCTCGTATTCAGAGAAGAGAAGAGATGTCGCTGCAAGAGGGAGGAGGGGAAAATATTTTGATTCAAGATTTGAATGAAGTTACAAAAGTAGTAATGATGTGCATGGATAAATCATTCAAAATAAATACTGCATTATTCCAAATGCAAAAAAATGTTTTTTATTTCATGGTGACTTTAAGACAAAACAAGGCTGAGATTTAACAAAAGCCTTACAAAAATATCAAACAACATGGTGCCATCATAAATGACACAGTACATCACAGCAATGCAGTCTGAAGCTTTCTGTAGCTTAATTTGGCCACAAAACCCTTTTACTGCTTTTCAACTTTAGTTCTTTTCAACCAGTTCTTTAGAGGAGGGTTGTGTAAGGACACACACACACACACACACACACACACACACACGAGAAGAAGAAATCCTGGAGAGCATGGATAATCAGAAGGGATAGCATGGAGACCTTGAACAAGACACTAAGATACACTAGCGTTGACACACGTGTACTGAGTGTGTGTGTGTGTGTGTGTGTGTGTGTGTGTGTGTGTGTGTGTGTGTGTGTGTGTGTGTGTGTGTGTGTGTGTGTGTGTGTGTGTACTCAACCATATTTTGGAGACAAGAAGTGACTAGAAGTGAGTAGAACAGAAGTGAGCTAAATCTAATAGAACCTCCTTTTAAGGACATCCTCGTTTTTTTTTTATTAATATGCAGATAGTTATGTTTAGGTTCTAGTATTTATAATTAGTTATACAATAAAATGTAGAAATCTATGGAATGTCCCTATTTGGATAAATAAATGGTTCAAATTGAACTTAACAATTCTTGATCCTAAATGATTCCATTATTGATTCTTTTAGTACTTTTAAGGAAGCACCAAAAAAAAAAAAATAATCCTAACTATATTAACCCGTATTTAAACAATACATATAGTATATAAGCAAAACAATACAATATTTGTTAAAGGCACAATATGTAAGATTTTTGGATTCAAATATCCAAAGACCACTAGAACAGTGTTATATATTTTGTTGACTTGTGTACTCACATCATCACAAATATTTCCAAGAATGTTTAAATCCAGAGAGATAAGCAATTTTAACCAGGACACGGACCGTCAATGACATCATACCCACGTTACCCTCAATTTCCCAAAAAATGGAAGCACCAAAGTCGCTTTAATATCTGATGTGTTTTATTAGACAGGTGAGCAACTGTTTGGATCATTCGTGGATCATTCATTGTAGCTTTAACTTTGTTTTTTACATTTTAAATTATAATTTATTACCACAAAATTCTGAATGTGTATCTCCAACTATAGATTGTCATATGGAAAAACCAGTCAGTAATTATGACAAACCTTATAACACACAATGATTCTTGGATCTGATTGTTTGGATCTGGAGTCAGATAAGAACAAAAGTAAAGACTGCTAGAGGCTCACTTTCACTTCAGAGCATTTTGATAAGCGTCACTGATTCGTGAATCAGTATGTTTGTTGTTGCATGCAACCAGTCAGATGCAATAGAAAGATATTCTGCTTATTTATTCAATTATTTTGCATCATTTTTTGCACCATTTGTCATACCATGGCACTGTAGATTCAGGAATGCAGATGAAAGATGTCATGAAAACCATTTGGTTTCAGTATTTTCCTGATTTCCCAACCCTGAACAAGCATTGGATTGGAGCCATTAAATCGACAGGTATGAGCCTCAGTAGCGGCTATTCTCAATCTACACGCAACTAAGCCACTTTGTTCTCCAAGCCACACAAATTATACATCAAAGCACACCATGCGGCTGCCTAATTGAAGAAACACATCCATGAATCCTGCCCCCCTGCAGTGCCCCAGCAAATGGGTGTGTGTCAAGAGTGTGTGTGGGTGCAGATTTGGCCGCCCACCCCTGCACCCTTCGACAGCATCGGCTGCATTCCTCGCATCCCTGTTTCCAATTAGCCTGGAAGAGCGCTGCGGTGCTGAGAGGCCGTGAGAGCCGAGTGGAAACAATATTACTGCCGTGGTGTTAAGCTGCAATGCTCTGCGCAACATTCACATTTCACCTGGATTTGTTGTGGACTGGAAAAGGTTGGATGTACATTTCTTGGTTGTATTTCTCCTTCTTCATCAGCCCTACAAAAAGAAAAACTACTGCTACCAGACGCTTTTCAAACGCACCAAAGGCTCATTGCCGATGGCGCCAAAACCAAAAGACCACCGCATTCACATGCAAATAGAGCACAATATGCTTTGATGTTTCCACATTCCATAAAATCTCGCCTTCCAAAACAGTCCACAGTCTGTGTGCATACATGATGAGAGCAACGAATCTTTAATGGTGTAACCCAACAGTTCATCTTGTGTAAAGCCACCAAAACTTTGTGTTACGCTGCCATGAATCATAAAACGATCTCTGTGGTATTCTGGGCTTGTGTGCTACAATCTCTGTGTACAGACTCAAAAAAGCTGTGTGCAATCCTACAACACATTAAATCCCACAAATATGTTTCTGAACATGCCATTAAATAATTTTTATGGTAATCCAAGCCGCTGTTTGTGTGCAATTAGTTTCTGTAAGAACAAATCCAGACCTGATGAACCTGAAAGAGTTGTTTAAACAAGTTTTGGGGTCTTTTTGCTGCCAATTCTGCTGTTAACCACACACACACACATACATGACCAGCGTGCCACAGATGAGTGGTACGGCGCCAGAGAGCTCGCTCTGCTTTCTGCTGACGGCAGCGATCACAGACACCCCTGCCTGAGTGAAATCACAGGTGTGTGTAGCCGTCTTACACTCATGTGTGTGTGAGGAGGGGGTGTAACCATCAGAAGAATGCAAACAACCTGTCTCAAATGTTAGTGGTGTTTGCCATGGTATATGATGACTGCGTGGTCTAATTCTTTGAGATCATCACTGTAAACATTCAATTCTCATTTATTTGTAGAGGGCTTCAAAAGCAGCTTTGCAGAAAATGCATGTGTCTACGGACAGACGGGCGGTGGGCAGATGGACAGATGGATGTACAATTTAAGCAATGATGGTAATAATACATTGTGCACATATAAAAGTAGCATTATCATCCATACCACTTGAAGTTTTTTTTACAGGGCAACTTCCATTACTGATTAGCATCTTCAACGTTTGAGAAGTGCGAAAATGAATTTATTTGAAAATATCTTTTAACTTATCATCAGCTTATACTATCTTTCCACCCATCCATCCATCCATCCATCCGTTCAAATGTATGGAGGGATGTATGGACGGATGAATGGACCGATGAATGGATGTGCATTTGGATGAATGATGGATGGATGGGTGTACATTTGGATGAATGGTGCACATTTGGATGGATGGATGTACATTTGGATGGATGTACGGGTGTACATTTGGATGGATGGAGGTACGGATGTACATTTGGTGTATATTTGGATGGGTGGATGTACATTTGGATGGATGTACATCCAACAAATATGTACTGTTGGGTTACGCCATTAAAGATTCGTTGCTCTCATCATGTATGCACACAGACTGTGGACTGTTTTGGAAGGCGAGATTTTATGGAATGTGGAAACATCAAAGCATATTGTGCTCTATTTGCATGTGAATGCGGTGGTCTTTTGGTTTTGGCACCGTCGGCAATGAGCCTTTGGTGCGTTTGTACATTTGGATGGATGGATGGATGGATGGATGGATGGATGGATGGATGGATGGATGGATGGATGGATGGATGGATGGATGGATGGATGGATGGATGGATGGATGGATGGATGGATGGATGGATGGATGGATGGATGGATGGATGGATGGATGGGATGGATGGATGGATGATGGACATTTGGATGGATGGATGGAGCACATTTGGATGGATGGATGTACGGGTGTACATTTGGATGGATGGACAGATGGATGGATACATTTGGATGGATGGATGTACGGGTGCACATTTGGATGGATGGAAAGATGGATGGATACATTTGGATGGATGGATGTCTGGATATACATTTGGATGGATGGATGTACAGATGTACATTTGGATGGATGGATGTACATTTGGATGGATGTACATTTGGATGGATGGATGGATGTATGGGTGTACATTTGGATGGATGGATGGATGGATGGATGGATGTACGGGTGTACATTTGGATGGATGGAGGTACGGATGTACATTTGGTGTATATTTGGATGGGTGGATGTACATTTGGATGGATGTACATCCAACAAATATGTACTGTTGGGTTACACCATTAAAGATTCGTTGCTCTCATCATGTATGCACACAGACTGTGGACTGTTTGATGGATGTACATTTGGATGGATGGATGGATGGATGGATGTACATTTGGATGGATGTACATTTGGATGGATGGATGGATGTACGGGTGTACATTTGGATGGATGGAGGTACGGATGTACATTTGGATGGATGGATGGATGGATGGGTGGATGTACATTTGGATGGATGGATGTACATTTGGATGGATGTACGGATGGATGGATGATGTACGGGTGTACATTTGGATGGATGGATGGATGGATATACATTGGATGGATGGAGCACATTTGGATGAATGGATGGATGTACAGGTGTACATTTGGATTGATGGATGGTGCACATTTGGATGGAAAGATGGATGGATGTACATTTGGATGGATGGATGGACGGATGGATGGACGGATGGACGGATGGATGGACGGATGGATGGACGGATGTACATTTGGATCAACGGATGGATGGATGTACATTTGGATGGATGGATGGATGGATGGATGGACGGATGGATGGACGGATGGACGGATGTACATTTGGATCAACGGATGGATGGATGTACATTTGGATGGATGGATGGACGGCTGGATGGATGGATGGATGGATGGACGGATGGATGGACGGATGGATGGACGTACATTTGAATGGATGGATGGATGGATAGATGTAAACTGATGATAAATAAAAACAAGTGGTTTATTTTTCAAATAAATCCATTTTCGCACTTCTCAAACGTGCTCATACGTTTGAGAAGTGCGGATGATAATGCTACTTTCATATGTGCACAATGTATTATTACCATCATTGCTTAAATTGAGGTGAAAGGGGTTACTGGGGTGGTTTGGTCCCGAAATATATTTGTAGTAGTGAAGACAATATCGACAGCTTCAATCTGCTACAGTCTCTCCTCACCTGCTAGAAGCCAAAAGTTGGATGCATATTCATGTTAATATCGCTGTACAACTGAGGTCAACAGCATGAAATGAAAGCAATACTGAAGTATGTTATGTGATGAATGAAGCTCTTTCTAGTTCATGAGAGAGTTAATCATCTACTACAGCTGAGGGTAATAAAAACCACTCTCAACCAATACTGATGAAGAGTTTCACCATCTCTTGCTCACAGACACACAAACATACATGCTTGAACGCATATTAAATTAAGTGAATGCATAGTATTGGTGCCCAAGCAGTGCACACAGCCTGCACTAATGAAAGCCATATTATCAGTTAAATAACCACAGATGGATCGTGTGCAGTAACTGAACTAAACTGGAGGACTGCACATTGATCCGGGCAAAGTTACATGCAACTGGCAACCTTTTCCCTGAAATGTTGCTATTGTGACCGCACCTTAAGACATGTATGATGTGCATCTTTGCTCATGCCCAGTCACATTTTATATGAGCAGCACGATGTCCTCTGTGTCGATCTGTACGTGTCAAGTTCTGAGCACTGAAATCAAAGGAAGCACGTAGAGCTGAGATCTGCTGGAGAATTTAACCTGCAAACCTGACACTTACTGACAAGCTGACACTCGTCTGACTGCAGAACTGCTGTCAGTGATTTCTCTCTCCGTCTCTGCCAATTCTCCTTTTCTCTTTTCCAGATGGTCTCTCGGATTGAATCCTTTCACTATCTGTGTGAAGACTGTCTGGTCACACTTTAGTTTACGGTTCAATTCTCACTATTTAACTATGATTATTGCCTCAAACTCAAACTAATTACTGCCAATTAATAGTTACGTTTAGGTATTGGTTATGATTAAAGGATTAATTCACTTTAAAATGAAAATGTCCTGATATTTTCCTCACCCCCATCTCATCCAAGAGGTTCATGTCTTTCTTCAGCCGAAAAGAAATGAAGTTTTTTTTGAGGAAAACATTCCAGGATTTTTCTCCACACAGTGGTCCAAATGAAGGCAGTTTCAAAGGAAGTGATTTAATTATAGCCCTTTAAACAACTTCCTAAATATTGAGATAATGAGAATCTAGTCAGTTTTATCCATAATCGCACTGAGCAGAGCAGCAGTTTAGATTCAAACAATGAAACAGAACTACACAATGAAATGCTGGTTTCTATTGCAATCCGTCTCATTTCTGACTTTATTTTTCTCTGTTTCCCCATCTCTTGACATATTTATCTTATTTACTCTCTCTTTACATCTGTTTCTCCTCTCTCCGTCTCTGTTGCCACTTAGCTTGTAGTGCTTGCGCAAGCTTTCAAATTTATTCAAGCAAGATCAAAATGAAATGTTTGGGGAAGTACAAGCACTCAAACCCCAGTGTGGCACTTACAGGAATTAATGGGCACTTGGGGTGAAACGGTTCCAATAGAGAAACTGAAGGAGAGTCTGTAACTGAGCCGTTTGCACAGCTCACAGGAGATGAACGATCAACACAATTACAGTAATAACAGTTTATCTATACAACCACAGCACTGAGATGTCTTCTTCCAAATGCTTAGTTACCAGTCACTTGGATTATTTCAAACAAAAGACCCTTAAGAGGGTGACTGTAGATACCAATGATTTCCCTCTAGAGAGGACATTAAATGCATCACTGCTGGTGGGTGTGTGAACACTCGTGGTGTTTGTCAGATGCCAGGTGCACTAAGCTTTTTTGAGTGCTTGTTTCACAGCTGATACAACAATGCATCTAGGCCCAGTTGGCTGTGGGATTGGATCAAATCTTGAAAATGGGTTGTTTAAAAGAAAACAATTCTGAAAATGGGATTAGATCAAAAAAATCTGGACACAATTGTCAGTTTGTGTTGTTTTTAGTAGGATCCTATCCTTTTGTCCATGAAGGTTTGTCCCTCCTTACATATAAGAAACTCTGAGGAACATTGGCAGATAATTTTGCTTTCCAGAAAACAAGAAAAAAATATATCTCGTGTCATTATACTTATCTAGTAAATGCATCTTGATTTAAAAATTCTTATATATTTAGACTGGAAACAAGACAAGTCCTGCAGAGTTCAGCTTCATGCAGCCGACAGTCGACAATAAATCAGAAATGCATTTGATTTCAATACATATTTTGTTCTTTTGATTAGGTAATTGTCAGGTGTTCTAAAAAGCAGACTGT
Source organism: Paracanthobrama guichenoti (assembly GCA_018749465.1). Lineage (NCBI taxonomy): Eukaryota > Metazoa > Chordata > Actinopteri > Cypriniformes > Gobionidae > Paracanthobrama > Paracanthobrama guichenoti. The sequence goes on from CM031955.1 coordinate 10,588,510, forward strand.
TTGGATTTATATGAAATAATTTGTAACATTAAGTGAGGTTAATGAATGCTTTAGAAGTATTATTCATTGTTAGTTTGATCTGTTAACTTTAGTTAATGCACTATGAACTAACATGAATGATCAATACAATTGTATTGCTCAAATAGTAATGCATACTGTAAAATGTATATTGCGTAGTGCATTTAGCTCATGTAAGCTAGCTAAATAAGCTAATACAGCCTTGTTAACAAATGGGACTTGCAGTCTGTTACCCAAACATGTTTCTAGGTTATAGCTAAAGAAACATTTATTTATAATATGGTAATGTTTAGATTCTTTTCTGTAGAATTCTTTCTGTTAGAACATCTCATTTTAATATATTCATATTTACATATGTAATTTAACACATTTTCATGGTTCAGTACGGTTTTTTTAATTTCTTGTAATAAAGTTCAGCACTGTTTTACTTAGTGTTATGTTTGTTTTCTTTTTTTACTTTTTTTATCCAGTATCCATTTTAAAAACTATCAGTCAATTAATCGGTTATCGGCAAGTGCGGTCCAACCTTGTTATCGGTTTGGGTAAAATCCACTATCGGTCGACCTCTAGTATAGAGTTTCCTTGGTTACCTCTGGAAACAAAGCCGCACCAGCCCTGCACTTATGTATAAACACTACTTGAATTATACGGAGGTAAGATTAAAAGAAAATGTAATTAAAAATTGTGTGAGGTCAGTAGGGGTGTAACGATATATCGTTAAACGATATATCGCAATATAAAAATGTGACGATATGTATCGTTGATGGAAACAATATGATTCGCGATATAGAGTCGTTTTATCCAAGGCTCAACTTTTGACATACTTTCTTGTAGGGGTGTAACAATACTCTCGTGTCATGATTCGATATAAATCGTGATACGGAACTCACAATACGATATGTATCCCGATATTTTAAGCCAAAAGAAAGAAGCTTTTTTTTTTTTTTTTTTTTTACTATTAAAATTATATGAAAATATTATTATTAGTGTATTATTATCAGGACACACAAAAATGCATTATTATACATTATATTATATTATATATAGTCGTTTAATGTAATAATGTCACTGAAGCTTACATTTTTCCCTCACGCATTACTCGCACTTTGACTTTGTGGAGTGCGGCTTTAAATAATGTGTGCGCGTGCACTTCAGATGATCAAAGCAATCAATCACAGTTCTAATCGCAAGAAAGTGTGTCAAAATGACCGCTCTCACACTGTAAATGTTTAGATTTTAAATTCTGCATCTACTCATTCTCATGTTGTTTTCGCGCGTCACGCACTCATGTGAACGTCCGTGTTTACTACAGCATGTGCGTCGTTGTAGATCATCATGTCTCTTCAGAAGACTTGGACTTGGATTAGACACTCGATTAGATCTTTTTACGATGCCTTTATGACATTTATTGGATCTTGTAAGTTTGAGAGGAATGGACTTTAAATGGAGGGACAGTTTCATAAAGAATACTTTCATTTGTGTTTGGAAGTTAAACGAAAAACGACTTGATGGTGAGTACTTGATGACAGGATTTACATTTGTGGTACATTTGTAAATTTGTGTTTGTGTGAATTATTCCTTATAAATAGGCCTACTACAGCAAGTTGAGCCTTGGATAAAACAACTCTATATCATGAATCATATCGTTTCCATTAACGATATATATAGTCACATTTTTATATTGCGATATATCGTTTAACGATATATCGTTGCACCCCTATTGTTGAGTAGTCTATTCCAATAACCTCTTTCAGATGACAGAAGTGGCAACCCTTCACCTGAAGCTCTAATGAGGAGAACATGCTACCGTGTGAGAAAAAGAGTTCAGAAGAGAGTGGAAGAACTCTGTTTTTTTAAATAAAATAGTTTAAACCATACACACCTTTTCACTGCGTTATTATTGAGCCCGGAGATGCAGCCGCTGCTGATCTTTTCGTTTTTGCCGCAGCTCTCACAGCTGGTGTGAGCACGCTCGCGTCTTTTGAGTCATTAAAATGTGAACGGTTTATGTGAACGGCAAGCTGAGAGACCACGTATAGAATCAAAGGACGTAATTGTCAACATTTTCGGATAAGTGGCCGATCATTTGGAGCATTCCTAGAAATTATACGGAAAGGTTTGTCATGCCCATGTTTGACCTCAAAGCATATGAACTCTGGCGCCCTTCTAAAGGAAAGCAAAAGCATTAAAATATATGTATTTTTTCATCACTTTAGTGCTTCCATAAGTGTCTGATTCTTCTACCTGTAGTTCTTCACACAGACTACACTGTGAAATGTAACCCCATTCAGGAGCACTGCTAATTCCAGATTTGGTCATCTGAAAAAGTGTGTCTCTGGATCAGGGTGATCCAACCCAATTTTGCTTTGAAAAACCTGCACAAAACATGGAATGTCCAAATCTAGATCATTCTGATCCACACTAAACCTTTTTAAACAACTGGCCCCTGGATGTTATACTGACGTCACAAGGATGGGGCATCACCAAAAGGCTGATGTTTTCAGTTTCTGCCATTGCGGAAAAAATATTCAAGAGCATATTTTGTTGAGTCCAATAAGCTCTTTCAGATGATAGAAGTCAGTGAGGTAAACAGAAGAAGAAATGAGCCCATCTCATTGTGTTCACATTTAAAAATTGACCCAGGTCTCATTTTGGTCTACTTTATTACATAAATCACAATATTATGTTCTAATATTATTGAACATGTTCAACAGTAAATGTTTATATTGTAATTCATTCCCGAGAGTACACTAGAGTTCAAATGTCTGGGGTTGGGAAAACTTACTCACCAAGGCTACATTTATTTGATAACAAATATAGTCAAAATTGTGAAATATTATTAGACTCTTTTCTATGTGAATATACTGTAAAGTGTAATGTATTCCTGTGATCAAAGCTGAATTTATCATCATTACTCCAGTCTTCAGTGTCACATGATCCTTCAGAAATCATTCAGATATGAGGATTTGATGCTCAAGAAACAATTATTATTATTATTATTATTATTATCAATGTTAAAAACAGTTGTGCTGCTTAATTTTTGTGGTAATATTAGGTTTATCTGGATTAACAGAGGACTTTTGACTCATTCAGTGCATTCTTGCTGAATTATTTAAAAATATATCAAATCGTACAGACCCAAACCATTTAAACACTAGTGCCCATTTGACTGGACATGTGATCTTGATACAACAGCCATCAGACCACCCTTTGGCAGAAACATCATTTCAAATGAATTAAAACAACCTTTTCTAGGACACTATGACTGGATCTTCATCCATCATTTAAACATGTCAAAAGTACTCTTCATTTCTTTACATGCAAATTAATTACTTAGTACATCTTTAATTGCCCATTGTGAAAAAAGGTCAAGTTTTGAAATGTTATGGGTCACACTTTAGTTTAGTTCTCACTATCAACTAATTATTAACTATGACTTTTGTCTCAATTAACTCCTAATTACTGCTTATTAATAGTTAGTAAGGTAGTTTAGGTATTGTGTAGGATTAAGGGATGTGGAATATGGTCATGCAGAATAAAGCATTAATATGTGCTTTATAAGTACTGATAAACAGACAATATCATAGTAATATGCATGCTAAAGCAACTAGTTCATAGTGAGAATTGGAGCCTAAACTAAAGTGTTACCAAATTAATGTTTAAAGAACACAAAGAAAATCATTTAAAAGAACGCGCACACACACACACACACACACACACACCACACACTTCCCTCCACAGCCTCTTATCCTGTTCTCTAAAATGGCTGCAGCGCCTCCTGTCTGTGACTCACACAAACTATGCAAAGATTCTGTGAGCACCTACTACTGCAGTGCACCTGATCAGCAAGGAAATCCTTTTACCAGCAATGTGTTGAGCTGGATGCTGTGGAAAACTACCAGAGAAAGTTGGACGGACCGCAGTGGCCTCCCTCATAATATCCAGTTCTCCTGAGTGAAAACGCAGAGTCAACACTCCGTCCTGCTGCAGTGCGGGGAAGGAATGAGGCCATCGCTCTGTGCCACCTGGCTGCCGGACAGACACATGTTTATGCGGAGCAGAAAATCTGCAGTGTCACAGCACTGGCTGACCTCAGTGCAAATGTCCTCACAACCCTAATTATGCAGAGATGTTGGCAAAGCACGCGGAAGCATACGCTTGTGTTTTCCAGTAAAACAACCATGTATATCAATTGACTAACCCAGAAAATATCAACAAAGACAAAGAGAGATATAACGGATTGGCGAGGATATGTTCACTCGCAATTCGGCCAAATATTGTGATTATGATTTGAACTGGGAACTATGAAACTAAAGGAAGAGCCATATCATGAGCACCACGAATGATCTGAGTATGTATAGACAACCGTATCTTTTCACTCACTGCAAATTCAGACTCAAAGTGCCCTTATTATGGATTTTCTTATTACGGATTATGGAAATCTTGGCTTTTACCTTTCATGTAGTGTGTAATTCAAGCTGTTTGTGAATGTTAAAGGTCTGCAAAGTATCAAAGATCAAAGTGCAGATAAATGGTTTTATTGTCTCCCAGAAGAAAGAAGTCATTCTGAACTTCCTGAAACACATCTCACTTCCCGCTCAAACCTACACAGTATGCTGGCATTATGCATAAATTTGCATAATGCCAGCATATGGTCTTCATTGGCTTCCCACAAACAACCTCTGCTTTGACCCTCAAACACTGTAGTTGTAGATGAGACTGGAAGAGTTTGGTTTGTTTTGTTGACATGTTGAGAAGCAAATCCACTTTGATGCGCTTCAAAAGGATGAGGACTCGTGCTGGAATCCATACGATAAAACCGACACCATCAATGCGGTTCTGAAATTTAGATATGGTAATTGACATTTGGTATCGGACACACGATGTAAGCGGTCAACCAATCACAACAGAGTGGGCCGCCTGACCAATCAGAGCAAAGCAGGCTCTCAGAAAGGAGGGGTTTAGAGAGACTGAATCCTTACTGTGAGGAAAGAGCTGATGCTGCAATGTATGTGATGAGAAAATTAGGAACCTTTAAAAAAAATCCAAACCGTTTAAACGCTAGTGCATATTTGACTGGTCATGTGATCTCGATATGGTAGCCATCATCAATTTAAAATAAATTTAAACAACCTAAGACACTATGACTGGATCTTCATCCATCATTTAAAAAATAACACATTGGGGCACTTTAATGTTTATTTCATTAAATCACATTTTTTGTGGTTTAAATCCCACAAGTTGAGTTTGTTTAGCTTAACTGTGCAGTCCTACTTTCTGTGTTTACAGAGGCAGCTGTACTCAGTATTTTGTATGTGCAGTCGTTTGTGTGCGTAGGTGAGTGATTGTGGCCAGCGTGTGGTAAAGGTTAGCATTTCAGAAGAATAGCATGGGGGCGTCCGATGGCAGAAAATGACAGGCGCTGCACATTCGTGACTTATAGCTGACAAAACGGCTAAAAATAAGTAGCACAACATGGCACAGAGAGACTGTACCTGTCAGCATGTCATGCAAGAAAACTTAAGGGGACCTAACTTAAAATATATTCCTTCCCAAATTTTTTTTAAAGGTCTCCTACAAGCAAACAAAGGTTTACATGCATCCAAGGTCAAAAAACACTTTCATTTTCTCAAAACATACATTGCAGCATCACCTCTTCTTTCACAGCATCTAAAATGGTTCGAACAAAGATTTGGTCTCTCTGAATCCCATCTTTCCAACAGCCTACTCTGCTCTGATTGGTCAGATGGCCCAGTCTGTTGTGATTGGTCTACCACTTGCAGAGCATGACAAAAAACATCAATGACATTCATCCTCGTGTTATGCAGCATGTTTGAGCTTCCGCAAGAACCAATGAGGTTCATTCTGGTGTTACGCAGCACGTTTGAGCTTCTGCAAGAACCGATGAGGTTCATTCTCACGTTACGCAGCACGTTTGAGCTTCAGCAAGAACCAATGAGGTTCATTCTCGTGTTACACAGCACGTTTGAGCTTCAGCAAGAACCAATGAGGTTCATTCTCGTGTTACACAGAACGTTTGAGCTTCAGCAAGAACCAATGAGGTTCATTCTCACGTTACGCAGCACGTTTGAGCTTCAGCAAGAACCAATGAGGTTCATTCTCGTGTTACACAGCACGTTTGAGCTTCAGCAAGAACCAATGAGGTTCATTCTCGTGTTACACAGCACATTTGAGCTTCAGCGAGAACCAATGAGATTCATTCTGGTGTTACGCAGCACATTTGAGCTTCTCAAGAACCAATGAGGTTCATTCTCGTGTTACGCAGCACGTTTGAGCTTCCGCAAGAACCAATGAGGTTCATTCTCGTGTTACGCAGCACGTTTGAGCTTCAGCAAGAACCAATGAGGTTCATTCTCGTGTTACGCAGCACGTTTGAGCTTCAGCAAGAACCAATAATATCATATTAAACTAAAGTTACAGTCTTCTGCTGTAAACACACACACAACGAGATGAGAGTGGCTGATATATGAGCTATTGACTAAGAAGGAAGCTAATTGAAAAGAGCCTGTGAGCAGATAAGCAGGCACATCTATAGCAGTACATTTGATACTGATCCAGCTCCCGCTGAGCACACACCTGTCTTCTGCGACACACAGACTCTGAATATATGTGTGTATGCCTAGATTGTTTTGTAGAGACAAACAACACAGTAAACAACTATAACTTTTGAAGCACTACTTGCCAAACTGTCTGTTTATCCTAACACACATTTCAGTATGCCTCATGGTTTATGGACCATTTATAGAGTCATAACCACATCACACATGAACCAGATGGTTTTCTTCATGACCATGTGTATCTTGAACTCAATATGTCAGTCTAAAAACTCTGACTGGGTTCCATGAGTGGAGAAAGAGTGCCTGAAACCTCATCCAAGATCTGTGTCCAACCCAACCATTAACTTAATCCATCTTGAACCACTTCAGTCTACATGCTGTCCTACTGTACATGTGGATTTATCTCCACCCTAAGATTACAACCCCGTCACACACACACACACACACACACACACACACACACTCGTGAGGGATGGCAGCACATCCTGATTAATCCTGATTAAGGTTACAGTACAGCCAACACAAAATCTGGCCCTTCTGTTCATCAGCACTATTCTCCAGTGAATCCCATCCTTCAGGAGAAGCAGAGATAAACAGATCTCAAATGAGATGATTCCATTTGATTCAATTCTCAATTTCATGGCGGCTGCTAGGGCTCCAGGGCCTGGACTAATAAATCAGTCAAGCCTCGCGTGTTCAGTAGACTTTCTGTGCATGAGCTTACAGAATAGGGTTGCGTGACTAAAAGGGGACATATCATGAAAATCTGACTTTTTCTGTGTTTAAGTGTAAACAAGTGTATATAATAATATAATCGGGTCCCCGGTGCATCTACCAACCCAGAAAACATGAAAAAGGACAACCCAGAAACTTTGTTTTGGTAAGCCTCAAGCATGTGAACACATGAGCCTTTCAGATTTCTCTCTCCTTCTGACATAGGAAGAGGATCTATAATAATATTACTGCCCCTTAATCTGCACGTTTCCACTCATGACACTGCTATTTTGTTTTCGCAAGCTGTGAGCAAGACCCTTGTGTGTATTTGCCAAAACACAAAAAAAACAAAAAAAACGCGCCGACAGCGCAGAAGCCGTGCATATGGAGCGCTGAACTGCGGCTTGTGTAGTGCAAATACAGACGAATATCATCCATTGTGTCACATTTTCCAGTGTTCTCCTCCGACCCGTCTGTCTCGTGCTTTGATTTATGATGGGCAGCATATATCTGCTGAGAATGCGACCGTGTTCCCCTCTGTCCCAAACACATATGCATATCACATTCTGTAGGTAGTTTACATGATAAAAGTAAGCTTAAAGTTAAGATATGCCCCTAGTTTTAATCATTTAAATGGGCCTTTGAAATTTGGGCAAAAACTTCTGGCAGTGACGTGTTTTCGTGTATTTTATTTCATTTTTTCACAGCACTGGATGTCATATGGTGATTGTGAAACACACGGAACACTTTACTACATGATTTCATAGTGAAATTTGTTATTTTTCTTGTTAATTAGGTCAGAACAATGCACTGTGCCTTTAATTCAGCGTGAGCAGCACAGCAAAAATATACTCGGCGCCGAAACGATCGCGGCACTGCTGTTCTGCTCTGCAATGTGCTGCCTCTGTGTGCGGTGTGAATGCTCTAATCTGTTAACATGGGTGCCGGAAAAAATATATGCGCTGCTTAAGGCTGATTTATACTTCTGCATCGGACCTGCGCCGTAGCTTCTACGCCGTGGGCTACGTGTTGATTTTCATTTATACTTCTGCGTCCTTGTCTGTGTCGACACACAGTTACATATGCAGAAGGAGCAAGATACCCCTGAGGGAGGGGTTCTGGCAGACCAATCACAGAGCTTGCGGTCCGCATAGAATTGACAAAATCAAAACCAAGCAGATGTCTTGTTAGTATTTGGCAGAGAAGCCGATCGAGGCTAGCCTAGAAATCTAGACGCACCCTAGCGGCAGCAAATATAATCTAGGTGGTGATTTTATAATAAAAATGGTGAGGTCTAGCAACTCACCATTAGCTTGCGAGCTGGAAAAACCAAACTCTGGTCAGGCCAGTCACATCATGTATCGATTCGGTGGGCGGACTTAACATAATGACGGCAGAGTTGCCGCGGTTCCGCGTGCTACTTGAAAACAAAGAAGCTGACGAACAGCGGTCTTTCGAATCGGCTTTGGCCGCTACTCTGGAAGACTTGGAGTTAAGCTTTTCTTTGAGAAAAGAAAAAAGAACAGCACTAAAGTCATTCAATGTGTTCAAAGTCAAAGGAAGATGTGTTCTGAGTTTTACAGACCGGATACGGCGAAAGTTTAATCTATCATCTAGCTCCGCTTCACCTTCTTCGTTGCTCCGGTTGGTTGTAGCGCTATCCTATTGCATGCAGAGGGAATTTGAAAGACAACCGTTTATCCAGCCCCTCGGATTGAGCCCTGCCAATGGTGAGTTCCCAGACTCTTGATGTGGGTCTGGCTTGTCAGGCTAGATCGAGGCAGGAACTGCGTGGAGAGGGAGCAGAGCAGCAGCTCATTTGCATTTAAAGGCACATGCACAAAAACTGTGTGTGAAAACAATGTGTGTTTGGTTGAGAGTATATATTCCTACGGCTGATCAAATATATAACAAACACATAAACCAAGATATGTTTCATCCATTTTCCTCAATAGTCAATAAGATATTATCTTTGAGCTATATTACCCAGCTGAAAATGGTTGCATTACTGCATATCATTCAACTCACTTCTCTGCATATATGTGTGTGTGCGCGTGTGTGTGTTTCTTGATCAGAGAAAACAGAGGCTGTTGTTGACTAACATACTACTTCCTGGTTCCCTGGAGAACCCTAGAGGAAATTCAGCAGTTTACAAGCAATTAACAGAAATGAAACAAACATGGATGACAGAGCGAGAGAGAGACAAATTGGGCATCTGGGAAAAGTTCTTCATCATCTGTAATCGACCTAACGAGTGTCAAATCCAAGACTCTGACCCGATGGTTACCTGCCAACCAATTTAGTATACTCGCCAAGGGCTGCGTTTGCTCAGTGCAGTGTGCAGCACAAAATAAGAGACGTCTCTTTTTCTTTGCTCTGCAATTCATCAGTCTTCATCCATCCGTCCTCTCCACACTCACACACACATATTTCTCCTCTCACTCCAGCTGAAATCTCATCCATTGTTATGAGGGAAGAATGGAATGAGGAATGCACAAAGTTGGGAGGCAACATTCCAGCATCTGGAAGCGTTCGGGCACACGTGTGTCCCTTTCCGGATCTCTCCCTCCCTTTACTCGGTCTCTGTCTGTCTGTCTCCAGCTTTCTCAATCTTTTTTTTTTTCTTTCAAAGAAGGAATTTTGTAATCTGATCCTCAGCTAGTCTTTCCAAGTGCAACTCAGCAAACACACGCTTTGACGTTAAGAAATGCCATGTGTGATCACAAATGCACAAAAACCACATCACAGGTCATTTAGAGTCAAAACAATCAGATACTTCCAAAATAAACCCTCGCATAAAACGCAGTATGACACATTGCAAATGAACCGTGAGCGCTGCTGGAGACCCGTTCATCCCAAACAAACACAAGTCAGGGTTTTCAACAATGATGCGGTTTTCACATCCCATTACCACTTCACAGATGCTACATTGTGCGTATTTGGTGGCATTACAATGTATTTGCATGATTTGCATCTGACCCTTTTGGGGTTTTCATAAACACTGAGAGAAAAAATGAGTGCACTGCACACACTCTAATGTTTCCTTAAATAAGAAACCTAAGCAATTCATGTCATTTAGAAGATGCTTTAGCCCCAAAAAACAAGTGTCCTTGTTTTGAATATGCAATTTCATCTCAGGGCATAATTTTACATACTTGTATATTACTGAAGCTAAAATGACCAAATTTCCCTTTATTAGCTTTCATTTAGCAAGTGAACAGCTTGGGCTACTAGCTTAGCATAGTGCTAACTGATTTAGAAAATGATTAGCTAGAACAAGATGTCATGATAACACTTTGGGCTCTATATACGCGGCATGCATGATTTTCGCTAGTTTCAGCCCGACGCAGTTATAATTTTCACGTCCAGCATGTTGTTTTTTAAATAGCAAATGCACTCATGCCATCTGTTCACCCATGGGCGTGCTGGTCTGAAAACGACGTGTGTTCAGGCGCATTGTTGGTGTGTTGTTATATTGAGGAACTGAAAACGACTGCGCCACTGACCAAAACAAACCTGCTCTAAAGTCAATAGCGCAGTATTTTTTTGTGTTATTTAAAGGGTGTGTTAGTAATATGAGCCTATAGGCGGGTGCACAACGTGCGTACACTCTGATTATTACACACACACACAGGGACACGCAGAAGCACACACATATTTTTAAATATTAAAAATAAAAGGATTTCTCTCTGGAGAAGCGTTCAGTCTTTCTCCTCTGAAGAGGAAACAAACTCCTCCATGTAAATAGCGAATCCGTCATGGTGTGAGCGCAACTGGCTTTTAAAGGGAATGGGAGATGAGAGTCTGATTGGTTTATTGCACGTTACGCCCACTAGGGACAACCCTTTTGGACCATGAGCCGGGCATGCAGACGGCTTTTTCCATCGTTAAACTAGCAAAAGTGCACCTGCGCCATGAGCTTCAGACCATGCACTCAGATCGGTAAAATAGGGCCCAAAGTTTCTGAGCAGGTACTGAAGATGGAGGATTCTGAGACGGTAGAATCTTAGGACAATATGATGTGATTTTAAAAAACATTTTCACAAACATTATGTGAAAGAAGCTATATTTCAACAAAACACGGTATTATATTACATTACATTAACCCGCCAGTGTTTAAAAAAATAGTTGCCAGCCATCACCAAAGTTTTTGACCATTTTCACAAAAATGTTATAGCCCATAGAATATTTTGTTTTATGAATATCTGAGCATGCAATATATCAAAAGAAAGAGCTGACCCTCTTCTTTTAAACAACAACACAAAAATATGTTTTATTCTAGCTTCATGCATTCCTTTTTTTTATCAACACTTGAATGTGAGTAAGTTTCATAAAAAAGCAACATTTTCAACAAAAAGCTGAGAAAATCAAGTTTTTGTCAAAGACTACATCCAGATCAGATTCAGAGCAATGATCAAAACAGAGATGGAGTAGATGGAGTCCATCAACACCCCAAAGCTTCACAGTCCTATAGCTCATCCTGGGGCGACATTTCATTCAGTAACATTAGGCAGTTTTGATTCATATGCTGTTTAATGTTGATGATCGTGTTATTTTACATCTGCTTACATATGATATTGCTTGTTTCTACATCTTCTTCTCCTGTGTTTTGATCAGGAGATTCTGTACTCATTCAGAAGATGCGTAAAAAAAAGCACCCCCTAGTGTATAACAGTGGAAACGCGGAAAATTCTGTGTTTGGTGGGGAAGCGTTTTCTCACAAATAACGGAAAATTCCATGTTTTGCGGGGAAAGAGTTAATAAATAATAAAAAATTCTTCTTAAATGTATTTCATCATATACAGTGGGAGTAAAAAAAAGCAGCATTTTAGCTTTAGCTGCGAGGTTTCACTGAATAATGCAGATCTACACATATGATATGTATAGCTACTTTGCATGCTTTCTGTATATAAGTTATATTTTTAATGCTGCTAAGTACACACTGCAAAGTTAAAGGAAATCTGAAATTGTGATGTTTGACAGTGATCACCATGCATGCATTAAGTGTTGAAGTGTAAGTGCAATAGAGCTGCCACTTGTTCTGTACCTGTAATGAGTTTCTTAGTTCTTCATTTTATTACAAACTTTTCAATGCAACGTTTACTTAATGGAAGAATATTAGCTACATGTTTTAATGTATTATTTACTTATTATTAAGAGCATTAATAATACATTTATTTTATTTATTTAATATTTTATTTAACAGAGAATGTGAAATTTTGCTAGTTTTATTACGAGTTTTGGTATTGTGACACCACTAGCTTGCTCCTTAAACACTGGCACAGTGGTGTGAAAAGCTGAATAACCCACATGCGGCCCCACAGAGGCCTGGGATTGAGCAATGGAGGCGGGGAATGCACCTGGCGACGGGAGGAGCGGGGGCGGCTGCTATTTTTATGTTGAGTTTGACAGTCGGGCGGCTGATTGGGTGCAGATCAAAAACTGACGCCATCTCAGCACAGTGACCGCTTGAAGATGCATGGAGGCCTTCACTAGCCATGAGCTACACCTCCATCAGGCACTGCTTCAGCAGCTTTTACACATCAACGCATGCACATGCCTTAAAAGGCAGCACACTGCTCACAGGCCAACCTACTGACCAACACTTGGAAGAGCACATAACTCAGAGCCATATGAGGTGCCCCAAAATTCTGATAAGGAAGCGCAAAAAAAAAAAAAAAAAAAGTATTATATGCATAGTTAAGCTAATCCTCAAGTATAGTTAGGATAGCAAAATAAATAGGCTAACAAAAATCGTTCAGCCTATGCAGTTAAGTATAAATTATGAATGCATTTTAATGGTTGATTTTAAGAACGTTTTTGGTCATTTTTGGAAACGTATTTTAAAATGTGTTTGGCTACATAAAATCTGGGTTCTGAAGCAAAACCAGTTTAGAGACACTGATCTATAACACGAATCAGTGTTGTACTGTAAATTGACATTCCCAGAATTCACATTTGATGTATTTTCGTTTAAATAACTGTTTCTTTTTAGTTTTTCTAATCAGTTATGTACATTAGGTTTTATGTTACATCTAATGTTGATAAATAAATGTTTTAAAATTTCATGTGTGTTACCATGATGGTGTTTAGTGTTTGTGTGAATGACACTGCGCACCGTCTATATATTAGTATTGTCTCCTAGACGCTCTGACTCATCATGTGATTCTCATCTCCACTGTGTCTCCACAGATATTAGTATTTCAATAGGTTGGTAATTTAACATTATTTCAGTTTTTTTACTGTAAATTTAACTTAAATCTGTAAAACCAAAAATGTTCTAACCAAACTTTTCCAAACCCAACCTTATAGTACATTTCTAAAAATCTGGCACATGCATTTTAAAGAAGATTTTTAAGATTTGTGTTATGTCCTATTGTGACTTGTATGACAGGTGAAAGGAAATCAGCCTAGCACAGATCTTTCAAGTGTAGCCGTGCAGGTTTTGCTTTTCTGTCGTCATGACCAAAACCATATTTTACATTGTCGATAACCACATTTAGATCTTCCAAGAACCAAACGGGGCCCGTACGTCATACTGAAACCTTTGAAAGAGTGGGTTTAATCTGTGCTGCTGCCATGTCTGACGCAGAGACAAAGGTTTACGCCAAGGTTTGCGTGTGGCTGATAGTGCGGTCTGTGTCAGACGCATGTACCTGTGGTGCAAAACTAATACTGCATCTGGTTTCATACACGCTCGCTGCACTTTTGAGTAGGAAACCTTCACCTTTGGCATTAGAAAAACAGTTTTGGGGAAACCAAAGCCAGTCAAAAAAAAAAAAGAAGCCGCCAAACCTTTCATCTACTATGAGACTGATAACTCATTTGAGTAACATAAATTAAATCTAATTGATATGTTTTGATAACAATTAGCTTATTTAAAGTGCACCTATTATGATTTTTCGAATATTCCCTTTCATGCAATGTAAAACAGCTGTCTGTGAATGTAAACGTTCTGCAAAGTTGTAAAGTCGAAAGTGCACGATAAATAGCGCTACTGTCTCCTGAAAGAAAGATGTTTGTTTTGTTGATGGACACACACTTGTTAATGCTGATGGTGAGGAAATACATCTCATAATGTACCTCAAACTGAGTAGCGCCTCACTGAGAAGCTGTCCTTGTGATGGAGGTTCGGGTTGAATAACTAGTTCTTCCAATGTTTTATCATCGGATTCACTCATGCTCGGATTGATATGGTAAAATCGACGCCAGCTGAAGTTTATGGTAATGAAGTTTATCTTCTGAAACACGCAGTAATCAGTAGACCAATCACAACAGACTGGGCCATCTGACCAATCAGAGCAGAGTAGACCAATCACAACAGACTGGGCCATCTGACCAATCAGAGCAGAGTAAACCAATCACAACAGACTGGGCCATCTGACCAATCAGAGCAGAGTAAACCAATCACAACAGACTGGGCCATCTGACCAATCAGAGCAGAGTCGACCAATCACAACAGACTGGGCCATCTGACCAATCAGAGCAGAGTAGACCAATCACAACAGACTGGGCCATCTGACCAATCAGAGCAGAGTCGACCAATCACAACAGACTGGGCCATCTGACCAATCAGAGCAGAGTAGACCAATCACAACAGACTCTGACCAATCAGGCAGAGTAGACCATCTGACCAATCAGAGCAGAGTAGACCAATCACAACAGACTGGGCCATCTAACCAATCAGAGCAGAGTAGACCAAATCACAACAGACTGGGCCATCTAACCAATCAGAGCAGAGACCAATCACAACAGACTGGGCCATCTGACCAATCAGAGCAGAGTAGACCAATCACAACAGACTGGGCCATCTGACCAATCAGAGCAGAGTAGACCAATCACAACAGACTGGGCCATCTGACCAATCAGAGCAGAGTAGACCAATCACAACAGACTGGGCCATCTGATCCCAATCAGAGCAGAGTAGACCAATCACAACAGACTGGGCCATCTGACCAATCAGAGCACAATCACAACAGACTGGGCCATCTAACCAATCAGAGCAGAGTAGACCAAATCACAACAGACTGGGCCATCTAACCAATCAGAGCAGAGACCAATCACAACAGACTGGGCCATCTAACCAATCAGAGCAGAGTAGACCAATCACAACAGACTGGGCCATCTGACCAATCAGAGCAGAGTAGACCAAATCACAACAGACTGGGCCATCTAACCAATCAGAGCAGAGACCAATCACAACAGACTGGGCCATCTAACCAATCAGAGCAGAGTAGACCAATCACAACAGACTGGGCCATCTGACCAATCAGAGCAGAGTATGCTCACAGAAAGGAGGGATTTACAGAGACTGATTCATCCATTGAGTCCTTTGAGAATCACTGAACATTGTGGTGATGTAGCCCAAGTGTTTTTGACACTTGATGCTTATAAACCTGTTGTAGGAGACTCCAAAAAATTAGGATCCTTAAAATAGCATAATAGGAGCACTTTAAAGATGTTTTGGACTGAAGTATGGGAAAAAGAGAACCAGAAATAGGTAAGATGGGGGGTTGTACAAGTTTGTACACACACACACACACACACACACACTGCAGTTCAGCAGCAGTCACATCCAAAATGTGTCCATATACACTGCCATTTCATAACAGGTACACAAAGTTTTCCATCACATATACCTGCAGAAAACTCTTGACACTTTTCTCTCTGTCGCTCACTGGCCTTTACATCGCATCCCTGCCAGACACTGCGACATCACCGCGGTAACTCAGAGTAGGACGAATTGAGTGCTCAACCCTCCTCCGAGCGTAACCAAGCAACAGTATCAAGTTATATAATCAGCACAACATTTCATTGATCAGCTGTTATATGACTGGACGTTAGAGCAGCTTCTCTCTCCGAGCAGTCACACAGCCTCATACTGTTGCATTAAAACAAGATGCGCCAAGATCAGAAAACAATTCACTCAAAACACAAACTGATTGCTTTAAATAATAACTGGGATATTTATGTCGCTTTTAAATATCCATCTTCGTATTTTTGATTTTTGAAGGTGGACTTAGGTATTTATCTTAAAAGTAAAGCTCAACTTCAGCAACTGTTAATTGCATTATGTAAAGTTAATAAAAAATAGTCAATAATATGATATATTTTAATGTTTTTGAAAGAAGCCTGCATTTATTTGATCAAAAATACAGAAACAAAAAAATTTATATTGTGAAATATTACTACTCATATCTCACATCATTCCTCCAGTCTTCAGTGTCACATGATCCTTCAGAAATCATTCTATGATGATTTATATTAAATTATATAATATTTATACATAATATTTTATCATTTTTATAACCCATGATACTTTTTTCAGAATTCATTGATGAATAAAAATTCAACATTTATTTAAAATAGATATATTTTGTAACACTTTGGGGTCAGTCATTTTATTTATTTTTTTCTTAGTTTTTTTGAACAAAATTAATATTTTTATTCAGCAAGGATGTGTTAAATTGATAAAAAGTTACCTATATTGTAAGATCTTAGAAAATATTTGTATTTTGAATAAATGCTGTTCTTTTTAACTTTTTATTCATCAATGAATCCTGAAAAAGTATCACGGGTTATAAAAGCAGCAACAGTTTCCAACACTGATAATAAATCATCATATCTGCATGATTTCTGATGGATCATGTGCCACTGAAGACTGGAGTAAAGATACAGGTACAGGAATAAATGATATATTAAAGTATATTACAATAGAAAACCGTTATTTTAAATTGTAATAATATTTCAAAATATTACTGTTTTTGATCAAATAAATGCAGCCCTGGTGAGCAGAAGATGCTTAGCATTAAACACCATGCAAGTAATCAAAAATCTATCCAACAGAAAAGGCCTTGCAACATTTTATTACACAAATATTCTGGATTATTCAATAAAGGGTGGTCATGTCATTCTCTCTACTAGAGCACATTGGATCCATTATGCAATTAAACCTGTCCCCTGTAGCCGTCTGAAAGACCCCTGTACATCAGACACACACTTCATCAACAGATCTGCACATCCCACACAAACCCTGAGTGAACCCTTCACCAACACAAGAAATGAATTCCTGCTTGCACCTCCGGCATCGACTGTTATCAGACCAAATAATCTGCACTGACAACCGCTGAGCACTGAGAGCAGTGAACACAAGATCACACAGCCCGCAATGCCACTCCATTAACGTTATTCTGTGTTTCTACACAATAGATGTTCAATCATGACATCCGAGTGTAGGGCAACCCCAGCTACTGGTGAATTTCCTGTGGGTTTTCAGAATTGTTCTTTTTGATTGTTCTCTTCAACACAAATTACCTTCAGTAATCTGTAGCCACTTTTTGTGAAGAGTTGCTGCTTGAGGACTACAACAGTTTTCATCAAGCATGTAAACTCACATCCTTGTGGTAGCGGTAGTCCTTATCCAGCAACACTTTTTGTAGACAATTTCATACGTTTTTTTAAATAAAAAAAATATACTTAAGAAATGTAAAGGCCTGTTCATGGTGGGTGAGACAAGTATGAGATGGGAGGAAAAATAAAAAGCCAATGCTTTTGTGTTCTCATGCAAATGTTTTGCATTCCGCCTAGAAACTTTGCGTTTGCTCGCAAACAGTTCAAATAATTTTTCCTCCATATCGTACTTTTTTCCACCACCATGTCCCTTTAGGGGCTAGATACGATCACACCAATTTATTCTAATGCTGCCTTCATGTGCTATCGAAATTAACGTAAATATGAGTTTCCTAGGTAAAAATTGCACAAAAACTGCCCTCTGATGTCGTGTTTACCACTGGGAAGTTCGGGAAAAATTTTGATACCCAAATTCCCGCGATGGGCATACACTTTAAACGTGGTGGCGGGAGAACTGCTGTGACAGGTATGATTTATTATTAGTTTGTTTGTTTTTTTCCACAAAACAGCTAAATCGTCTTGTCTGGTCATTAATGTAGTGCATATTTACATATACGAGTAATCATTTGAAGCGTACTGTATGTTTTATACACAGCGAAAACATTTTTTTGACCGAAATCACAGCATTGGAGCATCTGGATAGCATCATAAATGTTTATATGGTTGTCAGTGCATGTGACACTACATGTCATTTGGCTTTAATACGTTTTTCCCAATAAATGGGGATCATTATTTCGCAAGAATAAACCTGGTGTCCGCCATGATTCCTGTTCATTCCGACAACAAAGCACTTGAATGCACTTGTAATCATCACGACATTTGAGATAACCCATGAAAGCAGCATAAGCCCTTGCTTGTCTGTCACTTTAAACGCTCGAGCTCCAGCAGGATGGATTCTGATTGGCTGTCAATTTTTTTTTATGGTTCATCAGCTGGATCAAATCGATATCGTTGCTCTGTGCCGTTATCGTTATAGTTGTGATGTGAACTCTGCTATTCTTTAATGTCGAGAGTGTATTTTAGAAATATATCTTTATCTTTAGATTTGTCGTCTTTGTTGTGAACAGGCTTTATGATTATAGTTCGAAATTCTACTTAGAACGTTCGCCATTGAAAAGCCGATGATGTCACTGTAATATTTGCATTCTGGCTTGCAATTGGTCTCCATCCTTGCATTTGCATTACTTACTTAAACATAACATATTTGCAGCATTACACTGATTCTCTTGCACTGACACGCGCTGGGCGGTATTTCATTTACACTGAAAAACCTGTAAGTTTAACACTGTCATGTTGCTGCATTGCAAGCAAAACTGATATTCCCTTCGGAAAATGTAAATGTGGTGTGTGAGCTGCAGTGTGTGATGTATTGTGTTCAGAGTGTTTTCCAGTGGCATGTCACAGCAGGGTTTTAACAACGGAAATAAACAGCCGGGCACAGATACACGGCCATAGCTTGAATCGTGGCATGAGTGTCTGACACACTGTGGCGAATGCAGTGTCAGTGGCGCGTGGCTGTAGCGCTGAGCTGACACGAGTGTACCGTGAGACAGAACACATTCCACACTTGCGTCTATATTCGCCATGTCTGCAGAACAAGACGCGTCTATTAATAGTCACAAATACAAACACACTCACCTAAACTGCCGGCGAAACCGTCCATTTCTCGGGTAAATATCCAGGGAGATATTCCTGGAGCGACTGGGGGAACTCGTCCTCTGTTTGGGAAGAAAGACACGAGCTAGTGTAATGTCACGCGGGCTCCTCTGGTCTGGATGTGATCCGCTTAAATGCAAGAATAAAGGGACGACCGACTGGGCGCTGATTCTCCGTGCGGGTAACGCGGCGCTTTTCTGGGGCAGTCGATCACGGCGGCTCCCTGAGCTGCTCCACCACGATCGTTCACACCTCCGACAGGGGAGGGAGTATAAGGAGCGCTGGACTTTCGCGTTTCCGACTCCGCCTGCTTTGGCACGGCGAGCTTCCCTTCAGACGCTCGCTGAGCCCGACTGCGCCACAGTCTGACATTACTGAGCATCTCACTGATGACATCTCGAGTACTCAAGTGCATTCTGCTGTCCTCTTCGTACAGCGTCATTTGTTTGTTTATGTATAGCTATATTTATTTTTTGCTTGTCCCTCATATGGTTCACATGTTGCTCCATGCATGCATTTAAATATTAAACGTAATCGGTATGATGTTTTTTTTGGACATGGAACCGTGCTATCGTGCTTTTGTACTGTATACTGTATATGGCAAGCCGTTTTAACTTTTATGCATGCCCAGGAAATGAATTCTTGAAACGGTTAAACTTTCACTAGTTAAAATGCTAATTTGTGATATCAGTAATAACATTTCCACTAGTAAAAATGTGAATTATTGATATCAACAATGATGTCATTGCTCACAGAAAACGAATGTAATATCAATAATTAAATAACTAGTAAAAATTATAAATCTTGATATCTGTAGGCTAATTGTATTTTCACTGGTTAGGCTAAATCTCACTAGAGGCTGCCATTCAAAAATAATTGATTTCTTATTCCAGTTTCACATATCAGAAATACAACTCTTACTAGTAAAAGTCATAATTTTTTATATCACTTGCGTTTTTACTAGTGCAAATTGTCAGTTCTTGATATCAACAATTGAATTGCTGCTAGTAAAAATTTTCATTTTTGATATCAATAATTCTGTTGTCACTAGTGACAATGTTAATTTCTGATATCATGAATGTGATTGTTACTAGTAAGAAGGCCATTTTAGATATCTGAAATTACTCTCCTAATTATTGATATCAGAAATACACTGATCAGGCATAACATTATGACTGGTGAAGTGAATAACACTGATGATCTCTTCATCACGGCTCCTGTTAGTGGGTGGGATATATTAGGCAGCAAGTGAACATTTCGTCCTCAAAGTTGATGTGTTAGAAGCAGGAAAAATGGGCAAGCGTAAGGATTTGAGCAAGTTTGACAAGGGCCAAATTGTGATGGCTAGATGACTGGGTCAGAGCATCTCCAAAACTGCAGCTCTTGTGGGGTGTTCCTGGTCTGCAGTGGTCGGGATCTATCAAAAGTGCTCCAAGGAAGGAACAGTGGAGAACCGGCCACAGGGTCATGGGCGGCCAAGGCTCATTGATGCACGTGGGGAGCGAAGGCTGGCCCGTGTGGTCCGATCAAACAGACGAGCTACTGGAGCTCAAATTGCTCAAGAAGTTAATGCTGGTTCTGATAGAAACGTGTCAGAATACACAGAGCATCTCAGTTTGTTGCGTATGGGGCGGCACAGCCGCAGACCAGTCAGGGTGCCCATGCTGACCCCTGTCCACCGCCGAAAGAGCCAACAGTGGCACGTGAGCATCAGAACTGGACCACGGAGCAATGGAAGAAGGGGGCCTGCTCTCATGAATCACGCTTTCTTTTACATCACATGGATGGCCGGGTGCGTGCATGTCTTACCTGGGGAACACATGGCACCAGAATGCACTATGGGAAGAAGGCAAGCCGGCGGAGGCAGTGTGATGCTTTGGGCAATGTTCTGCTGGGAAACCTTGGGTCCTGCCATCCATGTGGATGTTACTTTGACACGTACCACCTACCTAAGCATTGTTGCAGACCATGTACAGCCTTTCATGGAAACGGTATTCCCTGGTGACTGTGGCTCTTCCAGCAGGATAATGCTCCTGCCACAATGCACAAATGCTTCAGGAATGGTTTGAGGAGCACAACAGCGAGTTTGAGGTGTTGACTTGACCTCCAAATTCCCCAGACCTCAATCCAATCGAGCATCTGTGGGATGTGCTGAACAAACAAGCCCGATCCATGGAGGCCCCACCTCGCAACTTACAGGACTTAAAGGATCTGCTGCTAACATCTTGGTGCCAGATACCACAGCACACCTTCAGGGGTCTAGAGGAGTCCATGCCTCGAAGGGTCAGGGCTGTTTTGACAGCAAAAGGAGGACCAACACAATATTAGGATATTACACCATATCATAATGTCATAATGTCATGCCTGATCGGTGTACGTTTAGATATCAGAAATAACAAATGTAACATGTTGAAACAGACTTTCAAGAATTAACATTTCAACTAGTGAAAATGTAGTTCTACGTTGTTCTGACGTAGAACCTGGAAGCGTTGTACTGGTTTTACTATGTCAACAACTTAGGAGAATGACACAGACGAGAAGAGATTCTTCAATTATTGTTGTTATTTTTATTTTTTATTATTTTTTTTTGCACACAAAAAGTATTCTCGTCTCTTCATAACATTAAGGTTGAACCACTGGAGTCACATGGACTATTTTAACAATGTTTTTTTTCTGGACCTTGAAAGTTGCAATGATGTTGCTGTCTATGGAGGGGTCAGAAAGCTCTCGGATTTCATCAGAAATATCTTAATTTGTGCTCCGAAGGTGAACGAAGGTCTTACGGGTTTGGAACGACATGAGGGCGAGTAATCAATGACAGAATTTAAATTTTGTATAAATAATAATAAAACAGTGTAAATACAGCTGGAAAATCAACCTTTTATAATTATTCACACCCCAGTGCATGATGGGAACACCAGTATAAAAAAAGTTGAGTAGGTTTTACTTAATTTTATATTGTCGATATTTACGCTTTAATTTCTACAAGCTTGAATTGAGTACTAATATAGAATTTACTTGCCTTATTCAGGTAGAAGGTACATTTGCTTTTTCTGTAGTATTTACTTCACCACGGAATCATTTTTAATCCTAACTTATAGTTAGAATATTTAAGTGGACTATTGAAATAAAGTGACAAAAATGTGTTGGGAGAGCATCTGCCCCACAGGTGCCCACTGTTAGTTCTGAGCACATTGTGTTCGTGTTCGGTGCACACTGGACCATTAAGGTAGCGGGCAATGAAAATACACCATGGATTGTTAAACTATTGCAGCGTGGCTGCAAATTCTGCATGCCAAGAAATGTTTCACATGGAGAATTCCAATGATTTAAGAGGGATCTATAAGCTGTAAGTGTTTCTAAAGCGGAATGCTGGGTTTTTCCGCGCTGGAGATTCAAATAATTTGATTAAGCGAATATAGAAGGTGCCAGAAACATTGTGTCTTCTGGCCACTCAGCACAGGACCGATTAGAAAACAGAAATACCAAAGGTTCAGACTATTGTGTTGGCCGGACAGACTGCTGCTTCTGCTCACTGCTGCTGAGTCTTTGCAAATACAAGGATCCATTGTCATGGACTGAGCCTGTGCTCTGAATCAGGACAGAGGCAAGATTGTCCTCAAGATTGACCCTTGAATCAGCATGGTGGGATCTTCTCTGAGAGATTATCATTGTGCGTATGGGAAAGAGACGTGTTGAGCTCGGGTTGAGCTGTATTGTCAGCATTACAGCTTCACACCGCATGCGCCGTCTCCCGATGACTTCCCGGCAGAGTCTGACCTCTCACTCCAAGCCAGAAAAAGAGAAAATCAGACAAAGCGCTCTTTATTTTTCACTCCTGAAGGAAGAGGGAGGGAAAGAAATAAGGCCTGGAGAAATCTTTCTGTTTCTTTGTTTGCTCTCTCTGTCTCTGGGCCAGTGAAGAGAATGACACACGGGCCAAAGCTGTGGTCTCTACTGTGCAGTAGCTATTTTTCTTTCTCTTTGAAGATGATGAATCACCCAAACTCCAGCCAGTATGGTGGGCATTAATAATTCATCAGATGACTATGGGAGTTTAAGAATATCTTGAGTGTTAAACACTTGCAGTGAGTCATCCCATACATTATGGCTATACTGATGCCGCCTGACGTTATTCTCCTTCCAAGTCTCTTTTTGGCAAATTGCACAGCTTTCAAATTGCCTGATCCAGATGTGAACAATGCATTGTTTGGCCAACCTAAGCCAGTTTAAACCTCACCTTAACCTTTGCTGAGAATACAAATGAATCCAAGTTAAACTCAATACACATTCCCTGTCAGGGATGATCAATAGAATATTTAACATAATTTAACAGTATACCACTGGAGTACAGAAGCATAAATTCATGATCCATTCACCAATAACTCTGCTAGGTGAATGTGTTTGACTTAATAGACTGAAAGTGTGCACTTTGAAATAATTGCTTAATTAAATGATAATGTACATTAAATAGGGTACATTAATATAAACCCAATTCCAAAAAAGTGACACTGTACAGATTGTGAATGAAAACAGAATGCAATGATGTGGAAGTTTCAAATTTCAATATTTTATTCAGAATACAACATAGATGACATATCAAATGTTTAAACTGAGAAAATGTATCATTTTAAGGGACAAATAAGTTGATTTTAAATTTCATGGCATCAACACATCTCAAAAAAGTTGGGACAAGGCCATGTTTCCCACTGTGTGGCATCCCCTCTTCTTTTTCTAACAGTCTGCAAACGTCTGGGGACTGAGGAGACAAGCTGCTCAAGTTTAGGAATAGGAATGTTGTCCCATTCTTGTCTAATACAGGCTTCTAGTTGCTCAACTGTCTTAGGTCTTCTTTGTGGCATCTTCCTCTTTATGATGCGCCAAATGTTTTCTATGGGTGAAAGATCTGGACTGCAGGCTGGCCATTTCAGTCCCCGGATCCTTCTTCTACGCAGCCATGATGTTGTAATTGATGGATCTACCTTTCAGCATTGATGGTGCCTTTCCAGATGTGTAAGCTGCCCATGCCACACGCACTCATGAACCCCATCCCATCAGAGATGCAGGCTTCTGAACTGAGCGCTGACAACAACTTGGGTTGTCCTTGTCCTCTTTAGTCCGGATGATATGGCGTCCCAGTTTTCCAAAAAGTACAATTTTTTTTTTATTCGTCTGACCACAGAACAGTTTTCTGCTTTGCCACAGTCCATATTAAATGAGCCTTGGCCTAGAGAAAACGCCTGCGCTTCTGGATCATGTTTAGATATGGCTTCTTTTTTGACCTATAGAGTTTTAGCCGGCAACGCGGCGATGGCACGATGGATTGTGTTCACCGACAATGTTTTCTGGAAGTATTCCTGAGCCCATGTTGTGATTTCCATTACAGTAGCATTCCTGTATGTGATGCAGTGCCGTCTAAGGGCCGAAGATCACGGGCATCCAGTATGGTTTTCCGGCCTTGACCCTTACGCACAGAGATTGTTCCAGATTCTCTGAATCTTTGGATGATATTATGCACTGTAGATGATGAGAACTTCAAACTCTTTGCAGTTTTTCTCTGAGAAACTCCTTTCTGATATTGCTCCAGTATGTTTGGCCGCAGCATTGGGGGAATTGGTGATCCTCTGCCCATCTTGACTTCTGAGAGACACTGCCACTCTGAGAGGCTCTTTTTATACCCAATCATGTTGCCAATTGACCTAATAAGTTGCAAATTGGTCCTCCAGCTGTTCCTTATATGTACATTTAACTTTTCCGGCCTCTTATTGCTGCCTGTCCCAACTTTTTTGGAATGTGTAGCTCTCATGAAATTCACAATTTGTACAGTGTCCCAACTTTTTTAGAATCGGGTTTGTAATATACAAAATACACAAAGGATAATAATATGAAAAAGTAAGTGACCTAATTGAAAAAGAAAGCCTAAAGTTCTCAGTTCACATTGTAATACTATGAAAATAGCTATAATTACAGCTATATTGATAACAACAGAAACAATATTGCTGGAATCACTTCCAGTTTATCAATGATAAAAGGCAGCAACTAGATTCTATTTTCTCCCAGTGAAAATAACATATTTTCTTAGCGATAGATGATATTTACACTTATATGAAATAGCATACCAAGTGAAAATAGTGATATATTCTATTTACACCAGAAAATTATTATATTTATTAAAAATATTAAATGGATGCCGCCTTAATGGAACAATAAAAGCCCTCCCTACATCTACCCTTACCCTAACCAATAAATACTTTTATTATTATTAAACATTTCGTTAGGCACTTTATTTCCACTTTTAGAAGGTTTTCTTATTTTTTATTGAAAGTAAATGCCTTTCCAATCGGATATGTGATGGGAAAAGAGAGAAGAGTGAGCTTGGCAAAAGGCAGATTTGAACCCAGGTGGATGGCGTCAAAACCTAGATCTTAGATCTTAGGCTTTACGCTTTACTGAATGCACCATATGAATATATGTGCACATTTTTAAATCTTGTTTTGCCCAACCAGGCATAGTTAGGCGGAGTTACTTGCCAACAAGGCATGCTATTTGCACTTGGTGTAAATAGACACTCCGATGATGGCAACAGACAGCCAATCAGAATCCACTGACTAAAGCTCAAGCATTTAAAGGATTAGTTCACTTCAGAATTCAAACCCGTTGGTTCCCATTGAAGTCCACTATATGGAGAAAAATCCTGGAATGTTTTCCTCAAAAACCTTCATTTCTTTTCAATTGAAGAAAGAAAGACATGAACATCTTGTATGATGTGGGGGTGAGTAAATTATCAGGACATTTGAATTCTGATGTGAACTAATCCTTTAAGTGGTAAACTCTAAAAAATGCTGGGTTAAAAACAACCCAAGTTGGGTTGAAAATGGACAAACCCAGCAATTGGGTTGTTTTAACCCAACGGTTTGGTTAAATGTTTGCTTAAAACAACCCAATCGCTGGGTTTGTCCATTTTCAACCCAATTTGGGTTGTTTTTAACCCAGCATTTTTTACGACATGACTGCAGCTTGCACTTATAATAAACATTATGTTATGTTGCGTTGTTGTGGACACTAGTTATTGTTATAGTTTTGGGGGTCACGTTACAAGTAATGTGAGTTAAATAACTTTTTTCAAGTAACTAGTAAAGTAACACATTACTTTTAAATTTACTAAAATAATCTAAGTTACTTTATCAAATACACTCACCTACCATTTTAGTACAGTGAACTCATTGTCATGTTCAAGAAACCAATTTGAAATGATTCAAGCTTTGTGACATGGTGCATTATCCTGCTGGAAGTAGCCATCAGAGAATGGGTACATGGTGGTCATAAAGGGATGGATATGGTCAGAAACAATGCTCAGGTAGGTCATGGCATTTAAACGATGCCCAATTGGCACTAAGGGGCCTAAAGTGTGCCAAGAAAACGTCCCCCACACCATTACACCACCACCACCAGCCTGCACAGTGGTAACAAGGCATGATGGATCCATGTTCTCATTCTGTTTACGCCAAATTCTGACTCTACCATCTGAATGTCTCAACAGAAATCGAGACTCATCAGACCAGGCAACATTTTTCCAGTCTTCAACTGTCCAATTTTGGTGAGCTTGTGCAAATTGTAGCCCCTTTTTCCTATTTGTAGTGGAGATGAGTGGTACCCGGTGGGGTCTTCTGCTGTTGTAGCCCATCCGCCTCAAGGTTGTGCGTGTTGTGGCTTCACAAATGCTTTGCTGCATACCTCGGTTGTAACGAGTGGTTATTTCAGTCAAAGTTGCTCTTCTATCAGCTTGAATCAGTCGGCCCATTCTCCTCTGACCTCTAGCATCAACAAGGCATTTTCGCCCACAGGACTGCCGCATACTGGATGTTTTTCCCTTTTCACACCATTCTTTGTAAACCCTAGAAATGGTTGTGCGTGAAAATCCCAGTAACTGAGCAGATTGTGAAATACTCAAACCAGCCCGTCTGGCACCAACAACCATGCCACGCTCAAAATTGCTTAAATCACCTTTCTTTCCCATTCTGACATTCAGTTTGGAGTTCAGGAGATTGTCTTGACCAGGACCACACCCCTAAATGCATTGAAGCAACTGCCATGTGATTGGTTGATTAGATAATTGCATTAATGAGAAATTCAACAGGTGTTCCTAATAATCCTTTAGGTGAGTGTAAGTAATGCAAGTTACTTTGTTTTCCCATTTATTGACTGACATGAGTATCATGAGTAAGAGCAGTGGTGTTGTGTTCGCTGTGTGAACATGATGGGTTATTGTAGTTCTAGACTAAATGTGAGCATTTACCCACACAAAAACAGATTCAGTATTCCCAAATAAATAAAAACTCAAACTCAGAATATTACACAAACCTATTATAATTAAATGTTAAATAACACATATACTTCATGTATTTAATCTCACTTTATTAACCAATGTCTTTACTGCTGACCTTTAATGATCAAATTCAACCAAGTAAAAATTACTTTTATATAAACATCATACACTAATAAATGCTGGGTTAAAAACAACCCAAGTTGGGTTGTTTTAACCTAGTGAATGGGTCGTTTTAACCCAGCGGTTGGGTTAAATGTCTGCTTAAGACAACCCAATCACTGGGTTAGTCCATTTTTAACCCAACTTGGGTTGTTCTTAACCCAGCATTTTTTAGAGTGTATTTGTGAACTAAGAGGTTTTTTGGTTATTAAAAAACAAACAAGCCCAGCCCAGCTGAGAAAAACAACCCAAAAGTAATGCAACACATTACTTTCCTTAAAAAGTAACTAAGTAACACAATTAGTTTCTTTTTTAGGGAGTAATGCAATATTGTAATAGATTATTTGTTTAAAGTACACTCTAAAAAATGCTGGGTTAAAAGCGATTGGGTTGTTTTAACCCAGTAAATGGGTTGTTTTAACCCAGTGTTTGGGTTAAATGTTTGCTTAAAACAACCCAGTTGCTGGGTTAGTCCATTTTCAACCGAAATGGGGTTGTTTTTAACCCAGCATGTATCTGGTTATAGTTATCATTCTTTGTGTGAATGGGTTTATGACCTGGTTTCACAGACAGAGCTTAGATTAAACCAGGATTAGCCCTTTAGGATCCTTCTTTTCGCACTGCACAATTCGGCCCCGGATTATATTTGTGTTCTTATTACACCATACACAGCCTTTAGGTCACTAAGATCTTGTGATCAGTTACTTTTATCTGTCCCTCGTTCTCGATGTAAATCAAAAGCTTTCTCTGTAGTCGCCCCAAAGCTCTGGAACAGTCTACCTTTGAACATCAGGTCTGAATTGTGAGATAAAAAGTCGCAGTTGCCTTTTTTATTGTGTTTATGTGGCAGAAAAAAACTAATTCCAGCATTATTGAGTGGTGGCCCTGGAATCAATTCATCTTATCTATTTTAATTCAAATTAACAACTAGCTGGCACATGATAAATGTAACTCATGTAGCATGTACATTTCATTTAATATTTAGTGGGTTTGGCTGATAAAGGCTTGTGTCCCAAATGGCACTTCATGTACACTGTATGTCCGTGTGTGCATGTCCATAAAGTCCACAAAAGATTGGATGAATATTTGAATGCTACCAATCCCGATATGAATTCTGA
Organism: Paracanthobrama guichenoti; assembly: GCA_018749465.1. Classification (NCBI taxonomy): domain Eukaryota; kingdom Metazoa; phylum Chordata; class Actinopteri; order Cypriniformes; family Gobionidae; genus Paracanthobrama; species Paracanthobrama guichenoti. The sequence continues at coordinate 10,617,489 of CM031955.1, forward strand.
CTTGTGATGCAGTCTGAATCATAATGACACAGTGTTCGTTTGTTGACCAGAGGAGAACTAGCCCCCCTGACTGAGCCTGGTTTCTCCCAAGGTTTTTTGTTCTCCATTCTCTCACCTGATGGGTTCCTTGCCTCTGGCTTGCTCAGTTGGGGACACTTAATATTGAACAGTATTATTGATCTGACTGTACTGACGCTGTTCTATGAGAACTGAACTGAGCTGGACGATGACATAATTTTTCAGCAGGACTGCTTTATAGATGAAATGAGCTAATATACATTGATGATCTTTCCAACGAAACTGAATCAATACTGAAGCTTGACTTCAGCTGAACAACAGCCCAAATGCATAATTTTCCTGCGCTATATAAATAAAGGTGACTTGACTTGACACAAGATCGTAGGGCAGGAGTGTCCAAACTCGGTCCCGGAGGGCCACTGTATTACAGGGTTTATCTCCAACTTGCTTAACACAGCTGCCTGGAGGTTTCTAGCATGCCTTGGTTGTGTTCCAGTTTGTTTTTATTATGCCCTTCACTCGCTAACTTCCCTCCATCTCGTTCACTCAGATGTGCGTTATTGCTTGCGTTGCATGAGTGCCCACTACTGACGGAACCTTTGCAATGGACTGAACTGGAACATCCTAAGCCCTTGATCACTTGGAATCCACTATGGAGTTGATTTATTATTATTTTTTATAGTGTACATATGAAGTAGACTCACTCCCTCTGTCAAAATCTGTCCATATAAACTTCCCTCATTCACTTCACAAAGTAGAACGCACTTAAAAATGGTGGCAGGGATTCCCTCGAGGGGAAGTGCTTAGGGAAGTTCGCAAGTGTGTGTCTAAAAGTGTAGTGGAACGCAGCCTATGGCTCAATCTGAAATCGTCCCCTAAACCCTCATTCACTATTCCCTACGTTAGTCCACTAATACAGTTCATTTGAAGGAGTGAATGAAAATGAATGCGTGAATTTGGACAGCCGCTGTGTGGACATCGGCTGTACACTCGTTATTGCGGTGCATTGTGGGATTGAATGAGTGCACTCAATAATGTCCACTATGGTTTCGGACACCACTACAAATGGCTGTCCCCTCAAATAGTGCCCTATTTAAGGGTATAGGGGGTGATTTCGGATTCAGCCCTTGTGAGACCTTGCTTGATCAGCTTGTTCAGGTGTGTTTAATTAGGGTTGGAGTTAAACCTGCAGGACTGGACTTCCCATTTGGTGTTCCATTTGTCATTTTAGGTTTCAGAAGGGTGCTCATAAGTGCCCCCTTAGTGGCTGACATGTGCCCTCGATGTGCACTTTTGCCGAGCCCACGAGCTCATCAGCAGACTTCTACCCGACAGTCAAAGTGACATTATGTCACGAAAGTGTGGACTCGGAGGAAGATCGCGAGGGCTTAGGGTTCCGTTTGGGACAGGGCCAATCATTACCCGTCTGCCCTGCTGCTTGACACTGGAAATACAAGCTCAGGCTGCAAATGTTTTCCCACTGATGATCATTCAATTATAAATTATTATTAATAATAATAGTAATCATAATATAGAAAATAATGTAAATTATTAAGTGATTTAAAACAAATATAATAAGTCATTTTATATTTTGATTAGCATTATATAGCCTAAATCAAATATTTCATGACATTTGCTATAGGCCCTCAATTGTGGACACATTTGGACTTTGGACTTTGTCCATGGGGAATTAATTGGATGGTTGTGGTTTGCTATTGGTGGATCTCATATGAGTGACAGATTGCCCCGCCCTCGTGCCAGTAAACACGTCATCAGAGAATGGAAGAGATGTTGATTCAAGATTATGAGGCACGTGAATTTACAAAATAAATAAATAAACAAATAAATAATGTGCCTGGATAAAATCATTTAAAGTAAATACTGGAATGTTCCATCTGTTTTGATTTCATGGTGACTTTAAATAATTTCCACAGAAGCCTCAAAACACTTGAAAAGTCTTTTGAAAATATAATATTGGCTTTAAATAATATTACTGAATTTGTCTTCAAAAGATACTCGTTTTAAGCATTTTAGCATAATTCAGTGTAATGTTTGAAATACTCCTTGTATTTAATTAATAAATGTCTTCGTTATTATTAGAAATGTACTCACGAGTACTCATTGTAAACATTTACAAATGCATTTACTTATTTAACATCTTTCCATGATAGGCTATAGTATTTGAATTATTTCCACCAGACAGGCCATTTTCACCTGTGCAATCGCTCCCTCTAGTGGCTGCAGTGAGACGGTACATTACAGCGAGACCTCTGTGTGTGTGTGTGTGTGTGTGTGTGTGTGTGTGTGTGTGTGTGCAACTGTCCCCAGAAATGTCTGAAAGCTAATGTTTACACATAAGGAATTCTGTAGGCTAACCGTCACATCACTCACCTCAGCTGAAGCTGTTATATCAAGCCCAGGTTCGTGGTGTAATGATGCTGACAGCTGATTAATGGCTCTCTCAGTCACGGTGAGGTCTGGACGGTGATGGTGAGAGGAACACTGGGGAACTGGAAGCCATCTGTCTGGTGGTGCTGAGAGACAAATGTGTATGATGGTGGGCTCATTAGCCATGTTTTCATAACCCCATTAAAACGCAATTCGTTGCTGTGTTTTACACTAATTGGTGTACATTTGTGGTGAGGGGGTAAAATCATTTTACATGCTATCATTACCTCCTGTATGGGAACTCTGTAGATGTGAGGCTTACTGTAGGGAACACCCAAATCCATCCACCCTTACTCATGAATACAGATGTTCTGACTGCATGTGAAGATACATTTAGGTTTTTAAATAGGATTTCAAACAACATCAACAACAGTTCTGTTTAAAATGGTTTATTTTTCTTAAACCACTTTAGTTTGCAGTAAAATGCCTCAGAATGCATCATAAATCAGAAATATTTGATGCATTAAAATCGTTTAATAAATATGTAAGCCATAAAAGCCAAAAGTTTTTACAAAAGTATTTGTATTTATTTTTTTTAAAACGTTTTTATTTTTCTTCTCGCATTAAATATTATATATGTGGCAATGAGTTTTGATGAATACATTTGATGAATTAATTGATCAAATTCACCCACTTAAGAGTAACAAAGGCTAAATAAATACATATAGATAGATTTTGAATATTGTAAAAAAGCTGAAAGACTGGCATGCTGTACATCACAACCAATCAGAACATATTTGATTTTCAATATGGGGTGTGATTTTGAACCAATGAGATTCTGCTGGAGGCGGGGTTAACCAGACAATTTAACATGAACAACAAAATGTCCTGCCAGTCTTTGCTTGTTGCAGTCTCAAATGGTTCGGACAAAAATCTCAGTATTAGGGTGCTGACTAGGGTGCAAGAGTTATAAAGTCAGAATCGTGAGTTTATGGGTATGTTTACACGACAACGATGCGCCTTTGAGTTTTCCACGTACAGACGTCACCATTGTCAAAACGATCCCCATTCACTTGGATCCGCGAAAGCGTCTAAAAAAACGCTGTATTCTGCTGCCAGGCCATTAGGTGGCAGTGAAATACTAGAGACTAAACATGTAATATGCATTTGCATGAGTTTTTGTTGTTTAAACGGAGACCGTTTACAAAAACTTGCACGTTGAAACCCCTTAGGGGCTGTTTACACGACACCATTTTCAACGAAAAAATGCGTTTTGGCCATTTGTTTACACGCCAACGACGTTTTGGGTGCCTTAAAATGCAAACATTTAAAAACGGGTTTCAAAGTGCAAGTTTTTGAAAACGATCTACGTGTAAACAACAAAAACGCATGCACATGCATATTACATTTTCAGTCTATGTTTCACCGCCACCTAATGGCCTGGCAGCAGAATACAGTGTTTTTTAGTCGTTTTTGCGGATCCGTGTGAATGGGGATCGTTTTGACAATGGTGTCATCTGTATGCTGAAAACTTCTCATTTTAAGCATATCGTTGTCATGTAAGCATACCCATAAACTCGCAATTCTGCGAAAAAAGTCATTCTTTCCCCCCTCAGAATTGGACTTTATAACTCGCAATTGTGACTTCATATCTCTCAATTCTGCCTTTATAACTCGCAATTTTGAGACAAAAGTCAGAATTTCGAGATGTAAACTCGCAATTGTTAAAAAGTCAGAATTGTGAGATAAAAAGTCGCAAAATTAATCCGGAAACAAGTTTAGTTGGCACATATTGCAACTACAAAGTCTTTAATTTTCAATGAGAGTTGCTGATTTCTGCCAACTTTAGTGACAATAACCACTGGCACTAGACAAAGCTGATCAGAAATCAACTTTTTGTTAATGACTAGCCCTTGTATTACAGGTATGTTCAAATTTGGGGTATTTTTATGGTGCGGGTCAAATTGACCCTCTTTGGACTGAAGACAATTCACTAAAAATTACACCATGAAAAACAAAACCACAACAACAAAAATCTGGTAAAACAAAACATAAACCTTTAGCATCAATAGTTCTTGCACATTCCAAATAAATTAATAAATAAATAAATAAATAAAAACGAGAACATGTGATTTAAAAAAAAAATGTAAACACAAATTATGACTATTATAAACAGTATTTCTCAAATGCCAAGATCACGGGTTTGATTCTCAGCTAAATTAACATGCTTGAACCATGGATGTAGCTAGCTATTTTTCCAAGATGTAGGCCTATAAAGGTTGTGAAATAACTGCCTAATATAGCTTCTCATGTGAGCTGCGTCATTGGTCTGTCACTGCTCATCAGCAGTGCCAAGATATTTGAGATGACCAATCAAAGCAAAGTAGGCGGGCTTTATGTTCACAGAAGCTGCTGAGCGTGAATTCCAGCGCGGCCGTGGCGCTTCAGTCAACGGCAATGGTCTGCGAGATAAGATGTAAGTAGCTAAACTACACATTTCATACTTGACAGCTGTTTTAGGATAGAAATGTTAAACGACAGACAAAAATAATAAGGAAAACCAATACACGTTTGTCTAATTTCGTCATTTTGAATTGAAAATAGCCTATAATAATTATAGTAGGCTAGCTGTCAATGTAAGAAGACAAGAAACATTAATGATGTTGTTTTGATCATATTATGCGTTTAATAATGGATGGGTTCATTGTGAATGAATTTAATAAATTTAGTTAGCTTACCTGGTAGCTTTCAGAAAATTAACTTGTCTAAGAAAATGATTCATAAAACATAAATATCAGTTGACCCTATGTTTACTACTAGATGAAAATGAAAAGATTATAAGTCAAAGTTTTACTTTAGGAGGGTAAGAGACAGGGCAAAAGAAGGAGACTGAGGGAGAAATAAAGAGTGATGGAGATGAGGAGAGAGCAGGTATTGACAACTGATCTACTGCACTGACATGGTTTTAAAGCTATTGTTATCCCATATGTTTTGGCTTGAAATGCACATGTGTACACTTGTGGACAGGATTATTGGCATCCTTGGTAAATATGAACAAAGAAGCCTGTAAAAAATCTATGAGTAAAATATCTCTGAAGTATATTCCTATATATATATATATATATATATATATATATATATATATATATATATATATATATATATATATATATATATATATATATATATATTAGCACACCAGGGTTACTAGGACTAAGGCCAAATTCCCTTAATCATTCATCACAATGAGTAACCAAAGAATATAGTTCTGATGTGCAGCAAAAGATTGTTGAGCTTCACAAAATAGAAAGTGGCTGTAAGAAAACAGCTAAAGCATTGAAAATCCCCATTTCACCATCAGGACAATAATTAAGAAGTCCAATCAACTGAAGATGTTAGGACTCTGCCTGGAAGAGGACGTGTGTCTCTATCGTCCTAATGCACGAGAGGAGGAGAGTTTGAGACTCTCCCAGATCACAGATGGAGAATTGCAGAGATTAGTTGAGTCTTTGGGCTCAGAAAGCCTAAAACAATTATCAAACAGCACTACATCACCACATGTTGTTCGGGAGGGTTTCAAGAAAAATCCTCCTCGCTCATCCAGAAACAAACTCCAGCATATTCAGTTTGAGACACGACTGAGACTTCAGACGGGATCTGGTTCTGTGGTCAGATGAAACTTACAACAGGAGATGGCTTTGGTGCAAACAGGGATAAAAAGTACCCCATGCCCTCAGTTAAATATACCGCTGGATCTTTAATGCTGTGGGTCTGTTTTTTTGCTGGAGGTCCTGGACATCTTTCTCAGATACATGGCATCATGGATTCTAGCAAATACCAACAGATAAAAATGTAGGACAGGTGCTAACTCTGCCAGATAACTCTGTCTCAGGTGACGGCCTCTGCCAGAGATCTTACAATGGGCCGTGGTTGGATCTTCCATCAGGATAACGACCCAAAACAAACATCAAAATCAACACACAAATGTGTCACTGAGCACAAAATGAAGCTTCTGCCATGACTGTCCCAGTCCCCTGACCTGAACCCTATAGAAAATGAGTGAATATGAAGGACCTGGAGAGATGCTGTATGGAGGAATGGTCTCTGTTCTCCAAACTCATTATACACTCTAAAAAATGCTCCAGTGATTGGATTTTTTTAAGCAAACATTTAACCCAACCACTGGGTTAAAACAACCCAGTCAGTAGGAGAAGATTCAGTGCGGTTATCTTGGCAAAAAGAGGTTGGAAAAAGTATTTAATAAAAGGGTGCTAATAATTATGTCCAACGTGTTTTGGAGAAAAACATGTATTTCATAAAGTGATTTTCCCCAGATTTTCAATTCTTTTACTTCAATAAAAAGTAAGATTTTTTTAATTCTTTTTTTTTTTAGTAAGCGCTAAACAATGCAGATTTATTTTTACAGCCATCTTTGATCATATTTTCCAAGGGGGCTAATAATTCTGACCTCAACTATAGCTCAGACAAGCCCCGAACCCCCCTAACTAGCTCAGATTTGGACCTCAGTGATTATAAAATCCTGCATATGGTCCTGGCTTTAACTGATAAAAATGTATGCTTTCAATGCAGTTCCCTTTCAGTCAGTCACGTTCAACGTTACATCGACGTCACAAGGTATTGGGATCCCGACTGAAAGGGAACGAGGGTTACATACGTAACCCGAGACGTTTCTTTGAATAAAAGCATCTGCCAAAAGCAAAAATGTAAATTGCAAAATTGACATAACAAAGCATGGAGAAAAAAATGTGGGCCAAATTGACCTGCAAACATCATAATTGTGATATACATTCTGTACAAACATTCCACAATACATGCAGGCATGTTTATGAACGCAAATGAGAAAAAGTCACAAAACTTGAAGACAAAACATCATAGGTTTACCAGTATTTCCGACAACTCAAAATCAGTCCAGGTCAATGGGAGAGCAGCGATCTGCCTCTTGATAAAGCTGGATACTGAGTATATGTATGTGTGAATGACCTTAGTGTTTTAACATAGTGTTTAAAATATATTTTAAGGAGGACTTTTTTTACACTGAGAGAACAGTGTGTGTATATATTGAATTTGTTTTTACACTTGACTGTTGGCACAGTGGACCCAAGTTTCCCAGCATTCACACCCCCTCGCTTCTGAAAGCCCCGTAATCTAAACTTTCATTAAGGCTCCAGACCCCCTGCTATACCTCATTACTTCGTATAAACCCCCACTCCAACACACCGCTAAAAAAACACACAACAATCCGTGGAGCTGTACGAACACATGCGTATTGACACGCTCACACACACTACAAAAATGAGTGTATTTTTATAACACCCAGAAAAAACTAAAACAAAATATATTTGTGTGACCTATGGCACATCTCTCTCACTTTCTTCAGTAATTCCTTTTAAATGCTCACACCCAGAGCTTTCCATGCGAGCCGTATAAGCTGGCGCAGAGATGGAGGGCAGATAAACGGGTACGAGGCAGAGTGGAGTCATTAAGGACGTGTTGATGGAGGGATTTTGAATTATGGTGAACAGAAATAAGACGCCTGACTAGGGACCCTCCTTTAGAGGCCTTTCTACTTGAGTCCATTCTGTTTATGTGTGGGCTTCACAAGGCGCCTACACTTTTAACACAACTGCTCCTCAAATGAATGAACAATCCACTCCCTGTCTGCTCACTTTTACTTTCATCAAACACCACCAGCGCTGAAACCATCTATTAGTTCAGGTCTCAAAGCCACAAAGGGGAGAGTGCTGCTTGAAATGGCTTCCGCACACGGGCACGGACGGGGACGTCAAGGCTTTTCTCTCAAGAAGTTATATCAATAATGTGAGTGGGTGTTACTTTAATGATTAAGGAAAAGTGCAGACATTTGCAAAACCTGCAATGTGTGCAAAGAAATGGCTAATCAGTTTTTGTTCACGTCCACCCTAGTGAAAGAGCACTTAATGGTATTGAATGTTCACGTGCAGTGTGTTTCATATCTTAAAAGTATATTAAAAAAAAACTGTACTTGCAGATCATATAATATTGGTGAAATAAAGGTACTTTTCTTTCCTTTTTTGTTTTTTGTGTTTATTCTTATTTTCAAAATTTCTCTTGGATCTGCTTTGCCTCCATTGCTGCTTAAACAAACTTGGACCCCGCAGCGGCGTTGCTTAATAACAGTTTGCAAATTAGTGCCTGATGAAAACTTAAGCTTTAAACACGTTATTATTTCCATCATGTTGGAAATCAGAATCATTTCTGTTAAGCTGGTGTATATTTTTAGAAAGCTACTAAGTTTTTTTATATAATGACCTCTAGGAGGTGCTCAAGGCATATTTTCCTTGATCGTCTTGACTTTTTATCTCACAATTCGTACTTTTTTTCTCACAGTTGCGAGTTATAAAGTCAGAATTGTGAGATATAAAGTCCAATTCTGAGGGGGAAAAGACTGACTTTTTTCTCAGAATTGCCAGTGTATATCTCGACTTTATAACATGCAAACGCAAACTTATATCATGCAATTCTGAGAAAAAAAGTCAGAATTTTGAGATAAAACATAAAACTTTTTTATTTTTTAAACAAGCTTCCATACTGAAGATATACACCAATCAGGCATAACAATATGACCACCTTCCTAATATTGTGTTGGTCCCTCTTTGGCTGCCAAAACAGCCCTGACCCGTCGAGGCATGGACTCCACTAGACCCCTGAAGGTGTGCTGTGGTATCTGGCACCAAGATGTTAGCAGCAGATCCTTTATGTCCTGTAAGTTGTGAGGTGGAGTCTCCATGGAACGGACTTGTTTGTTCAGCACATCCCACAGATGCTTGATTGGATTGAGATCTGGGGAATTTGGAGGCCAAGTCAACACCTCAAACTCGCTGTTGTGCTCCTCAAACCATTCCTGAAGCATTTTTGCTTTGTGGCAGGAGCATTATCCTGCTGGAAGAGCCAAAGCCACCAGGGAATACCGTTTCCATGAAAGGGTGTACATGGTCTCAACAATGCTTAGGTAGGTGGTACGTGTCAAAGTAACATCCACATGGATGGCAGGACCCAAGGTTTCCCAGCAGAACATTGCCCAAAGCATCACACTGCCTCCGCCGGCTTGCCTTCTTCCCATAGTGAATTCTGGTGCCATGTGTTCCCCAGGTAAGCCACGCACACGCACCCGGCTATCCACGTGATGTAAAAGAAACCGTGATTCATCAGACCAGGCCACCTTCTTCCATTGCTCTGTGGTCCAGTTCTGATGCTCACGTGCCACTGTTGGCTCTTTCGGCGGTGGACAGGGGTCAGCATGGGCACCCTGACTGGTCAGCGGCTGTGCCGCCCCATACGCAACAAACTGAGATGCTCTGTGTATTCTGACACCTTTCTATCAGAACCAGCATTAACTTCTTGAGCAGTTTGAGCTCCAGTAGCTCGTCTGTTTGATCGGACCACGCGGGCCAGCCTTCGCTCCCCACGTGCATCAATGAGCCTTGGCCGCCCATGACCCTGTGGCCGGTTCACCACTGTTCCTTCCTTGGAGCACTTTTGATAGATCCTGACCACTGCAGACCGGGAACACCCCACAAGAGCTGCAGTTTTGGAGATGCTCTGACCCAGTCGCTTACCTATTTTTAAAAAGAAGCTTAAAAATATATACTTAAATCCTACTTATATGGATCAAAACAGCACTCTAAAGAACTCATAAGTTCAACTAATGCGTTTAATATAAATTTAAACTACAATACATTTTAATTAACATGCAATTATGTGTCTGAAATAATTTCGGTTCACACTTAAATATATTATTTCTGTCTTTTTAAAAGTAAAAAAAAGTCTACTTTTTCCACAAAGGCAAAGTTCATATCCGGATTTAGTTTCAAAATATTCAATATTCAATGTATAACAAATGCTGTATTAACATTTGCAATAATAACTGATATGAATAACAAAAACACTATAATGTAACACAAGGAATTAAAAAAAGTACATGATCAATGGATAAGATTATGTTCAGAAATAACGTAACTACTGGCCTGACAGAACACTGGTCTCAGGCCATTTGCCTTTCTTATTGTTGAGATCTGGTTTGTATCTTCTAAAAGAGATATATTTGCTCACATGAGAGCTGAGGAAATGGTTTCTTCACTCCTGAATTGGCAAAGAACTGTTAGACAACCGCCCTGTGTTGAAATACTGAAGATGTAAATGTAAGATCCCTGACATTCATTTTTCCTTAACTAAAAACAGCATTTGGGACAATGGAACCGCCATATAATCTCCATTATCTAGAAGCAAAAGACACACAGGGTGCTCTGGTGCTGCCTTGACTCTGATATATATATGTTATTCATATAAATATTTATTGGACATATGTAATGGAACATACCAAAGTGGACGCCTTCCTCCCGCTTCAACCTCCCTTCAAATGAAATAAACCAGACCTAGTGTGAAGAGAGAAAACTGAGATTTATGCTGGATGTTGCCACTAGGGGGCGAGAGGTGGCTGCTTTCTGTGACCCTTAGGTTTGCTATCAGGATAAAATAATCATGTTTGTGGAAATGGTGATATCAACTGCCGCTTTTAAATAGAGATTTCTTAGCACATTGCCGCTCTCATTCACTGTTGCCCAGATGCTGTTCTGCATTTATGTTCTCTCACAGAAAATGCACACATACCCACAAAAAACATCCAAAAATCCACCCAGACCAATGCCAGGCTATTCAAACTTGAAAGTGTACATTTTCACCACAAACATGCCTAGATTTAACCGTTCCCAGCTGGTTTGCACATTGCACAATTCAGCGAGGCTTTAGTTTTGACAAGTGGGTGAATGGAAGAAAATGGGCCAGCAAACCTGTTTATAAATGAAAGATGTGACCCTTAAAAGAAGAGACCTGCCAGGATTCATAGTAAAGTGCACACAGGGTTCAGAATTAACATGTGCCAGGCTAGTTGGCCGGTAACTTTATTAGGAACTGCGATATAACATTTACGCTGAATACACATTGTTTTGTAGTAACGCTGAAAGAATGATAGCCTGACAACACTGATGTAATAAGCGATGTGTGCGAAATCAAAGACATATTAAGATTTACTAAATAAAACATCTGTCGCCTCATGTAACTTTTACCTCAGTGGAAAGATTGCCATCATAAGATTATCTAGGATGCCTAAACTCTTGCTTTTGAATGATTATCCCAATTCCCACATTAAGCCACGTGTCATTTCTGTGACAGGAGCAGTTTAACCAAAGACTGGCCAATTGTATGGGTCTATAGGTCATGCAGTTTGTATAATATATTATTGCAAATACTTACTTTTAAAAATAAAAGACTTAAAAGACTTGTTTAGGGATGAAACTTGGTTCTTGTCTCTCAGAAACTTTGAAAGAAAAGAATAATGCAAGTGAAATAATAATTCCCACTGTCATAGGGACAAAATGTATTTTCCAATATGTACAGTATAATAAATATTTATAAGCCCCATTTTCTCAGTTCACCCACCACTGGAGTTAAATTTGGAGACTGGGTGCATGACAAAAGCGCCTGTAGAAGACATGGAAATTATCAAGGTTTATATTTAGGAGCGTGTGAACAGAGTGTGATCGGCATGCCGGGTCATTCTGCAGGTGTGAAATGATTGGTGTGAAATGACTTTATCTTTCACTGTAGTGTGATGCCCTGCCTCTCCCGAGTGTTTTGAGATTTAACAAATTCTTTCTTAAGCCCTTCCCCTAAGAAAGCACTATGGGCTATATGTACAAATCCATCCATCCATCCATCCATCCATCCATCCATCCATCCATCCATCCATCCATCCATCCATCCATCCATCCATCCATCCATCCATCCATCCATCCATCCATCCATCCATCCATCCATGTCTCTCTTGCCTCCCCTGAGACCATTGACTTTTAACAGACCTCCTAAAGTGTGCGCTGGGTTTAGTGGGGTGTAATTGAGAATGAATGTGGGGAAGTTACACATTATGACCGGATATGATTGGTGGTTGGAAATGAAAAAAATCAGTCTGAATGAACAAAATTATTCTGTTAATTGGAAGACTAATTAAAAGTAAACAAGTCACCCACTTAGATATCATGCTTTATGTCACATCAAAATCAAATGACCTGAAAACAATATTTTTTTTTTAGTGAGCAATCAGCTTGGTGAAATTAAATTATGTCTCTGTGTTTGTGACCAGTGTTCACCGAGTTCATCAAATTCATCAAATTCAAAATACATTTTTATGGACGCACTAGATATTAATCGATGAACACAATGCTGGGTTTGCCTACGCTGGTGTCACATTCTTCTCACCGTCTAGAGACTGCGAGTTGTGTTGACAGAGTTTAGTGATTTGGAAAAGAGAAAACTTCAGAATAATGTCACGGAGTTCATTCATGAAGTTGTGTGAACAACGCACGGCATCCATATATGTCCGCACACATGCGCACTTTGGTCAGAGCGGCAATATTGTGATTAAGGTGTTTACATGCCTTTTTACATACCTTTTTAAACTAATTATTGTGCTCACATGAGGTAAAGTTTAATTGCAATATTGACAAAATCCAATTTTAATCACATTATGAGAGTGCATGTAAACGCACTGAATGTCAACACCATCAACGGTGAAATGGATCTGCAGCAGTCAGGGGGTACAGGTCAGTGTTTATAGTATTTAGGTTGTTTATGTTCATTATTATTGTAATTATGTGCTTTGAGACATGAGGTAGTTTAATGCTGTCTCTCGTGATGCTTTTGTTTGCTCTGGCTGTGTGCATTCACGTGTTTTGAAGGTGGCATGGTTTTGGAGACGCTCTGAAGGGATGGTGGGATCTTATACTTTCAATTTTGTCTGTCTGTCTATCTGGAGGGTTTATTTGAATTTAGTTTTGTTTAGAATTGGTTTGTATTTATTTTGCATCCACAAATCCACTCAGACCTACCAAATTCAGATTGTATTAGGCTGATATATACTGGAGACTTAGTTAAAGTTTGGATTGATGCAGGTTGACTATGTTGTGCACCAAATCCTGCTTTGATAGTCCAGATCCAAAGCATAGTTCCTCAACACAAGAGCTGCTCTTTCGTCATGATCAAACTGCAGGAAATGAGCCGCAGTAGGATGTGGGCCAAGACATGACCCAAATTCTGAGGGCTTTTGAGCTGCACTGTGGGGCCCTCAGGGGCCAGAGCCCCTTCAATGCCCCCTTCTATCACCCCAATCCCTGCAAAAGCCCTGATCAAAGCCTCGCCTTACCCTGCTCACCATCACAGAGTGCCCCAACATAAACAGGAAAGCTGGCTAATGTGAAAACACTGAATCATTTTCCATTTTTCTCACTGAAGGATGGCCGTTCTATTATAAACACCCATGTAGGGTCTCGTTAGAGGACAATACCCAAACTTCAGGGGGTCAACTTCACATATGGTCTGACGTAATAACAGTGTCACCCCAATGGCGTGTTGATATTGTAACCCTAAGATGTTGATAGTGTCTCTTGATTGCTTTATTTAAAGGAATAGTTCAAGATTGCAGCTTTAACAGGAAGTCTTCAGACATATGCATGTTTACATTCCTCCTCCAAAGGCCGTGCACGAGTTTGGGCAAACTTAGCGTTGACGACGGCCCAGAGAGAGCGAGAACAGACCAGTCAGTAGGGAACATGAGCATGGGGTCTGCTGTTGATCAGGTTTCCAGTAATAGGACCAGAACTACCGTTTAATTTCTTCATCATAACACAGACCACCAAAAGCAGAAGGGGTGGAAAGAGATCGGCCTAAATCCGCAAACGATTTGGCTGACTTACCAATAAGCAGTCAACTCAAAGTCAAATCCAATTGTTTGTAGAAAACAAGCATATTGCAACATATCAAAGATGTTGATCACATTTGCTACGCTAGTCTGAACAACCGACTTCAGCAGAACAAACTCGTCGGACATGAGTTTCGCGCCAGTGTGACAGCGTCTGGCTGCGACTCTCTGTGTCTGCAGTGTGTTCGGGTATAACTGTCTATGATGGCTCTTGGCTGAACATTTCTGGAGCGATGCAGTTACAAAAAAAGAGCAGTGAAAGTTAAAATAATCCACATGATCATATGCAAAATCTGCAATACAGACATCCATGTCTTTCACAGATGTTGATATCTCATGCGGTCACTGGCTGCTTCCATAGCAGCCTAAACTGGTTCAGACGCCACATGCAATTGTGTTTTGGTTCCACTGGTTTTGCATCTTGAATTTCATTAATTGTGACTGCTGGTGCATATTAGGAACTGGCATTTGGGTCATTTTGTCTACTCACAATGATAAAACGTGAACGGTTCCAAACCCTTTGATGTGAAAATGAGCCGGCCTAGTAGCCAAAAAAAAAAAAAAAATTCACTGGCAAAAGATCTACAGCTGTGCTTGAAAGTTTGTGAACCCCTTGCAGAATCTGTGAAAATGTGAATAGTTTTAACAAAATAAGATAGATCATACAAAATGCATGTTATTTTTTATTTAGTACTGTCCTGAATTTTACATAAAAGATGTTTACACATAGTCCACAAGACAAAAAAAAAAAAAAAAAAAGACAAAAAAAGAAATTGCTGATTTTATTAAAATGACCCCATTCAAAAGTACTATTGAACTATATGAACTATTGATTCTTAATCCAGTGTGTCGTTCCCTGATGATCCACGGCTGTGTGTGTGTGTGTGTGTCGTTCCCTGATGATACATGGCTGTGTGTGTGTGTGTGTGTGTGAGAGAGTATGTGTCGTTCCCTGATGATCCACGGCTGTGTGTGTGTGTGTGTCGTTCCCTGATGATACACGGCTGTGTGTGTGTGTGTGTGTGTGTGTGAGAGAGAGTGTGTGTCGTTCCCTGATGATCCACGGCTGTGTGTGTGTGTCAGTGTGTTGTTCCCTGATGATCCACGGCTGTGTGTGTGTGAGAGAGTGTGTGTCGTTCCCTGATGATCCACGGCTGTGTGTGTGTGTGTGTGTGTCAGTGTGTCGTTCCCTGATGATCCACGGCTGTGTGTGAGAGAGTGTGTGTCGTTCCCTGATGATCCACGGCTGTGTGTGTGTGTGTGTGTCAGTGTGTCGTTCCCTGATGATCCACGGCTGTGTGTGTGTATGTGTGTGAGTGTGTGTCGTTCCCTGATGATCCACGGCTGTGTGTGTGTGTGTGTGTGTGTGTCGTTCCCTGATGATCCACGGCTGTGTGTGTGTGTGTGTGTGTGAGTGTGAGTGTGTGTGTGTGTGTGTGTGAGTGTGTGTCGTTCCCTGATGATCCACGGCTGTGTGTGTGTGTGTGAGTGTGTGTGTGTGTTTGAGTGTGTCGTTCCCTGATGATCCACGGCTGTGTGTGTGTGTGTGTGTGTGAGTGTGTGTGTGTGTGTGTTTGAGTGTGTCGTTCCCTGATGATCCACGGCTGTGTGTGTGTGTGTGTGTGTGTGTGTCGTTCCCCCTGATGATCCACGGCTGTGTGTGTGTGTGTGTGTGTGAGAGTGTGTCGTTCCCTGGATGATCCATGGCTGTGTGTGTGTGTGAGTGTGTGTGTGTGTGTGAGTGTGTGTCGTTCCCTGATGATCCACGGCTGTGTGTGTGTGTGAGTGTGTGTGTGTGTGAGTGTGTGTCGTTCCCTGATGATCCACGGCTGTGTGTGTGTGTGTGAGTGTGTGTGTGTGAGTGTGTGTCGTTCCCTGATGATCTACAGCTGTGTGTGTGTGTGTGTGTGTGTGTGTGTGTCGTTCCCTGATGATCCACGGCTGTGTGTGTGTGTGTGTGTGTGTGTGTCGTTCCCTGATGATCCACGGCTGTGTGTGTGTGTGTGTGTGTGTGTGTTGTGATGGTTGTTCTTGTTGTTAAACTGCCCAACGCTCTTCAGAAAAATCCTCCAGGTCCTGCAAACTCTTCAGTTTTCCAGCATCTGTTGCATATCTGAACCCTCTCCAGCAGTGACTGTGATTTTGAGATCCATCTGTTCACACTGAGGACGACTGAGGGACTCAAACACAACTATTGAAAAAGGTTAGGAAACACAACACATTAAGAGCCGGGAATTTTTTTTAAATTTGAAGATAAAGGTAAATTGCACTTAATTTGTCTTCTGTTGCTTCTGAAGGGCAGCACTAAATGAAAACAAACAAACAACTGATATTTAAAACGAAATAAGAACAATTTGGACATCTTCATCCTGTTGAAAAGTTTTCACACCCCGGCTCTTAAAGCATCGTGTTTCCTTCTGGAGCATCAGTGAATGTTTCAAACTTAATTAATAGTTAAAATATTTAAAAAGACACTCACTGGTAGCCACGTATACCGGTGTAATGATGTAACTAACATAATGAATCAATAAATAAATCTGAATGAACAGATTTGAACAGATTCAACTCCACTGCTACTAAACTGAACTGGATCTCTGCTGGTGCTCAGTCTCAGTCTGAAAGTCCATCTTAATTGATCTTTTCCTCTCGTATTCCTAGATAGCATTATCATTTCTTATTAGATATAATTTCTTCTTACTGTAGGTTTCTTGTATCTCTCTCTTCTCTCTGCCTGAGAAAATGTAGAGCTCACAGTTAAAGAGGGCCCTTATTAATTTCTGAATGAAGACAGACAGCTGGACAGATGTGGAGATGACTCACTATACCATGGAAAATGTGAGCAAATCTCTGCAGTGTCTTCCCATCTGCCCGGGCTCCTACTCTGGGCCAGGCAGCAGCGTGAATAAAACACATGCATGCATGCGTTCGTCTGGTCTAGTTCAACAATATTTTTATGTTAAGTGCATAACCTCGTCTTTGAGGTTATGACTTTGAGGACACAGAACCTTAAAGACCTTCGCTGGTCCCTTCATAGTACTTTATATATTGAAGGTGCATGTATTACTGTCATTCACAATGTACAGTTTTTATCGCCAATCATCACAGATCATCTTACACGATAGATGATCTTGAGTGTAATTTTAAGCACTGTCTTATTGAAAGGGTGAAATAAAGGTAACTTTTGAATCTTCAGTCTTTTTGCCATTCAGATTATTGTCATCCCTTCTCTGAAGGGTTGGAAAGGTCTGACCGCATGCCACTGTTATATTCATCAACTATATATGTCTGGGAATGTTCTGGATATTTAAGATTGTCCTAGGTGTGGTTAAGTTAAGGACGGCGACTTCTCTTCTAGCCAAGTCTCTTCCCATCTGAGGTCCTGCCAGGGTAACCTCTTCACAGCAAGGACTATAAATCACATAATGCATAATTGCGATATCAAATTTCACTGTAGAAAACATTGTAGAAAATAAAAAAGTAGGCTACACCTTAAGCTGAGCACCTTGGGTTCAGTGTTTGACAGTTAAAAACACAGACACACAAGGGAGAATACAAGGATTTAAAAATGTGACATTTTAAATAGCTGCTTTTAAACATTTACGCCACAGACTACAGAATTTATTAGCAGGAAGCACAAAGTCTGGCAGGTTTACACTGAGAGGATCTTAAACACGTCTCCTGTCCTTACCTCATCTCTCTGTTCCTCCCTCTGAACAGCGGGCGGCGCCTTGCCTATAGGAGTCATTAAAAGTTTTATGTAACATCCCACAATGCATCACGACTGTTATCGCTGTGCATTTTTTGGACACAAATGTATTTCCTGCTTGCGGTCTAGGCAAGTTGAAGTCTGTCATTTAAGAATGGAAAAGAAATAGAAAGAGGAAGTAAACAAACCCTGTAAACTGAGGCTTCATTTCTTTTCATGTTTTTTTTCTTTTCTTTTTTTCCCTGTCCCTCATGTCCCTGCAAATGTGATTCTGGCTAAATATTTTAATTTAATACACCAAAAACTTGTGTTTTGGATGCTAGCATAGAATGCTGATGTGATGAAGTCTTAACTGGCTTCACCAGAATTACATTTACATTTATTCATTTTGCAGACGCTTTTATCCAAGCCACTTACACATACAGCAGCAAGCGATTCATTGTGAAGAGGCAAATAAAGAAAAAAGTGCTCAAAATACAAAGTTTCAGACATTGCTTAGAGTAGCATAAACCAGAATAGTGAAGGATTAAAGGGATAGTTCACCCAAAAATGAAAATTACCCCATGATTTACTCACCCTCAATCTTCTTATATATAAAAGTTATATATATATATATATATATATATATATATATATATATATATATATATATATATAAATGTCCTGGCTCTTCCAAGCTTTATAATGGCAGTGAACAGGCTGATAAAAGTGCATCTATCCATCATAAAAGTAATCCATACGGCTCCAGGGGGTTAATAAAGGCCTTCTGAAGTGAATCGATGGGTTTTGTAAGAAAATTATCCAAAATTACCTTATGTTATAAAGTTAAATATCTAGCCTCCAGCAGACCACTGTCCGTATTTAACTTACAGGAAAAGTGTAACTGGCGTATGACATCGGACGTGGCGTAAGCGTTTTGAACTGCGAGACGTGTTACACTTCTTCGTAAGTCTACCGGAAGCTAGATATTTTACATTATAAAGTTTTAAATATGGATATTTTTGGCTTGCAAAGCTTGGAAGAGCCAGGACATTTTTAATATAACTCAGATTGTATTCGTCTGAAAGAAGAATGTCATATACGTCTAGGATGACATATACATGATCATCTAAGTCATTTTCATTTTTGGGTGACCTAACACTTTAAAGGAAAGTGAAACGTAGATTTTTTTTTAATGAGGTTTAACCCTCCTGTTATCTTTGGGGTCAATTTGACCCCATTCAGTGTTTAACGTCTGTAAAAACATGATTAAATTTATTTTTTTTGCTTCAGATTTAATGACTTTTCCTAATTTAATGGGGACAACTCTGTAAACATAAAATTAACCTGCTGATATTTTTTCAATGTCCTGTACACATTTTGTAACATCGGTGCTCCTTGGGGTCAATTTGACCCCAGGCTCTTTTAGCTGTATAAAACATAAGAAATATTAAAATTTCGCACAAATTTGTTTTGGTTGTTTTATTGAGGTCACTACTGTAACATGTTATAATTTTATAATGTTCATTATAATTTTTACATATTCAATATTATATTCAAAAACTTCCCTCTGTTTTAGGGCTCTAACCTAACATAACCATATCTGTAGTATTGCGAGAACCTCTAGTAGTTCACATGACATGGGACATAATTCTCATGAGAACTTTGATGATTCCCATGCCATGGTGGAGGGGAAAACATCGTTTTTGCGAGAACTTTGATGATTCCCGTGTCTGTTCTCCATCTCTCATTTGAAAATGACATCTAAGCAAAGATTTTCTGTCAATGAGATTTTGTCACAGGTTTTTGAGAGTGAAAGTGACATTGAGGAGAATGTGTCTGAGACCGATGTTAATATTGAGGACCCTGATTATGAGGCATCCTCCTCAGATGAGAATGAGACTCCTAATGTTGACCCTCCTGTTGTCTCTCAACCACCTACAAACCCATTACCTTCCAAAAATGGAAAGTTATCATGGTCCCGCTCACCACCTGAACAACAGGGTAGACTTAGTGCTGCTAATGTCATGAAAATGGTTCCAGGACCCACTAGATATGCCGTCAGCCATGTCCAAGATATAAAATCAGCATTTCATCTTTTCATCACAACCATCAGTTGAAAAGGATGTACTTGAAATGACAAACTTAGAGGGTAGGCGTGTGTATAGGCATGGTTGGAAAGACTTTGATGTGACTGACTTGCAAGCCTACATTGGGTTGCTCATTTTGGCAGGAGTCTACAAGTTTTTTATGGGACCAACTTAAAAGGTTATTTAAGTAGTCAACAAAGACATAAATTACTTGAGACAGAAACCTTTATATTAAAAAATCATGTTCTGGAGATTTAAGTTACTGGGGTCAAATTGACCCCAGAGGGTAAAAAATGTTATCAGATTTGAGGGTAACAGGAGGGTTAATGAGGTTCACAAAAGAGTCTTGTTTTCAGGGATTCTACATTCCAGGTGAAGACAATCCCAGCTAACAAAAAGTTTTTCTAATGTTCCTAATGTTTTTCTAATGTTCCTAATGTTCCCATGAATAGGACAAAATGGCGGCGCCGGGTTCAGTCGCCGTTCAGGTCGCTCCGCGAAGACTGTGCTTTTATTTACTATTTTACTTTCTTTTACTCTCAATTTTTACAAACTTATCAACTGCATTGATCTGCTATGACAGCAAAACTCTTTTGGACATTGGTTACCTCTACACTGGACTGTTTCAGGACACTTTCGCCTGACCTGACCTGGACTGCTCACATTCAGACACAGGTG
This sequence comes from Paracanthobrama guichenoti, assembly GCA_018749465.1. NCBI lineage: Eukaryota > Metazoa > Chordata > Actinopteri > Cypriniformes > Gobionidae > Paracanthobrama > Paracanthobrama guichenoti. The sequence goes on from CM031955.1 coordinate 10,638,157, forward strand.
AAAAAAGCCAGGCAAAGACTGTACCACCTGCGGCAGCTGAGGAAATTCAGGGTTTCACCAGCTATCCTGAAAACTTTCTATTTAGGGGCGATAGAAAGTGTTTTAACTCAGTGCATCACAGCGTGGTATGGGAACAGCACCAGTCATGACCGCAAAGCCCTGCAAAGAGTAGTGCGCTTATCCGAGCGTATCTCAGGGTCAGCTCTCCCGTCTCTGCAGGACGTCTACACCAAACGCTGCAAAGGTAGAGCTACCAAGATCATCAAGGACTCTAATCACCCTGCAAACCCTCATTTCACGCTGCTACCATCTGGTAAGCGCTTCCAAGCCTGATGGCCAAAACTGAGAGACTCAGGAGGAGCTTCTTCCCCAGGCCATCAGACTCCTGAACTCAGTCACTTAACATCACGTGACTTCACTTCAGGATAAACATCGATACACTGACATTGCACTGCACTTTCTGTTCTCGTTGTTACTGTGTAACAACCTGTCATAAACCTGTTTGCACATTATACTCTTTATACATTTGTTAACCACATATTTATAAGTCTACAGTTTACTCACTGCAAAGTCTACTTCAATTATTTTATTCCACTTTATTCTTATTTTTTTACTTTTTCTTCTACTTGACTTGATTATTTATAATTCTACATATATATATATATATATATATATATATATATATATATATATATATATATTAGTACTTTTTTTTATATCCTATTTCTATTATAATTTCTTCCTTGTGTTTTTAACTGTGAATTTGCACTGTCCATGGAGCGGACCTGTTTACATTTCACTGCCGGTTGTATATTCTGTATCTTGAATCTTGAAGTTATAAAAACTTTATTTTTGAATGTTCTTTGAACATTTGAAACATCCAGTTGTTTGAATGTTTTAACTTTATTTCTTGGTTATATGAAAGTTCCATTTTATCACTTCATTTTATGAATGGAACATTCCATTCGATAATTTTGCAAATATTATGGGAATGTTTCAAAAGGTTCATAGAACATTCAAAAGTAATAAATAGGCTGATAACACTCAAAAGATTTTTTTTTTTTTTTTTGTGCTATTGTTTTTAGATTGTTATTGTTAAGAACATTCTGTTAACGTTACTGGCAGAGCGTTTGTTCATAACTTTGAGAGAACCTTGCCTGAACTGTGAGGGCTGGACAGAAAAACAGAACCCAAGAGCAGATCAGTTCAAACTGTGTTTATTAGGACATAGAGTAAGAGTAAAAGGGAACAATATTTAATTGGGCAGCCAAGCGAGGGGAAATCACGGATGACGTAATCCAAGGACAGGCAAAAGTCAGCAACGGGTACAGTCCAGAGGCAATAATGCAACAGGGCAAGCCAGGAGAGTGGTCAAGAAGCAGGCAGGTTCAGGACCAGCAAAACGACACAGTCCAAGGTGCAGGGCAGAGAATACTCCAAGCACAGGCACAGATTCGATAACAAAAGGCAAAAGCCAAAAAGGAGATAGGAAAACTGAGCTGCAGGGTTGGACCACACTAGGAAAAACAGAACAGGATCAAAACTTAACAAGGCAAAACTAGATTAACATTTGAAAGCCTACTGCATGACAAAAAATCTGTCAAAACACTCTGGCAGAGAAGGCAGATAAGGAAGGAAGCTAAATAGTGTGAGAAATTAAATGAGAGGAGAAACAGGTAAGAGAGGTGTGCAAGAGCCCTGATTATAATGCAGCGCAGCTGCTGCAGAAACCAAGCGTGGGGAAATTTAAATGGAGAGACAGGTGACAGAGTGGTGCAGTAGAGCTGATTAAGAATACAACACAGCTGTGGTGCAGTGGAAAAATACAGGGAAACATAAATGAGAGAAAAGGCAGGAAGAGCAATGATAATGACACGAACATTATCCAAAATGTTGAGAATGTTAGCTGTGTTGTTTCATTTTCCATGAGTGATAACTATAAAGATAACGATAACTATATTAGCGTTCTCATCAGAGTACAATATTGTTCTGTTAATTCTAAGTGTGTGCTGCAGTTTTGTCGGCTGCTGCTTTAAATGCTTGATGGATTCTGATTGGCTGTCAATGTTTTATATCATCCATCAGCTGGAAAAAGAAACTGAAAGTAATTCCGACAATAACATTCCTCTGTGGCGTTATCATTATAGTTGTGGTGTGAACTCTGCAATTCATTTATATTTAGAACGATTTTTAGAACTATATCTTGTTATCGCTATAGTTATCGGCGTGAACGGGCCTGTAGGCTAGCAGGAAATGTCAGCAGTCTTTCTTGTGACTCAGCTTGTCAACATCTATCAGACTCAGTGTTTGGGATCTGCATTGTTTTCTGAAACACAGCGCTGATATTTTTAGGGTCTGAACTGACCAGAGAGGCTTGTAAACATACTTCAGTGGCAGATTTAAGTAATTACGCCTGTCCTTCTGGAGTATTGTACTGTTGGTTTTATGAGGGCTGCATTTGGTAACATCAAGTCATGTGGCAGTTCTCTGTGGCTTTCCTGACGGCGCGCACGAAATAACAAGACATTTAAAACTCCTGTTACCAAAATCAATGGATCAGTGCAGAACATTAAAGTCGCATGCAGCTTCTAGCATCAAATGAAAAATAGCTTTCCTATGAACTTTGAAAAGTGGCCCTTCCTCAGGCTTTAGTGTAGGGTCATTAAATGCTGTATTTTTTCAGCTGGCTTCACTCCATATATAAGTTGTTTTGTGTGTTGGTCTCATCTGGTATTGTGACACGCAGTGAAGAGAAGTCGAGTGCGTCTTCAAATACAATATGGTTGTAATTAGTAAAAATACTGGTGGGATGGTAATGAGATGTCATACTACTGCCAAATACTCTGGTTTCAACTGCTCTAGTATCTTTCATGTGGCCTTTCCAGTCTCTGCTGAATGGCAACCACTGGAGAGTGTGTGGAAGCTTCAGTGTCCATATATACTGTCTTTTCATAGGGTTGGTCTCAAAATGTGCTGCTCAAATTGTCTCTGTTTAAAAAAAAAAACGTGTGCATCGCTGTCTACTGCCTACTTAGTTTCCATGGCAGCATACTAACTGAAGTGGAGCCTCATAAGTTATTCAGCTCTACATAGGCAGAACAGCTGTCACACACATAGCACTCATCATGCCATATTCACGCCTTGACTCAATAATTATTTTCAGAGCAATTACTTTTTTAGTTTGTTGCTAAGTTAATATCACAATATACGCATGTCAATTCGACAAAAAATACATAGCTCACAATGCTCTAACATCATGCTTCATAAAGCATGTATGTCACATGTGCTTACGTCACACTTCACAATGCACTTATGTTGCACCTCACAACACGCTTATGTCGCATTTCACAATGTCTACGTCACGCTTCACAATGCCCTTATGTCGCACTTCACAACGCACTTATGTTGCACTTCACAACACGCTTATGTCACACTTCACAACATGCTTATGACACACTTCACAGTGCACTTACGTCGCACTTCACATGTTTACGCTGCTTTTCACAATGTGCTTGTCGCCTTTCAAAATGTGCTTACGTAACGCTTCACAATGTGCTTATGTCGCACTTCACAACGCACTTATGTCACACTTCACAACGTGCTTATGTCGCACTTCACAATGTGCTTTTGTCGCACTTCACAACGCACGTCACACTTCACAATGTGCTTATGTCGCACTTCACAACATGCTTGTCAAACTTCATAATGAGCTTGTCATACTTCAAAATGTGCTTATGTTGCACTGTACAACACGCTTATGTCACACTTCACAACACGCTTATGTCACACTTCACAACATGCTTATGACACACTTCACAATGCGCTTACGTTGCACTTCACGTGTTTACGCCGCTTTTCACAATGTGCTTATGTCGCATTTCAAACTGTGCTTACGTAACGCTTCACAATGTGCTTATGTCCCACTTCACAACGCGCTTATGTCACATTTCACAACGTGCTTATATCGCACTGCACAACATACAGCTTATGTCAAACATCATAATGAGCTTGTCATACTTCAAAATGTGCTTATGTTGTATTGTACAACACGCTTATGTTGCACTTCACAATGTACTTATATCGCATTTCACAATGTGCTTATGTCATACTTCACAATGCGCTTACATTGCACCTCACAACATGTTTATGGAACACTTCACAACATGCTTATGTCACATTTCACAACACACTTATGTCACACTTCACAACACGCTTATGTCACACTTCACAAGTCGCCCTTCATAACGTGTTTATGCTGCACTTTACAACACGCTTATGTCACACTGTACAACGTGCTTATGTTGTGCTTCACATCATGCTTGAAGTTGTGTTGTGCTTCAACTTGTAAACCCTCACGTGCATGTGCATACTTTTAAAACTTTTAAATAGTAGTATGTTTCTTACACACACCTATCATTTCAGTCATTGATTCATCATGGTTATATGGCCAAATGCAAAGTCAGTGGTTGTTCTGTAGGGAAACATCAGTGCCTTGAATTTGATGCAAGTGGTAATTGGCAACCAATTAAATTTTATGAGGAGAGGTGTGACATGCACTCTTTTCGGCTCTTTAAAGACCACTCTTGCTGCTGCATTCTGGATCAGTTGCAGTGCATGCTGGAAGGTCTACCAAAAGAACATTACAATAGTCCAGTCTGGATAGAACAAGAGCTTGGACAAGGAGTTGTGTAGCATGCTCTGATAGGAAGGGCCTGATCTTCCTAATGTTAAATAAAGCAAATCTGCATGATCTTTATGTCATCAGCATAGCAGTGATAGGAAAAACATTGCTTCTGAATGACAGATCCTAGCGATACAATGTAGATGGAGAAGATAAGTGGTCCAAGCACTGAGCCCTGCAGCACCCCAATAACTTGATGTTGCAACTTAAATACCTCACCCCTCCATGACACCCTAAAGGAGGCATAACCTTGAACCATTGGAGTGTGGTTCCTGAGCTGCCTTTTGTCATGGGGAGATCTGGTGGTTAACTGTCAAAAGCAGCAGACGGATCCAGTAGGATGAGTACTGAGGATTTGGAAGCTGCTCTTGCCAGTCTCAGAGCTTCAATAACCGAGAGCAGGGCAGTCTCAGTTGAGTGGCCGGTTTCTGACTGGTTGTTGTCCAGGAGGTTGTTCTGTGTAAGAAGGGTAGAGACTTGGCTGAAAACGACTTGTTTAAGTGTTTTAGCAAAGAATGGAAGAAGGGTATATCGGTCTGAAATGTTGTAGAAGTGCTGAATTTAGAGTGGGTTTCTTAAGCTGTGGGGTTATCCGAGCCTACTTTAATGCTGTAGGAAAGGAACCTGTGTGAAGAGAGGTGTTGATGTGAGTGAGTGTGGGTACAACTGAAGAAGAAATGGCTTGAATGTGGTAAAGTCGTCAGCTGTTAGGGTTGATGAAGCCTAAAGCCGGGACACACCAAGCCGACATCAAAGAACAAGCAGTGACAAAATTTTACTCTGTTGTCGCCTCTTGTCGGCTGCATATCAGCCAAACAGCACGCTTGAACACACACAATTTGTGCCATGTACGTAAATATCTGTCCATATCTGCAGGTTTCAACAGTCTATCTTCGTCATTCAGAAAGGGAAACTAAAAAACTAGGGCTGCAGATATACAGACCATAAACAAAGCAGTACTTGACTCATTCGGTAAGCTGAACAGCCAATCAGAGTTCTCTCTCTCACCAACATGCTGAATCGTCCCAAAAAACCCAGACGGCATCTGACTAGAGACAGCGGTGCAGACACATCGAAAAAACTAAGATGACCAACACTCAAAAATGGCCAACATTGTTTGTCTCGGCCTTAAGAAGTGAGGAGAAGGTTTTGAAAAGCGTGCGAGAGTCAGAAGAATTGTTCATTTTGTTGTGGTCGTATGTCATTTTAGCAGTAGAGACATTTGCAGAGAAGGAAGAAAGGAGTGGTTGATACAAGCCAAGGTCAGTGGGATCTTTTGATTTGCACCACTTACTCTCTGCAGCCCTGAGTTTGGAATGATGCTAGCGGAGAAGATCAGATAGCCAGGGGTCAGAGGGGGTGCCACGAACTGGCCTGGATGAAAGATGGCAAAAGTTGTCTAAACAATATATTAGAGTGGAGAAAAGAGCATCAGTAGCACTGTTAGTATCTAGTGATGAGAGCTGATAAGACCAACGAGAATAGGTGGGAACGTATATGCATGTTGTGTCATGAGCCGGGTTCAGGTTAAGAGTGAGTAGGAAGTGATCTGAGGTGTGCAGTTGTAACGGAGGCCAGCTAGTAGTTGCTGTGCGCGTAAACCTCACTCCTCTGATCTCAAGATACGCTCTAGCGACTGACGCTAGAGGTTGCAGCCTTTAGCCTCCTTGTTAGAGCGTCCGACTCTCATGCCGGCGGACCCGAGTTTGAGTCCCGCTTGGAGCGCGTGGTTCAAACAGGAGGGGTTACACAGTGAAGTAACCAGCGTATCAGTGGAACAGTAGCGTGTGTAAATAAGGTCCAATTGGTTACCTGATTTTTCAGTAGACACTTGCTTGAGATCAAACGAGGCAAGCAGAGTGTGGAAGTCAGCAGCCTGAGTTATGTCAGGCTCCTAAACAGCATTTCAAGGGGAGTGAACCCATCTAATATTTCAATTAACTGCCGGAGCATATAAGCAGATGCTCACCTTGCTCCGGTGCCAGTTGTTTTGGTATCCCTCCACCTCCCCAACTCCACCAACATGATTTAGGTATCTTGCTACCATACTAATCTTCCAAGCATTGGTAATCCCACTGGGGGTATATCTAAACTTGAGCTGAAGCTGATTCCTCGAGCCGCTCCACTGCAGACAGCAAGCCAAATACATTTAACCTTAATAGCTTAAAGATTATATGGGGAAACAAACTCGTGAAATATACATCTGGGACAGCATGAGGTGGATTAAATGATGAGAGAATTTTCTTTTTTTGGGTGGACTATCCCTTTAAAATGCTGCCTCTGTAGGTAGTTCACTAGGTTTTTAAACAGCTATTGTGTATAGAATATAAAAAAAAAAAAAAAATTAAAACAAAATTAAAATCTGCTGTCAACGACTCCTCAACAGTGATGTGTTAAATTCCAGGGGGCACATGTGAGAGTGTGTTTTGTATATCAGACTCACACATGTAGCAGTGTGTACGAACATATGCCTTAAACACCGGAGACTCATACATCACTGTCAAAGCATACACACAGCATTATACGCTAGTTGCCTTGGGCGGGGCAATGTGCAAAAGATCTGTTTTAAATCAAAATGAGACAAAAAGAGAATTTAAATAATGATACTGAACCACAAAATACTGGATTACAGAATAGTTTCATAATAACCCATTCCCTGAGGTCAGTAATAAAAATGAATGTAAAAAACAAACATCTAATATCTAACAGCTTCTCTATGTTCTTTTGCATTGATTCAGTACTTGAGCACAATAGAGAATTGTAAGACTCTGGTGTGTAGTGTAAGACTCAACCTGCCTGTGTGTGTGTATATATATATATATATATATATATATATATATATATATATATATATATATATATATATATATATATATATATATATATATATATATATATATATATATATATATATATATATAAGCATGCAAGCATCTCAACATGCTTATGATTCCCATGCAATGCTTGCACATCCTTTGCCTTGTAGCAGCATCATAAGCAGGGCTGGATAAATGCCTGTCCAGCAGATGGGTTGAGTTAGGATCAAAGTTAGGATCCGTACCACTATCTCTCTCCTGCTCCAAATGGACCAAACATATGGGCATGAACCCATGAAGCAATGCACATCCTCTCTACAATTTAACCTGAGCTAACCGACTCTGGCAGCCCATGTTGGTCTGACTCAGACTACATGATTCTCTTTATTAAACAGATACTTCTGACTGTAAATTCTGACTGGATTAGTCAGTGATAGGCTATACACAGACCTATACTGCACATTTTATCCCTTATTTTTAACATACAAGGGTAAAAGCTGGAACTGTTTACGGTATTATTTTACGGTTTAGTGCACTGCTAGTCACTGTTATTTACCTATACTCTTATTACCTATTCTATGTTAAAACCTTTTTGGTAAGACTTTAGTTACCAAATTCTATCGAGATTTAGTTACCAGATTCTATCACATTTGACTGGACAAAACTTTGTGTAATGGGTAATCAATATGTTTTCCTCTGAAATACTGTAAAATTTAAGTGTCTTTACCTGTAAGTACCTATATGGAGCACTTTTAGAAGTACCTATACCACACATGGCTCGTGAGCAAAAAATATAGAAAGCAACCGGGAAGCATTACTAAGCTAGGGTAAACTATTTAGTATATCATGTAGCCTTTTTCTGTAATTGTATTGCATTGTATATTATAGCCTACTAATAGCTGTCATGGCTGCTTTTTGGTTAGGTCTCTTCGTAGACTTTTATTTTGATATTCATTTGGTTCTGTTGTCCCCTTGTTCCTGTTTCCTGTGTTTAGTTCCTGTTGCCTAGAAGTGTTTTCATTTGCCACCATAGTTTCTGATTATGTTCTTCACCTGAAACTAGTTTAGTTCATCATAGGGCTGGGCGGTATATCAAGTTTGTACAATATATTTTTTTAGAAACGATATGGAATGAGGCAATACCGTTTATATCAATATACAGTAAATTGAACGATCTGAAAAATAGCGGAGCATGCAGAATGAGCTGATGCAGGGAAAGTGCATGATACAATTTGTCCTAAACATGACACATGCTTTATATTAAGGGCTTCAAAATAACTGGTAAGATATAGCTGACACGTATAGTTTAAAGCAGCTTGCCCTGTCAGATGCTCTGAGAGATAGGCTACTTGTGCTGACAGACAGATATATACTTGCCATATATTACCGGTGCACTTTACTTTTACCAGGCGGTTCTTGTATATTGCATACTCTTGGTCAATTTTGCTTGTCCTATCAATGATATAAAAGTTGAAGTTTCTTTTGTGCTTTAGTAAAGTGATATACAGCGCATGCCACTACGAGCACAATATAACGTCTGACAGGACAGGAAAGTTAGTTTTCTGAGGTGAGAGACTTTTTATTTCATAATAAGTTATATTGAAAATAATGATAGAATAATAACACTGACAACATCTCATCTGACCTCTGAATCAGATACCTCTTTCTCAGGCACTCGGATCATAGACTGTTATGGAAATGTAGAAATTAAAGCTAAAGCTCCAATCTCCTCCTGAAAATCCCGAAAAAAAGTCTGTTGGTGCCTCAGTGACAACTTCACTCAGATTAGCTGTCAATCTCAGCTGTCAATCATGGCATCACACCCCCTGTTTGCATAGCATCAAATAACTAACTAAAATTTAACTTATTTAAAAAACGAACACTTGAAATGAAATCATCGTGATAAAAACTGCCTAAAATGACAGAAACCATCTTTGGGAAAAAAATATTTAAAGTATCTAATTGTTTCGTTTGTCTCACGTCCATTAGAATACACGGAGGGGCAGGGGTTATGAGCTATACTGGGACCAGCCACCTGGGGGCGATTGAGACGTTTTGGCTTCACTTTTCAATATGAGTGCGGCAGGCTTGACTCGACAGCGGTGTCAACAGCTTTCACGCACGTCTTTCAAAATAAAAGTCTCGCATCAGAATTTTTTTTTACGTTTTTAATGTTGATGTTGTTTCTTTGACTGCATACTCCGAGACCCACCAGTTGGGAAACACTGGGGCCTGGGCTAGTTAACTCACATTTTCCTCATTCATGTGTTGAGTGTCACCTCGAGGAGCCATGAAGTAGCGACGCTGGGAGCAGGGAAATCTATTTAGAGCGCCTTATTTTATTAATTAAAATATCGATATTTGGCACCAGCCAAATAGATTCTCGTATCGCACGGAGAAGGACTGATATATTACAGTATCATATCGATATTTTGTCCCACCCCTATTCCCTACGTTAGTCCACTAATACAGTTCACTTGAAGGAGTGAATGAAAATGAGAGAGTGAATTCGGACAGCTGTTGAGTGTACATCGGCTGAACACTTGTTATAGCGGTGCAGTGTGGGATAGAATGAGTGCACTCGATAACGTCCACAAATACTATTTAAGGGTATGGGGGGCAATTTCGGATTCAGCCATTGTTTTCTATGTTTCATTGTTGGGTAATGTTATAGTTTTATTCTGGTTTTCCCCTTTGATTTTTGTCATCTTATTGTATTATATTCTTGTCTTTGTTTAGTAAATTTCTGCCTAAGGATCCAAGCCTCAATTCTCTCCCTGTCTGTACGTAGCAATAGTGTGTTTATGAAACTTCACATGCAGATATGAAGCAGATTAGGAGATTAAAGCCACATTAGATTATGGCCTCATTTCACAGAGAACAGAGAAATTGCTTTCAGGGTCAAATTGACTGCAATTTTCTTCATTGGCCATCTGTTGCCTGTTGCCCAAGTAAGTCATGTTCCAGGATCAACATATTTTGTTGATCCTGGAACAACATTCCTGTCTGAAAATGTAGTCCTAACCCTATTTATTCCTATATATACCCTATTTGGTCCTACCCGTCCCCATAAACCTTACTATACCCATAACTCATCCCTAAAATCAGAGGGAAACAATAGGTGAATAACACTGATGTAGAAGCACCTAATCCTGACCTAAACTTGACATAAGCTTGAAACTTGTCCCTCAAATCTGATTGGTTGATTCGAATGTTGTTGAAGATGATGATCCAGGAACATGTTGTACTTGGTAAAATCACGTCTACAGTTCAGGTTCATATTATTTTCAGAATTATGTCTCAAATGCACATCTGACGAATGGTTTATTCTGCAGTGCTAAGCAACATATTCACTGTGCTTTTTAGCTCTTCGCTTCTGAAGAAAAAGCACAACCTAAGCATAAAAGTCGAATAATTGTACCACAAGGATAGCATGATAGCTGGGGATTATAGGATAAGATTACCTACTCTGGCAATGGCAACATCAGAAGCGGTATGCTATGTCAATGCGGTTTTATGTAAACCCAATTATGGTGTAAAGTAATTAAATTAGAAGGATTATCGATTATGTCCATAAACAAAGGGCCATTTCTACACACATTTGGTTCTCCCAAGGGCGCACATTGACTTGATTGCTGTACTTTACAGTATTTGACATGATTTTGCTAACCCACCTTGTTCTTACCCCTCCCTACGCTCTTTCACGCCACATTGCACAGGAATATTTCAGACAGATGTTCTGTATCCGAGCATGGCAAGAGGCGATGTGCAGCAATGCCGTTCCCCACCGTCTCCACAACCCAACCATTGCGGCTACATCTGCCTACCTCTGTCTTTCTCTCTCTCTCTCTTTCTGTCTCTACCCCTCCATGTCAGTTCTCGTTTGAATTCCTCTAATGACAGTCCGTCCATGATGCTTAAGTGAATCTGGAACACTTCTTATTGGAAAGTGCCCAGGTCAGAAGTCATGACTTGGACAGGATCCTGTGACAGAAATCAGGCCTGTTTTAGAGTCTGGTATATCATGCCCTCCTATGCACAAGCATTATGGGCTGCTCATGTGCACAACGGTCAATATGTTTGATTCTTGCAATGTATTCTACCACTGTATGGCTAGTAGGGAGCAGAAGTAAAGGGGTAACTCTTGGGAAACCTGTCCAGAATCTGTCTGGGTAACATTTATCCCAAAGAAAGAAAATGCAAATATATTGTGCTTAAAGAGAATTATAGTTCACTCCAAAATGAAAATGATGTCATCATTTACTCACCCTCATGTCATTCCAAACCTGCATGACTTTCTTTTTTGTGCTGTATGTGGGGATATCGAGTATGCACATATATGACTCAATATCAATGTTAGACTACTGTAAATATCAACTGTAAATATATTTTTTGGTTCATATCCAACTGCCTCATGTTTGCTCACTAAATCTGCATCATGCACCATAACCATCATGTGCTGCGGCTTCTCTCCTCATTCTGAGCACACACTCTGTTACCATGGTTGCACATGGTCTTGGTCTTTGCGGGCCCTCTGATCTTTAAAGGCCTGTTTCTAAGCAGGGCTGCTGGTCTCAACCAGCCGCGGTGAGTGTTGGATGATATGCTTGCAGTAGCTGAGAGGGACATCTTCACCATCTCAAGTTGTCTCGTTCTTTGAAGTGTTTGGCAGTTGCCGAAGCGACCACATCCCACTGTCTGCCCTTGTCTGGGTCAGAGGACCTGCTTCATCTCACAGTCAATTATAGGGTCCTGTTGTCTTTTTCAGTATTTTCCTATTTCTCTCACACTCTCAATCTTTATCCTATTTTGTCATCGTCTGGTTTTTGTCCTGTTTTGTCATTTTCAGGATATTTTGCCAGACCTTTAGTAAGTAATAATTTATAATAATATATTACTTTTTCATCTCTGCAGCAAGGATTGCGACTCTGATTATATATCATTGCTCAGAGGTTGCTTTTTCATAGCTCAGAAGACTTAAATTGACAGTTCACCCAAAAATGTAATTTCAAACCTCTGTCTTTTTCAGAACACAACAAAGGATACACTATATTGCCAAAAGTTTTGGGACGCCTGCCTTTACATGCACATGAACTAATGACAATCCCATTGTTAATCCGTAGGGTTTAATATGGAGCTGGCCCACCCTTTGCAGCTTTAACAGCCTCAACTCTTCTGGGAAGGCTTTCCACAAGGTTTAGGAGTGCGTTTATGGGAATTTTTGACCATTCTTCTAGAAGCGCATTTGTGAGGTCAGGCACTGATGTTGGACGAGAAGGCCTGGCTCACAGTCTCCGCTCTAATTCATCCCAAAGGTGTTCTATAGGGTTGAGGTCAGGACCAGTCAAGTTCCTCCACACCAAACTCGCTCATCCATGTCTTTATGGACCGACGCTTTGTGCACTGGTGCGCAAATCTGGACAAGTTTGAGTGCACTTTGTTGTGATCTCTATGTGAACTCTAATGGAGACACGTGAAGATACAAGTGTCTTTTTTCTCATAAGAAATATTTGAGAAGCAAGAGAATACAAAGTTTTCATTTTCCTTCAATGTTTCTGTCTCCCTCTCTCTCTCTCTCTCTAAGCACCAAATGTGCATCTCAATTTGCATACTACACTATTCTATGCCATTTTGTATATATAGTGTAGTATATATTCACTCCTCAAATTCAACTTATGTGAGAGGTGTGAAATACCATTTGTAAACAGTTTTTTTTTTTTCAACAAAGCTGACTTTTTGTCAAATTATGAAAAAAGGAATTTAGGATTCAGTAAAGATATAAAATTAACCTTCAACTATTTTATGCCTAGTATGTTTAAAATGTAATTTCACTAGTCACACACCCAAAATGAATGGATCATGAAAGTTTAGCGAAAAAAAGACTTCTCCTTTGTTTCATGTGCATTTTGCCCAAATGAAATAAACCTCATTAAATAATGAGTGTGAAATGTGTTTTTTAAGTCCACATGGCTAAAAGTGGCCATATTTGAAGAAACGCCCATTATTCTCTCCTCGCTCTTTCAGCTGTGCCGTTCTCTCCCTCCAGGCTCCAGTGTCTCAGTGTTTTGAGTTGGGCAGGGCAGCGGGCCGCGCTCATGTCTGTTCTTCCTCCAGCTGTCAGAGGGGCAACAGTGCCGGACTGTCCTGGGGCTCGGTGCAAATAAACAAACTGATGAAGGAGTGCGAGAGCATGGAAATGTACCCTATTCACAGAACTGCAGTCTGCACACCTCACCACCAGCACACGGACGAGGTTCTTAGCTCTCTTTCCGTTATTGAAGGCCTAGTATAAATGACTCATTAATTGCACATTCAGTACTGCGGTTCTAATATTTCATCTTACATAAATTGTCAGTTGATTTAGTGTTTTAGTGTGAGTGTTTGAGAGTAATGCTGCCTTCAAGTCCACCTGGCAAGTGTTTACCCTTGTGAAAAAGAAGTGTGCCTAATTGAAATGAATGTGCACTTGTAGTGCTCTTAAAAGTATATTTAGAGAAAAAAAACTGTACTCACAGATAATATAATATTACTGAAATAAAAAGCCACTTGACTCTTTCCTCGCCATTGATGGAAATGTAAGGCTCTCCGTGTTTTTACTGTTATATGGTAAGGGGCACTTATCAAAGTCTCTTTAAGACAAGTCATTTCACTCGGCGGCCATCTGTGAAACACATATAAGGCATCTCAGGCATGCCAGTGCAGTTCCTATCTCTTTGAATAGGGAAATTCAAATTTCAATGTCCCTAAAGCTGCTTTTTGTGGATGACGTTGTCGTGTTGGCCTCCTCAGACCAGGACCTTCAGCGTGCACTGGGACGGTTTGCAGCCGAGTGTGAAGCAGCCGGGATGAGAATCAGCACCTCCAAATCCGAGGTCATGGTTTTCAGTTGGAAAAGGGTGGCTTGCCCACTTCAGGTGGGTGGAGAGTTTCTGCCTCAGCTGGAGGAGTTCAGGTATCTTAGGGTCTTGTTCACGAGTGAGGGAAGGATGGAACGGGAGATTGACAGACGGATCGGTGCAGCTTCTGCAGTAATGCGGTCGATGTACCGGTCTGTCGTGGTGAAGAAAGAGCTGAGCTGTAAGGCGAAGCTCTCAATTTACCGGTCAATCTACGTTCCTACTCTCACCTATGGTCATGAGCTGTGGGTCATGACCGAAAGGACAAGATCCCGGATACAGGCGGCCGAAATGAGCTTTCTCCGCAGGGTGGCTGGGCGCTCCCTTAGAGATAGGGTGTGAAGCTCAGTTACTCGGGAGGAGCTCAGAGTACAGCCGTTGCTCCTCCACATCGAGAGGAGCCAGTTGAGGTGGCTCGGGCATCTATTTCGGATGCCTCCTGGACGCCTTCCCGGGGAGGTGTTCCGGGCATGTCCCACCGGGAGGAGGCCCCGGGGGAAGACCTAGGACACGCTGGAGGGATTATGTCTCCCGGCTGGCCTGGGAACACCTCGGGGTTCCCCCGGAAGAGCTGGAGGAAGTGGCTAGGAAGAGGGAAGTCTGGCCGTCTCTGCTTAGACTGTTGACCCCGCGACCCAGCCCCAGATAAGCGGAAGATGATGGATGGATGGATGGAAAATTCAAATTCTCTAAAGCTGTTCATGCCAAAAAAAATGCATTTTTCAGCCTGGACAAAGCTAATGCGAATGCATAGTCCTAAGAGCTCAGAGCACTTTACTGTTTCTAGGCCCCGCCAATAATTAGAAATGGCGAAATTGTTCCCCACAATATATGATATATTTCTTAATGTTGTCCTCCGTTACGTTACGTTATGCTTTTTTGTTTGTTTGTTTGTTTGTTTGTTTATTTGTAGACAGACCGTTTAAAAAGTCACATTTTTAGACTGGTCTGCCTCAGCAGTCTAACAGCGTTCATCAATGTCAAAATGATGGCCAATCAGATCAGTCGTTTTTACAGTGAAAGAATGTGTGCGTGATAAGATATACATAGCTAAACATTTCATATTTGACAACTCAATACAGTGATGTACAGTACTCAACTTTTTTTTATGTAATTTCGCCATTTTTAATTGAAAACATGCTATCATTTAAATAATGTCATTCTGAATGTAACGAGACAAGAAACTTTTTTTACATATTAGACACAAACAAGAGTGAATGTGTGCATATTTTTAAATAAAATATTATTTTAAATGGATTACTAAATTTATTACACAAATATATTGGCTATACTGACCATTCTTATTTCTTTATTCCCTTAAATCGGTTTTAGTCCACTAGTTACTTACCCTAATGCGAAAAAAGGCCTATTACCTAATTTAAATATTTTGCGGGAAACGGAAATCCGATCAGTTATCCAGATACAGCGACCAACAAATGTAAATGTGCCGTGTCCTGATTGACCGATGATCCGGTCTGTTTGATCGGACACGGTGATCGCATGTTTATGCCAAGTGTAACAGCCATAAGTCCCTCTAAAGTAGATTATTTCTGATAACAAGCAAAATAAATTACGTTAAGACACAACGCTGCTCTCGTATGCAGTCAGACTGGATATTTATGACGCTTTTAGTGTGTCACACACACTGTTTTTGCACTGGTGTCATATCTGCTTGATCGTTAATATTTATATCATGTTATCCAAGAATAGTGCGTAAGAAATGTGTTTCTACTGAGTAGTGCGCCATACTAGCCACTAGCCAGACCGATAAACAAACACAGACCGGAAGTTAACTTCGGGCCAGGCGCGTAACCGTGGCAACACGCATGCTTCCAATGAAACGGTCTATAGGACTGTGAAGCTTCGGGGGTGTTGATGGATTTGGATCTGTGTTTGAGCATCACTCTGAATCCTGGATGTCTTTGACAAAAACGTTTTGCTCAAAATGTTGCTTTTTTAATGAAACTTACCCGCAAACTTACTTTCTTTAGATATATTGAATGTTCAGATATCCATATATCAAAATATTCTGGGGGCCATGTGAAAATGATCAAAAATGCTGGCGCTGGCTGGCAACTATTTTCAAAAACTCTGGTGGGGAAAGAGTTAATTGTCATTAAAGAGAGTAGGCCTACACTTTCAGAGACTATGTTGTTTAATGGTCACCGTGATTTTGCCAAGTATTTTGTTGATCCTGGAACAAATTTAGTCCTAGCATTATCCAAACCCCTAAACCTAACCCCACCTATAAGTTATCCTTAAAATCAGAGGGAAATGATAGGTGAATAACTGGCTGAAAACTAGACATAAACTGTACTCTTTGCTAATAGCTTATAGTGTAGCTTCCTTTCCGAAAGGTTAGCTTGACTGTAGTTTAACGACATTAAATCATGATTAGCTTGGTTTGGGAAGCTGCAGTTTCAGTGACCTCCTCGGTGCTGCAGGTGTGTTAACTCTCTCGGTCTCTGAGCTCCATGTGCTGACCGGACACTACACAGACACTATGTGCTTTGCCCCCTTGCTCCCTTTGTAAGCAGAGCAAAGCCTGATGGGACGTCAGAGCTGTTTTCCCTTACAATGAACAGAGCCCTGCACTATGGAGCAAAACCCCTGTGAGACCACTGTCCTGCCCCAGGTGTACGTGATAATATCTCTCATCTGTCAAAAGGGGCTGAGAGCCAGATAACTTAATGACTCTTACAAATGTGAGGAAGACCATACACTGATGCTCCATCATCTCAATGCTCTTCATAAGTCTACTGTTTTCTGTCTTATTTGCATGCATACATATTTTTTAAGGGAACCATCTGTTTGGAACTCAAAATCGTTCTAAATGCAAGTAACGCAATATAACATAACAGTGACACGGTTGCAGCAGTGATGCAAAGGAATGGATCTGTACGCAGCATTAAAGATTTAATTCACAAAAGAACACTCTAGACTAAAAACCTGAACAGACAAACCAGTGATACGACAAGAACTGACAAAGAACAGAAAGGGTACAGTTACACAACAACAATGAACTGAAAATGGAAATGTTTTTCCTCACACTGCAAAAAAAAATGCTTTTCTTATTTAGTATTTTTGTCTTGTTTCTAGTCCAAACATCTAAAAATTCTTTAAGTCTAAGTTCATTAAGTGAGTTTTTGCTTAAAATAAGCTAAATAATCTGCCAATGTTGCTTACCCCATTGGCAGATTATTTTGCTCACTTAATTTTGAGTAATTTTTTCCCAAAACAAGACAAAAACTTTTGCTTGTCTAGTAAATGCTTCTTAATGTAAGAATTTTTAGATATTTGGACTTAAAACAAGACAAAAATACTAAGTAAGAAAAGCATTTTTTTGCAGTGCAGAGTTTTTCGCATACAGACGACAACGTTGTCAAAACGATCCTCATTCACACGGATCCGCCAAAATGACTAAAACGCTGTATTGGGCCCCGATCAGACAGAACGTACCACACTAGCCTTTTTTTGGTTTACTTTTTTTAATTTTGAAAAGAGCAGTGCGCTTTTTTTAATTTTTTATGTTGCTAGGCAACCACTGAATCAGCTGTTCTGTCAGACTAATCAAGATAATAATAATAATCTTTATTTTATTAAAAAGCGCCTTTAAAAAGTGCATCTCAAAGCGCTTTACAAGCATAAACATATAAAAGGCTATAAAAGATACATGTAAAACGAATAAAAAAGAATAAAAATCACATAAAAGCCATTCTGAGAAAATGGGTTTTAAGAGCAGATTTAAAAACAGTAAGAGAATCAGCCTGTTTGATCACAATGGGAAGTGAATTCCATAGTTTAGGTGCACAAGCGGAGAACAACTAAAAGACTGAAATCAGAGGATCGGAGATCACGTCTAGGCGTGTAAACAGTAATGAGGCGCCAAGCCAGGTAGGGCCTTTTAAGTCAGCATGAGAATTTTAAAATCAATCCGAAACCTGACAGGAAGCCAGTCCAATGACTCAAAAACTGGAGTGATGTGTTCGCTTGTCCTGGTCCTTGTAAGAATTCTAGCAGCAGAAGCACTGTGATTCTAGCACTGTAATTTATTTTTTGAGACCCCAGCCAGAAGAGCATTGCAATAATCAATGCGTGAAAATACAAAAGTGTTAATCAATTTTTCAGCAACAGAAAATGATAACATGGGATGCAGTTTTGCAATGTTTCTGAGATTAAAAAAAAATATTTTTGACTGTATTTTAGACATGGGGGTCAAATTATAAATTTGTGTCAAATATCACCCCAATTTTTTTTACAATTTTTTTTTATTTAGCTTGAAACTACATATTTACCTCAGATATGCAGTGTTCCTGAAAGCTTATGGCTGCATTATCACCCGGTTTTGTGTGGATGTAGATCTGGGTGTCTTTAGACAAAGAGATCATAAAAGCTGGCCAAGAGGATATATGTACATGCTAAAAAGAAGGGGTCTCAAAATTGAACCCTGGGGTATGCCAAATTGAACTGAACCAACTTTAGACTGACATCCACCAAGGGAGATAAACTGGCACCGATCTGAGAGATAAGACTTGAACCAGTTTAATACAGTGTCTGTAACTCCAAAGATAATTTTCAGGCGAGTGAGTAACAGAGAGTGATCCACAGTGTCAAACGCTGCACTAAGATCGAGAAGGATCAGTATTGAAAGACAGCCAGAGTCTGCAGCAATCAGTAAGTCATTAGTAACATTAGTAGAGTTTGCGCAAGCCAGATTGGAGGGGTTCAAAAAGATTGTTCACAGTGAGATGGGTGTGCAATTGAGAAACCACTAAACGCTCCAGAATTTTAGCGAGAAATGGAAGATTAGAAATGGGATGAAAATTGTTGAGGTTGTCAAAATCTGCACTAGTTTTTTTTTTTTTACCGGGCTTACAGCAGCTATTTTAAATGCTGCTGGCACAACACCCAACTGAGTTGGGATAGGATCCACTATGGAGGTGGCTGCTTTCATTTGTGAAACCTCCTTACTGAGAAAGTCCAGATCCAGAGAGGAAAATGTAGAAAAAGATGTGCCAGAAAAATGAGGGATAGTGAAAGAAGAAACTGTTGCGACTGCAGTGATGCATTTGCGAACATTGTCAAACTGAAATAGTCAAGAAATCTATTACAAAGGTGATCTGAAACAGGCATATTAGAAGCATTGTTGACTTTGAGCAGTTTATTAATAATATGAAGCAATTGATTGGTTATTGACTATTATCTGAGAAAAATACTGGGACTATCTTTGTTTTATATACAAGTAAATGGTCCTTCCAAGCTTGATGGTGCACATTAAGACCAGAAATATGCCACTTACTCTCCATCTTATGGCAAGCTGCCTTCATAGAGCGCAGCTCATTAGTATACCAGGGAGCTGAGCGGACAAAGTCCACTGTACGTGATTTTATTAGTGCAAATGTGTCCAAGTTTAACAGAGACATTTTATCCTCTAAAGGATCAGATGGCAAAAAAACAATATTCAAAGAGGAATTTATAAAAGCAGAAAAATCGGGGAGATCAATAGATTTCCATTTGCGAAAATTAACCATTCGAGACAAAGGTATATTATGATGTGTCAAGTCCATATGAAAAATGCACCATTGGTAATGACCAGATCTGAAGTATGTCCCTTGATATGTGTAGGACATTCCACCAGCTACTTCAAATCAAAACAGTCCAATAGGGACAGAAAGTCCTTCGTCATTACAGCGTCTATATTGGCCATATGGATATTGAAGTCCCCCAGAATGAGAATTCTTTCAAACTTAATGCATAGCATTGACAGCAGGTCTGCAAATTCAGGCAAAAACTCACCTCTTTATTTAGGAGGCCTGTAAACTGTAGCTATGGCCGTAGAGATGGATGTAGAGACATTCAGAACAAGACACTCAAAAGATTTGAACTGGGGAATGACCACAGGGCTTATTTTCATTTGTTGATTGTACATCACAATGATACCCCCACCTCTATCAGAGAGTTGCGGGGGAATCGAACAGTCTGTAACCAGTGGGGGTCAGTTCATTAAACAAAAGTCCATTAGACTGTTTGCGCCAGGTTTCCGTTAAAAACACCAATTCGAGTTTCTCCTCCATGATAATATCTGATACAAGTACAGCCTTGTTGTTCACAGATCGTGTATTAATGAGCGCTGCTTTAACCAATAGCAGGGGCATGGAAGATGACAAAGGGCATTCTACTCGGTTGAGTGCTGACAAGTTGTTGAAATCAACATGAAATCATCACAAATGGCATCCGTTGAAGAGTGAGTAAACCTGCGCCTTGAAGCACGATGTATATAACGTGTAGGTCACAGAATTCCGACATCATGGCACCCTTCATAAGTATCATTCGCTAAGTAATAATTCCCATTTAAGGTCAGCAGTTTACCAGAGATGTACCTTAGATCCATGACACCAAAGTCCACGCCAGCAGCAGTCTTGTGGAGTTGTGAATCCTGGGCCAGGCCACAGTATGGTTGATTCTAGCAGTCATAGATCAGAAGTACATGCAGCAAACAGAGGATTTGAACGTAATTCCGCATTTCATATAGTATGTGTGTAACGAGGGGATTTCTACAGCTCCAAAAGCCCTCATTGACCACTTGTCGTCAGCCGATAAAACACTATAAAAGCAATAAAAACGGGAGGATTATAGCACGAGGGTAGAATCTTTGGTTCACTGTTAAGTAAACTGTCATATTAGCAGAAACTTAAAAAAGGACAAGCAGAGGGCGCTTGCAAAGCAGAGAAATCACGTTTCAACCACTTGGTGCAATTGGCAGACATTCCCTTAGACATTATGCGCTGTGGTAGTGGGTCAAAGCATTGTGGCTTGATTTCTTTGTGTTGTGGCTTGATTTCTTTGTGTTGTGGCTTGATTTCTTTGTGTTATGGCTTGATTTCTTTCTGTTGTGGCTTGATTTTGTTGTGTTGTGGCTTGATTTCTTTCTGTTGTGGCTTGATTTCTTTGTGTTGTGGCTTGATTTTGTTGTGTTATGGCTTGATTTCTTTCTGTTGTGGCTTGATTTCTTTGTGTTGTGGCTTGATTTCGTTGTGTTGTGGCTTGATTTCGTTGTGTTGTGGCTTGATTTCTTTCTGTTGTGGCTTGATTTCTGTGTTGTGGCTTGATTTCTGTGTTGTGGCTTGATTTCTTTGTGTTGTGGCTTGATTTCTGTGTTGTGGCTTGATTTTGTTGTGTTGTGGCTTGATTTCTTTCTGTTGTGGCTTGTTTCCGTTGTGTTGTGGCTTGATTTCTTTCTGTTGTGGCTTGATTTCATTGTGTTGTGGCTTGATTTCGTTGTGTTGTGGCTTGATTTCTTTGTGTTGTGGCTTGATTTTTGTTTGTGGCTTGATTTTGTGTTGTGGCTTGATTTTGTTGTGTTGTGGCTTGATTTCTTTGTGTTGTGGCTTGATTTTGTTGTGTTGTGGCTTGATTTTGTTGTGTTGTGGCTTGATTTCTTTGTGTTGTGGCTTGATTTCTGTTGTGGCTTGATTTTGTTGTGTTGTGGCTTGATTTCGTTGTGTTGTGGCTTGATTTCTTTGTGTTGTGGCTTGATTTCGTTGTGTTGTGGCTTGATTTCGTTGTGTTGTGGCTTGATTTCTTTGTGTTGTGGCTTGATTTTGTTGTGTTGTGGCTTGATTTCTTTCTGTTGTGGCTTGATTTCTGTGTTGTGGCTTGATTTCGTTGTGTTGTGGCTTGATTTCGTTGTGTTGTGGCTTGATTTCTTTCTTTTGTGGCTTGATTTTGTGTTGTGGCTTGATTTCTTTCTGTTGTGGCTTGATTTCTTTGTGTTGTGGCTTGATTTCGTTGTGTTGTGGCTTGATTTATTTCTTTTGTGGCTTGATTTCTTTCTGTTGTGGCTTGATTTCTTTCTGTTGTGGCTTGATTTCTTTCTGTTGTGGCTTGATTTCTGTGTTGTGGCTTGATTTCGTTGTGTTGTGGCTTGATTTCTTTCTGTTGTGGCTTGTTTCCATTGTGTTGTGGCTTGATTTCTTTCTGTTGTGGCTTGTTTCCATTGTGTTGTGGCTTGATTTTGTTGTGTTGTGGCTTGATTTCTTTGTGTTGTGGCTTGTTTCCATTGTGTTGTGGCTTGATTTCTTTCTGTTGTGGCTTGATTTCTGTGTTGTGGCTTGATTTCGTTGTGTTGTGGCTTGATTTCTTTCTGTTGTGGCTTGTTTCCATTGTGTTGTGGCTTGATTTCTTTCTGTTGTGGCTTGTTTCCATTGTGCTGTGGCTTGATTTTGTTGTGTTGTGGCTTGTTTCCATTGTGCTGTGGCTTGATTTTGTTGTGTTGTGGCTTGATTTCTTTCTGTTGTGGCTTGTTTCCATTGTGTTGTGGCTTGATTTTGTTGTGTTGTGGCTTGATTTCTTTCTGTTGTGGCTTGATTTCTGTGTTGTTGTGGCTTGATTTCTTTCTGTTGTGGCCTGATTTCTTTGTCTTGTGGCTTGATTTCTTTGTGTTATGGCTTGATTTCTGTGTTGTGGCTTGTTTCCGTTGTGTTGTGGCTTGATTTTGTTGTGTTATGGCTTGATTTCTTTGTGTTGTGGCTTGATTTCGTTGTGTTGTGGCTTGATTTCTTTCTGTTGTGGCTTGTTTCCATTGTGTTGTGGCTTGACATGACTGTTTGTCCACACACAGCTCCACCTCTATCATCAAATTTGCTGATGATACTGTTGTCCTGGGCCTCATTTCCAACAACAATGAGACGGCATACTTGGACGAGGTGGAGCATCTAACATCATGGTGCCAGGACAACTGTCTCTCTCTGAATGTTGGCAAGACCAAAGAAATGATTGTGGACTTCAGGAAGAGACAGCAACGGACATACTCCCCCCTCATGATCAGCGGGTCACCAGTAGAGAGAGTGAGCAGCTTCAAGTACCTGGGAGTAAACATCTCCGAGGACCTGACCTGGACTGCTCACATTCAGACACAGGTGAAAAAAGCCAGGCAAAGACTGTACCACCTGCGCCAGCTGAGGAAATTCAGGGTTTCACCAGCTATCCTGAAAACTTTCTATTTAGGGGCGATAGAAAGTGTTTTAACTCAGTGCATCACAGCGTGGTATGGGAACAGCACCAGTCATGACCGCAAAGCCCTGCAAAGAGTCGTGCGCTTATCCGAGCGTATCTCAGGGTCAGCTCTCCCGTCTCTGCAGGACGTCTACACCAAACGCTGCAAAGGTAGAGCTACCAAGATCATCAAGGACTCTAATCACCCTGCAAACCCTCATTTCACGCTGCTACCATCTGGTAAGCGCTTCCGAAGCCTGATGGCCAAAACTGAGAGACTCAGGAGGAGCTTCTTCCCCAGGCCATCAGACTCCTGAACTCAGTCACTTAACATCACGTGACTTCACGTCCAGGATAAACATCGATACACTGACATTGCACTGCACTTTCTGTTCTCGTTGTTACTGTGTAACAACCTGTCATAAACCTGTTTGCACATTATACTCTTTATACATTTGTTAACCACATATTTATAAGTCTACAGTTTACTCACTGCAAAGTCTACTTCAATTATTTTATTCCACTTTATCCTTATTTGTTACCTTTTTTTCTCTTGACTTGATTATTTATAATTCTACAGATATAGACATATATATATATATATATATATATATATATATATATATATATATATATATATATATATATATATATATATATATATATATATATATATATATATATAGATAGTACTTTTTTTATATCCTATTTCTATTATAATTTCTTCCTTGTGTTTTTAACTGTGAATTTGCACTGTCCATGGAGCGGACCTGTTTACATTTCACTGCCGGTTGTATATTCTGTATATAACTGTGTATGTGACAAATAAAACTCTTGAATCTTGAATCTTGATTTCTTTCTGTTGTGGCTTGTTTCCATTGTGCTGTGGCTTGATTTTGTTGTGTTGTGGCTTGATTTCTTTCTGTTGTGGCTTGTTTCCATTGTGTTGTGGCTTGATTTTGTTGTGTTGTGGCTTGATTTCTTTCTGTTGTGGCCTGATTTCTTTGTCTTGTGGCTTGATTTCTTTGTGTTATGGCTTGATTTCTGTGTTGTGGCTTGTTTCCGTTGTGTTGTGGCTTGATTTTGTTGTGTTATGGCTTGATTTCGTTGTGTTGTGGCTTGATTTCATTGTGTTGTGGCTTGATTTCGTTGTGTTGTGTTGTGCACTACTTGGCCATCGTACCTCTGACTGCATCTGATCTGGCCTATGACTGTCAGACAAGTAGTTGAGGATGTTACTTTGTAAAGAAACAATACGCCGCCTATAAACGAAACGTAATATGCATGCACAACGTCACCATTTTCACAAATTTGTAGTTTGTTTTTGTAGTTTACACAGAGACAATATCTGTATAGTTTTCAAAAACTTGCACTTTGAAAACACTATCATCATGTAAATGTGCGGCCAAAGTGCATAAAAAGTTTGATGTTTTTATTTGAAAACGGTTATCGCGTAAATGACCCCAAAGAAACACATGGCCTAAATAAGCAGTGTTTCCACGAAATTACCTGGAACAATTTATCCCAGGAAATGTTCCCCTCCAGACTGTTGTGGCTTGATTTCTGTGTTGTGGCTTGATTTCTGTTGTGGCTTGATTTCTGTGTTGTTGCTTGATTTCGTTGTGTTGTGGCTTGATTTCTTTCTGTTGTGGCTTGATTTTGTTGTGTTGTGGCTTGATTTCTTTCTGTTGTGGCTTGATTTCTTTCTGCTATGGCTTGATTTCTGTGTTGTGGCTTGATTTTGTTGTGTTGTGGCTTGATTTCTTTCTGTTGTGGCTTGTTTCCATTGTGTTGTGGCTTGATTTCTTTCTGTTGTGGCTTGTTTCCATTGTGTTGTGGCTTGATTTTGTTGTGTTGTGGCTTGATTTTTTTCTGTTGTGGCTTGATTTCTGTGTTGTTGTGGCTTGATTTCTGTGTTGTTGTGGCTTGATTTCTTTCTGTTGTGGCTTGATTTCTTTGTCTTGTGGCTTGATTTCGTTGTGTTGTGGCTTGATTTCTTTGTGTTGTGGCTTGATTTCGTTGTGTTATGGCTTGTTTCCATTGTGTTGTGGCTTGATTTCTGTTGTGGCTTGATTTCTGTGTTGTTGCTTGATTTCGTTGTGTTGTGGCTTGATTTCTTTCTGTTGTGGCTTGATTTTGTTGTGTTGTGGCTTGATTTCTTTCTGTTGTGGCTTGATTTCTTTCTGCTGTGGCTTGATTTCTGTGTTGTGGCTTGATTTTGTTGTGTTGTGGCTTGATTTCTTTCTGTTGTGGCTTGTTTCCATTGTGTTGTGGCTTGATTTCTTTCTGTTGTGGCTTGTTTCCATTGTGTTGTGGCTTGATTTTGTTGTGTTGTGGCTTGTTTCCATTGTGTTGTGGCTTGATTTTGTTGTGTTGTGGCTTGATTTCTTTCTGTTGTGGCTTGATTTCTGTGTTGTTGTGGCTTGATTTCTGTGTTGTTGTGGCTTGATTTCTTTCTGTTGTGGCCTGATTTCTTTGTCTTGTGGCTTGATTTCTTTGTGTTATGGCTTGATTTCTGTGTTGTGGCTTGTTTCCGTTGTGTTGTGGCTTGATTTTGTTGTGTTATGGCTTGATTTCGTTGTGTTGTGGCTTGATTTCATTGTGTTGTGGCTTGATTTCGTTGCGTTGTGTTGTGCACTACTTGGCCATCGTACCTCTGACTGCATCTGATCTGGCCTATGACTGTCAGACAAGTAGTTGAGGATGTTACTTTGTAAAGAAACAATACGCGTCTATAAACGAAACGTAATATGCATGCACAACGTCACCATTTTCACAAATTTGTAGTTTGTTTTTGTAGTTTACACAGAGACAATATCTGTATAGTTTTCAAAAACTTGCACTTTGAAAACACTATCATCATGTAAATGTGCGGCCAAAGTGCATAAAAAGTTTGATGTTTTTATTTGAAAACGGTGTCGCGTAAATGACCCCAAAGAAACACATGGCCTAAATAAGCAGTGTTTCCACCGAAATTACCTGGAACAATTTATCCCAGGAAATGTTCCCCTCCAGACTGTTGTGGCTTGATTTCTGTGTTGTGGCTTGATTTCTGTTGTGGCTTGATTTCTGTGTTGTTGCTTGATTTCGTTGTGTTGTGGCTTGATTTCTTTCTGTTGTGGCTTGATTTTGTTGTGTTGTGGCTTGATTTCTTTCTGTTGTGGCTTGATTTCTTTCTGCTATGGCTTGATTTCTGTGTTGTGGCTTGATTTTGTTGTGTTGTGGCTTGATTTCTTTCTGTTGTGGCTTGTTTCCATTGTGTTGTGGCTTGATTTCTTTCTGTTGTGGCTTGTTTCCATTGTGTTGTGGCTTGATTTTGTTGTGTTGTGGCTTGATTTCTTTCTGTTGTGGCTTGATTTCTGTGTTGTTGTGGCTTGATTTCTGTGTTGTTGTGGCTTGATTTCTTTCTGTTGTGGCTTGATTTCTTTGTCTTGTGGCTTGATTTCGTTGTGTTGTGGCTTGATTTCTTTGTGTTGTGGCTTGATTTCGTTGTGTTATGGCTTGTTTCCATTGTGTTGTGGCTTGATTTCTGTTGTGGCTTGATTTCTGTGTTGTTGCTTGATTTCGTTGTGTTGTGGCTTGATTTCTTTCTGTTGTGGCTTGATTTTGTTGTGTTGTGGCTTGATTTCTTTCTGTTGTGGCTTGATTTCTTTCTGCTGTGGCTTGATTTCTGTGTTGTGGCTTGATTTTGTTGTGTTGTGGCTTGATTTCTTTCTGTTGTGGCTTGTTTCCATTGTGTTGTGGCTTGATTTCTTTCTGTTGTGGCTTGTTTCCATTGTGTTGTGGCTTGATTTTGTTGTGTTGTGGCTTGATTTCTTTCTGTTGTGGCTTGATTTCTGTGTTGTTGTGGCTTGATTTCTGTGTTGTTGTGGCTTGATTTCTTTCTGTTGTGGCTTGATTTCTTTGTCTTGTGGCTTGATTTCGTTGTGTTGTGGCTTGATTTCTTTGTGTTGTGGCTTGATTTCGTTGTGTTATGGCTTGATTTCTTTCTGTTTTGGCTTGATTTCTTTCTGTTGTGGCTTGATTTTGTTGTGTTGTGGCTTGATTTCTTTCTGTTGTGGCTTGATTTCTTTGTGTTGTGGCTTGATTTCATTGTGTTGTGGCTTGATTTCTTTCTGTTGTGGCTTGATTTCTGTGTTGTGGCTTGTTTCCGTTGTGTTGTGGCTTGATTTTGTTGTGTTATGGCTTGATTTCTTTGTGTTGTGGCTTAATTTCTTTGTGTTGTGGCTTTTTCGTTGTGTTGTGGCTTAATTTCTTTGTGTTGTGGCTTGATTTCATTGTGTTGTGGCTTGATTTCGTTGCGTTGTGTTGTGCACTACTTGGCCATCGTACCTCTGACTGCATCTGATCTGGCCTATGACTGTCAGACAAGTAGTTGAGGATGTTACTTTGTAAAGAAACAATACGCGTCTATAAACGAAACATGTAATATGCATGCACATCGTCACCATTTTCACAAATTTGTAGTTTGTTTTTGTAGTTTACACAGAGACGATATCTGTATAGTTTTCAAAAACTTGCACTTTGAAAACACTATCATCATGTAAATGTGCGGCCAAAGTGCATAAAAAGTTTGATGCTTTTAGTTGAAAACGGTGTCGCGTAAATGACCCCAAAGAAACACATGGCCTAAATGAGCAGTGTTTCCACTGAAATTACCTGGAACAATTTATCCCAGGAAATGTTCCCCTCCAGACTGTTGTGGCTTGATTTCGTTGTGTTGTGGCTTGATTTCGTTGTGTTGTGGTTTGATTTCTTTCTGTTGTGGCTTGATTTCTTTCTGTTGTGGCTTGATTTCTTTCTGTTGTGGCTTGATTTCTGTGTTGTGGCTTGATTTCGTTGTGTTGTGGCTTGATTTCTTTCTGTTGTGGCTTGTTTCCATTGTGTTGTGGGTTGATTTATTTCTGTTGTGGCTTGTTTCCATTGTGTTGTGGCTTGATTTTGTTGTGTTGTGGCTTGATTTCTTTCTGTTGTGGCTTGATTTCTGTGTTGTTATGGCTTGATTTCTTTGTGTTGTGGCTTAATTTCATTGTGTTATGGCTTTTAGTTGTGTTGTGGCTTGATTTCATTGTGTTGTGGCTTGATTTCATTGTGTTGTGGCTTGATTTTGTTGTGTTGTGGCTTGATTTCTTTCTGTTGTGGCTTGATTTCTGTGTTGTTATGGCTTGATTTCTTTGTGTTGTGGCTTAATTTCATTGTGTTATGGCTTTTTAGTTGTGTTGTGGCTTGATTTCATTGTGTTGTGGCTTGATTTCATTGTGTTGTGTTGTGCACTACTTGGCCATCGTACCTCTGACTGCATCTGATCTGGCCTATGACTGTCAGACAAGTAGTTGAGGATGTTACTTTGTAAAGAAACAATACACGTCTATAAACTAAACATGTAATATGCATGCACAACGTCACCATTTTCACAAATTTGTAGTTTGTTTTTGTAGTTTACACAGAGACGATATCTGTATAGTTTTCAAAAACTTGCACTTTGAAAACACTATCATCATGTAAATGTGCGGCCAAAGTGCATAAAAAGTTTGATGTTTTTATTTGAAAACGGTGTCGCGTAAATGACCCCAAAGAAACACATGGCCTAAATGAGCAGTGTTTCCACCGAAATTACCTGGAACAATTTATCCCAGGAAATGTTCCCCTCCAGACCTGTTGCTGTCTGAATTTCTATCGCGATCTAAAGTACCGTGAAGATTAGGCAACTTAGTCCAGTGACATAGGACTGTGCACAACTTTTCAGTTTCCGCTGGATTTCATCCTCCAAATATAAGCTTAATAAAACCTGAACCTTGTCGCCAGTCCATCATCGTATTTTTCAAACTCCATTGTTGACAATCAACTCTTACTGCACGCATCACTACAGACTTTTAAAAATGGTGGTTGAAATAAAATGCTTTGTGAACTCAACCAATCAACATGTTCAGCACCCAAGTCCCACCACCAAAAGTTCCTGAACTTTGAAAAAGTACTACCTCATGAGCAGGGACTTTCTGAGGGGTAACATTTTACCCGGAACTTTATTTAGACCGTTTGAAACACACAGAGTACCACCCCGAAGTCCCTACCCTTATGAAAAATAACCATGGTTTTATTATAGTAAAAGTGTAGTAACCATGTTTTTTTGGCTAATTGATTACCATTTATATAACCACAGTTTTACCACAAATACCATGGTTAAACTATAGTTAGAGTAGCAAAACCATGGTTAATTTGTGGTTACCATGGTTTAACTTCAATAACGATGTTTTTTTGGTTTTATTTGTAGTAAAACTATGGTTCATTTTCGTAAGGGTAGTTCCTGGGGAAAGTTCCTGCGGTGGAAACGCAGCTATTGACCTAACAAACCAATCAATTAAAGCAATCCATAGGTGTGCAAATTAGTCAAACAATGAAAAACCATAGAAAGTAACTGAAAACACAAGAAACTGAAGTAAATACGTGCAAAACCCAGATAGCCCCTTACAACAATATAATGTAATGTAATTCATTTTCATTTGCATAGTGCTTTTCACAATACTTTTCACAATACAATCCCTCACTCATTTAGCCTTCACACTCACAGTAGAACTAATTATGCACACCCTCATCATCACCAGCACTATAAACAGAGCACACACACCCTCTGTCATTGTCTGGCCTCATCTGATGCTACAGACTAAGGGGCTGTTTACACGACACACAACTTTTTATGCATTTTGACCATTCATTTACACAACAATGGTGTTTTTGGGGCCTGAAAATGCAAGCTTTTGAAAATGATACCTTTACCTTCTCCATGTAAACAACAAAAATGCAAATTTGTGAAAACGGTGGTGTCATGTGCATGCGTATTACGTGTTCACGGGGTGTTTCTTGACAAAGTGACATCGCCAACTACAGGCCTGGCATGCATAATAAAGCCTTTTTAGTCATTTTCGCAGATCCGTGTGAACGGGGATCGTTTTGACAACGCTTTAGTCTGTTTTTAGTATATCATTGTTGTGTAAACATACCCTCACTTACCTGGAGACAAGCCTGCTAGATGTTCCTGTTGTATCTTACCAGCATTGTTGCCTCAGTCAAGTCATCCAAGTAGTCATCCGTCGTCTCATTGTCTGATCCCTTGCATGTGTGTGTGTGTGATTGTGTGTGTGTGCATCTTAATTAAAGACTGTTCCTGATAATTCTCTAATAAACGTACCTGTTTTATCTCATCTCTACAGTCACCGTGATTTTTCCAAGTAAGACATATTCCTGGGTCAGCATATTCTGTTGTTTCTGGAACAATATTCGTGTTAGAAATTTTGTCCTAACCCTTACCCCACAGGTGAATAACACTGATGTAGAAGCACCTAACCCTGGTTGTAAGCCTGAACTTGACATAAACTGTAAACTTGTCCCTCAAATCTGATTGGTTGATTGGACTGTTATTCCAGGATTAACAAGATGTTGATCCAGGAACATGCTGTACTTGTATATATATATTACATCCATTGTAATATATATCAAATAGCACACGTTTGTTCTGGTTCTGGTTTATATTCTTGTAAGCAGTAGTGTGAGCTTTTCCTGTGTACCAATTAACTGTGTGTATTGCTCAGTCCATCTGTCAGGATACAGCTCACATAGCTATAAAGCCTGGAGGAAGGAAGTCTGCTCTGCCAATGGACTGGAACCTGCAATCCAGTTGTGCACGGCTGGACAGGGGCGTGAACCCACTGACCTGTGGTTTGACTGCCTCTAAAAGCTGCTGAGAGATGTGGGCAGGATCCGTTATACAGTTGATGGAATCCGTATGCTTTCAAACTGATCTTACCAAGGCAAAGTTTCAGCCCACTTCAGCATCTCCTGGTTGTGGTTGCCAGTTAGACTATTCATTAACGTGTTTGCTAATGCAGGCATCACTACTATTGCTCATACTTTGATCTAAGGATTTTACAAACTCCTAACCCTAAAATTGCTTTTCAGACTTACGATATTGACCTGGTGGACAATAAACCAGGTAAAGAAAAAGTTACTTCACCCAAAAGGAAAATTCTGTTTTCACGTTGTTCCAAACCAATAAGACTTTCTTCGAATGAGAATCTACTTGCATGACATGTGAGAACAAACCTCATTGGTTCTCATCAGTGTTAATTTTGACAGCAAAGTCTTTTGACTAAAATGCCATTTAGTTTTAGTCATATTTTAGTCACCTGAATTGTTTTTAGTTTTAGTGGACTAAAATCTAATGAGTTTAATTAAACTGTAATGTGTTAATTGAGCATTTAAACATTACATAACTGACTGTTACTTGAATACATATCAAAACTCACATTTTGACATAATTGTGTTTTTGACCGTTCAAGCACAAAAATACACGAAAGAGAGCTAAATTAGTTAGTTTTCTTTAAAAAAATCTATATAGTTTTTATTTTTGTACTTCTGTTTTAGTTAGTATATCAGGTTAAGCTAAAGCTTCAAATAAGTTTAAATTAATTTAAAATTTATTTCATTTCAAGTAATGAATATGTTTGAATGGTTTTGGTGAACTATTATAACCCTGATACTTTATTGAATAATATGTGTTAAATAATGTTCTTAGTTTTTCCTCCTGACTCTGAATTAAATGGGAATGAAATTAAATACAGTTTATAGTGTAACCAAAAACATGTATATAATGCGTGACTTTTAATTATAAACAAGCTCGAAATACACCAGGACTCTTATTTTGAAATGTCTGCGCCTTATTGCAGTTCAGATGAGGGAGATAAAATATGCATCGTTACAACCGTCTAAAGCATATTACCATATACACATCGTAAGGTAAACACTGTCATTATTCCTCAGCATTAGTTCATAAACATAACCTGTCATAAGTGTGTTATTCATTGATTGAGCCGCTCTGAAGCGCTGGAGCGTGAGCCTGTAGAAGCTCAACAGCTCCGTGTTTTCCCGTGTTAGATCCGCACGTTATAATTCAAATGTGTGCATCACACAGGACATCAGTTCTGATGGGATCTCTTCCCTAATCCTCCTTCCCTAACATTTTTCTGTCGTTTTTATTCGTTGTCGAAAATTACTGATGACAATTATTCATCAGTGAAATTAAACGTGCATGCATCAAGCAAGCACGTTTGAGCTTCTGTTTATATTTGATTAACTTTGTACATATCTCAATCATGGCAGTAGTTACATGGACATGATCTAAGACGCATTATGCATATGGAGCTCAGAGTGTGCAATTACATTTAGTAGAATACAGCAGAAAAAAGAATTCCAGCTCATATAAATCCTGTTTTATATGAAAGAGAGAAGGAATACTGTCACTCCTGGCTTTGATTTTGACGGGTACCACAGGCCTGTAAAGTATTTGAACAGAGCAGGGCTTGTAAAATTCAAGACGTCCCACTCTGCCCAAGAGAGACAACACTACAACTTATTAAATCATCATCTCTGGAGCTCCTGATCTTCCCTCAGTCATTTTTTAAATAGACTTTTATGATCCAGAAACATTCTTGGTTTTCTTCAGAAACTTTTAAATGTGGCTGTCCGTGTTTAACTCTGTCTGTGCATGCACTCTCTTTTAGAATGGATAATCTTCATCTTCATTCATTTGAAAAATAATATTTTCTTTAAAGAAGACCAATTATGCCTTTTTTACATGTTCATCTTTCTTTAGTGTGTAATGTTGCTGTTTGAGCATGGAAAAGCTCTGCAAAGTCCCTCCAGAGTTATTCTCTATATTAGTGTGCATTGTTTCTGAACTCCCTGAAACGCCTCCATTGTAGGCTTGAATTTTCTTCCGGGAATGAACATGTCACAGTGTTCCTCATTGAAATAATTCCCACCCAAAGCATACAAAAAAGGGAACGAGGTCTGGTTGAGTTAGTTAGTAGTTAGAAAGAAAAAAAGCAGTACACAGGGAAGGAGACCAGAGGTGTTTTTTAATGGATGTCAATGCAGAGGCTTCACTAGGTTGAATAAACTGCTTTTCTAGCTTAACATTTAATGAATCAACAGCCTATCGGTTAATCTTCAACATGTTTGCCAATTAATATTCCTTTTGGATCGTTTGGAGTTTACAACTGGAAAGAATCATGTTTCATAAAATAAGTCACAGACAATTTTGCAACAGAACTCAATGAAATTCAATGACGTCAAGGCTGTAATATGATTGGTTATCAAGACACACATGATCCCTGTTGGATGTTATGCTTTCTCCAGTGGTGGAGCCATGGATCCTGCTATCTCCCAATAATAAGACCATGGCTGCATCTGAAATCGCATACTTACCTACTATATTGCAGGGAAAAAACTGTATGTGACAAGAGAAGTATGTCTGAATTCACAGTACTCAGGTACAGGTACAAACCTGATTCCAAAAAAGTTGGGACACTGTACAAATTGTGAATAAAAACAGAATGCAATGATGTGGAAGTTTCAAATTTCAATATTTTATTCAGAATACAACATAGATGACATATCAAATGTTAAAACTGAGAAAATGTATCATTTTAAGGGAAAAATAAATTGATTTTAAATTTCATGGCATCAACACATCTCAAAAAAGTTGGGACAAGGCCATGTTTCCCACTGTGTGGCATCCCCTCTTCTTTTTCTAACAGTCTGCAAACGTCTGGGGACTGAGGAGACAAGCTGCTCAAGTTTAGGAATAGGAATGTTGTCCCATTCTTGTCTAATACAGGCTTCTAGTTGCTCAACTGTCTTAGGTCTTCTTTGTGGCATCTTCCTCTTTATGATGCGCCAAATGTTTTCTATGGGTGAAAGATCTGGACTGCAGGCTGGCCATTTCAGTACCCGGATCCTTCTTCTACGCAGCCATGATGTTGTAATTGATGCAGTATGTGGTCTGGCATTGTCATGTTGGAAAATGCAAGGTCTTCCCTGAAAGAGACGACGTCTGGATGGGAGCATATGTTGTTCTAGAACTTGGATATACCTTTCAGCATTGATGGAGCCTTTCCAGATGTGTAAGCTGCCCATGCCACACACACTCATGAACCCCATCCCATCAGAGATGCAGGCTTCTGAACTGAACGCTGAGAACAACTTGGGTTGTCCTTGTCCTCTTTAGTCCGGATGATATGGTGTCCCAGTTTTCCAAAAAGAACTTCAGATTTTGATTGGTCTGACCACAGAACAGTTTTCCACTTTGCCACAGTCCATTTTAAATGAGCCTTGGCCCAGAGAAAACGCCTGCGCTTCTGGATCATGTTTAGATATGGCTTCTTTTTTGACCTATAGAGTTTTAGCCGGCAGCGGCGAATGGCACGGTGGATTGTGTTCAATGTTTTCTGGAAGTATTCCTGAGCCCATGTTGTGATTTCCATTACAGTAGCATTCCTGTATGTGATGCAGGGCCGTCTAAGGGCCGGAGATCACGGGCATCCAGTATGGTTTTCCGGCCTTGACCCTTACGCACAGAGATTGTTCCAGATTCTCTGAATCTTTGGATGATATTATGCACTGTAGATGATGAGAACTTCAAACTCTTTGCAGTGTTTCTCTGAGAAACTCCTTTCTGATATTGCTCCAGTATGTTTGGCACAGCATTGGGGGAATGGTGATCCTCTGCCCATCTTGACTTCTGAGAGACACTGCCACTCTGAGAGGCTCTTTTTATACCCAATCATGTTGCCAATTGACCTAATAAGTTGCAGATTGGTCCTCCAGCTGTTCCTTATATGTACATTTAACTTTTCCGGCCTCTTATTGCTCCCTGTCCCAACTTTTTTGGAATGTGTAGCTCTCATGAAATCCAAAATGAGCCAATATTTGGCATGACATTTCAAAATGTCTCACTTTCAACATTTGATATGTTATCTATATTCTATTGTGAATAAAATATAAGTTTATGAGATTTGTAAATTATTGCATTCCTTTTTTATTCACAATTTGTACAGTGTCCCAACTTTTTTGGAGTCAGGTTTGTATAAAGTACACGGATGATCTACATCTTCTGGTGAGATTCTGAAGTGTGCATACAAACTTTTGTTGTTATTGTTATAGCTTTTTTTGTTGTTGTTGTTGTTAGGCACCTAGGGTCTGAGAGTCATAGAATTTCAATTCTCTGTATGTATGTACTGTACGTATGGCAGAATTGACAATAAAGCTGACTTTGACTTTGACTTTGACTTTGACAATGGACACTTTACTATCCCATGAGGGAAGTGACGTAACACGCTGGTAGGTCACATGTTGATGACAACATGTAGTAAGTCCAAATTACATTCATACTGTATAGAACATACTTTTTTAATGGTGTGAATTACTTATTCAAAATAAGTACCTACTCAAGAGAGTATTCGATTTCAGACACAGTCATGGTAAGGGGCGGGACATTTCTATTTCTGGCACACTCAAAGTGGTTGACCAATCACAACACACTTCTCTAGTTGACCTATCGGAGAAAAATGTGCTTTTCAGAAGGAGGGGCTACATAGAGACAAGAACTAAACAGGGGTGTGTCTCCAAAAACATAATTGGGCCTGTCCCAAATGGCATCCTAAACCCTCCCAGTCTTCCGCACTTTCACAACGTAATGCTACTTTGACTGCCGGGTAGAAGTCTTCTGCGTAGCTCACAGTCTTGCAGGCTCAGCTGAAGTGCGCATCGAGGGCACATAGCAGCTGCAAAGGGGGCGCTCATGAGCACCCTTCTTTAAGCTTAAATGACAAATGGGACACCCTACGGTCTTAATGGACACGCGCACACAGCGGCCATTGTAAGTCCACAAGAAGTCCACATGAAGTGTGTCATTTGGGACAGGGCCATTAGCCAACTAAGTTCCGTCGTTATCAGCATAGTTCAACAGGTCGGTGTTTCCCGAAACTATAGTTACAATGAACATATTCGCAAACTGCATCGCACAGTTGTGTGGTCTAAACGACAGATCTCGACCTGTGATTGGAAGCATGGTTTCTTGTTTGTATGACGTCTTAATAAATCCTTACAATACAATACAAATTTGATTTCTATAGCACATTTAAATCAACTGCCGTTGACCAAAGTGCTTTCCAGCATTAATACAACAAAAGCACAACAGTCACAAACAATCTTATCTTGAGCAAGCTGACATTCAGTACAATCTGTACCTTTTATTTTGAATGTATACAAATGTCATTTACGTCTTTTAGTTTATCAAGAGATTTAAAGCAGCATTTTTGAACACATGCACATGCACACATGCTCTCTAGTGCAAAAGAACAAGACTATGATTGAATCAGGAAATAAAGCACAATAACTGAGAATTAGTTCTCAGATGCCATGTCTGTAATTGGCACAGATATGGACAAAACAAAGAGGAGACTTAATGGGGTTAGACTCACATTCTCTTGTGAAACATTGTGAAATTTTCTTCCTGTCAATAAGTGTTTGCATGAGGGCTGAACTGCCTTTGGATGGGTGTAATGTGGGTCAGTGACCCCGGGGTGTGCGTAGGGGTGTGGGCGCACTTGAAGACAGCTGCTCCCTGTTTGGGGTGTGATTTATGCAGGCTTGTTGCGGATCGCTGTTCCTGTACTGCTGGAGAAGAAACTGGCCAGGCTGCTCGCATCAGTGCTATAAATCAATCCTCGCTGGCTTGGCCAAGTCTCCTGTATTCCACTTTAACTTCTGGAGCACTGCAGCTAAACTTTACCCCATTAAAATCTCACCATCCTAACTTTACCGTCTGTTTTCTCTCACACACTCTTGTCTTGGAAGGAACAGTTAAAGACTGTATAATACACAATTAATCAAGTTGTTCCAGCAGGGTTGAGACAAATATCGAATATCGAATTCATGTGTGACTTTGTACTGAATTGTCCACAGGATGTTGAAATGGAATGATTAAAAAAAGTTAAAAGAAACCCAACACAATCAGGAATTTCATTAACATTTTTCCAACAAACATAAATAATTTCAAATTTAATTATTATTTTTATTATATTTTCAATGTATATTTGAGAATTTTAATATATATTATATATGTATGTATGTATGTATGTATGTATGTATGTATGTATGTGTGTGTGTGTGTGTGTGTGTATATATATATATATATATATATATATATATCTATCTGTCTGTGTGTGTGTGTGTGTGTGTGTTTAGTATCGTCAATCCAGTTAACGCAGCCATAAATGTAATTTTATTTTTTTTTTTTTTTTTTGCCACAGCATCAAAAAATATCCTCCACACAGTTGTCCGATAAATAAATATATATATATAAAAAAATATTGGTATTGCAATTTTTATCTATTGATTACACAATATAATAGAATATTTTACAACAGTCCTCTAACTTGATTGGCTGTGCATTGTTTGGTGACACATAAAGAGCATTCTGGGTATTAATCCATACAATTAAATGTAATAATTTGAATTCAATTAAATATGTATTTTTACTAATTAAATACAAATGTTTATGTTGTGTGCATGATACATGTTTATGGGTAATGAAAAAGATTTATTTATTTTTAATTAACATTATAATTTTTTTCTTTTTTTTTTTTACTTTGACACAGGAATTACTTGAAATTTCTGTTGTGACCTCATTTCAAATACAGGAATTGAGCTGGAATAGAATTAGCATTTTCATTTAAATTCTGAAGGGTGCACATGTGCTCCAGGTGCAATTTAACGTAATAATGCTATCACAGATTTGCCTTTTTAATTTAATATAATTTTAGGTCTTGATTAAAATTAAATTTGAGGAGAGCAGTGTCTGGTCTTGAATGCCATGTGTTACAGTATGTGTGCAAATGCCAGCACAAGTCTCCATATAGCCTGTGACTTTGAGCATCTGGCCTGAGCCCAGCCTGTCCTCCACCGTCTGCTAATGGGCCGTGCCAGCTCGACTCGGCGCTCCAGGTCCAGGGGTGGAGGGACTCTGGCCCGCTGCCTGGCCAACTGCGGTTCAGAGCCCATGTCATCACGCGGGTGTCAGGTTCTCTCGCATACCCAGAGTGCTTAACAGGACATAAAGTCAAATGAAATGAAACACGTGAGAGGCTGAGAAGGGAAGACAGCATATTAAGTCGAGGCCAGTCAGCTCGTGTTTGTTTATTTGTCAATGGCTTAAGCTGTGTTCACTGCGCACTGAACGCTTACGATGAGGCTCAGGTTGCAGGACACTGACAGAACTTGTGCAAACAAACACATACACAGAATAAAAACAATGTAGCTATAGTCGACTGTTAAGCTTTTTGTGTAATGTTTGTTAATGTTCATGTAAGTTATTAAAAATTCATATCTGTGGTTTTGAATAAAAATTATCTTTTTGAAAAATGGAAAAAAAATCGGGACAATATTTTATAGTTTTGAAATATTTAAAATGTGAGGGAAGAACACAACATTAAACTTGGTTAGGATATGATTAGACAAAATGATTTGTCAAAAAAGACAAACTACAGCTACAGGATTTATTTTACTAGGCCTATGCAAATGAAAACTATGAAAAGAAAAACAAAGCTCACAAAAAATGCAAACATTGACTACAATGACTACTACTATTTAATTGGCTCTTGTTTTTGCATGTGTTTCTTGTATGGCAATTTTATGAATTCTTTGTATGGCAGCCTGGCCAAAAATTATAATTTTAATAATATTTACAGTTTTTTTTCCCACAAATTTGACACATTACTCCAAACTCAGTGGAGTAGCAGTTAACTCAGTAGAGTAACAGTTAACGCAGTGGAGTAGCAGTTAACTCAGTGGAGTAGCAGTTAACTCAGTAGAGTAACAGTTAACGCAGTGGAGTAGCAGTTAACTCAGTGGAGTAACAGTTAACACAGTGAAGTAGCAGTTAACTCAGTAGAGTAACAGTTAATGCAGTGGAGTAGCAGTTAACTCAGTAGAGTAGCAGTTAACGGAATGGAGTAGCAGTTAACACAGTGGAGTAGCAGTTAACTCAGTGGAGTAGCAGTTAACTCAGTGGAGTAGCAGTTAACACTGTGAAGTAGTATTTAACTCAGTGGAGTAGCAGTTAACACGGTGGAGTAGAAGTTAACTCATAGCAGTTAACTCAGTGGAGTAGCAGTTAACTCAGTGGAGTAGAAGTTAACTCATAGCAGTTAACTCAGTGGAGTAGCAGTTAACTCAGTGGAGTAGCAGTTAACACAATGGAGTAGCAGTTAACTCAGTAGAGTAGCAGTTAACACAGTGGAGTAGCAGTTAACTCAGTGGAGTAGCAGTTAACACAGTGGAGTAGCAGTTAACACAGTGGAGTAGCAGTTAATGCAGTGGAGTAGCAGTTAACTCAGTAGAGTAACAGTTAACACAGTGAAGTAGCAGTTAACTCAGTAGAGTAACAGTTAACACAGTGAAGTAGCAGCTAACTCAGTAGAGTAACAGTTAATGCAGTGGAGTAGCAGTTAACTCAGTAGAGTAGCAGTTAACGGAATGGAGTAGCAGTTAACTCAGTGGAGTAGCAGTTAACTCAGTGGAGTAGCAGTTAACACCGTGAAGTAGTAGTTAACTCAGTGGAGTAGCAGTTAACACAGTGGAGTAGCAGTTAACTCGTAGCAGTTAAATCGGTAGAGTAACAGTTATCTCAGTAGAGTAGAAGTTAACTCAGTAGAGTAGCAGTTAACTCAATGGAGTAGCAGTTAACTCGTAGCAGTTAACTCAGTAGAGTAGCAGTTAACTCAGTGGAGTAGCAGTTAACTCGTAGCAGTTAAATCGGTAGAGTAACAGTTATCTCAGTAGAGTAGAAGTTAACTCAGTAGAGTAGCAGTTAACTCAATGGAGTAGCAGTTAACTCGTAGCAGTTAACTCAGTAGAGTAGCAGTTAACTCAGTGGAGTAGCAGTTAAATCAGTGGAGTAGCAGTTAACTAAGTGGAGTAGCAGTTAACTCAGTAGAGTAGCAGTTAACTCAGTGGAGTAGCAGTTTAATCAGTGGAGTAGCAGTTTAATCAGTGGAGTAGCAGTTAACAGTGGAGTAGCAGTTAACTTGTAGCAGTTAACGCAGTGGAGTAGCAGTTAACACAGTGGAGTAGCAGTTAACTCGTAGCAGTTAACGCAGTGGAGTAGCAGTTAACTCAGTGGAGTAGCAGTTGTGGCATCACAAGAGGGCATGTTCTGGAAGGCTATGTTGCTCTAAGATGGCTGGAGCAAGAGGGCGTCTTGTAAGAACTACCCCTCCCAGGTTAACCCACGTGGACATTAGGCGGCAAGATGGCCGCCTAGAAAGGACTGCAAAACCCAGTCTGCCTGAGAGAGCAGCTGCAGCTAATAAGACCAGGAACAGGATATAATAGGGTGTGTGTGGCTGGGAGAGGAAGCCAAAGACGATTGTGAGCCAAGGAAGACTAAGTCGTTTGTTATAAGCTGAAGATATTTAAGTTGATACTTTTGTTTGATCATTAAAAATATACACCTGCACCCTGAAGAGACTGTTGTAGTGGTGTTTCCTGGGAAACTGTGCAAGTCAAAGATCCTGAGCCTCTCATGCTGTCACATATGATGGAGAATGCGGGCAACTTGGATGACTACTGTTCCAGATGTTCCAGAGTGAAGTGGAGGACCTCACAGGCCTGTTTTCTAAGCTAAGTACACAGTCAACTGAGGGTAAAATGGAAGACTTACTGAAGACAATGATAGAAAGTAGTAAAATCCAGCACCAAATCCAAGCGGCCTTACTGGAGGAACAAGAGAGGGCTAATAACCTTAAAGTTAAAGAATTGGAACTGAAACAAGCCCAAGATGTTAGCAGGATACAGGCTGGTGACTTTATTCCTAAAATGGGAGAGAATGATGATGTTGAAGCTTATCTGCATGCCTTTGAGAGCACTGCCGTCAGAGAAAAATAGCCAAAAGATCAGTGGGCCAAAATATTGGCACCCTTTTTATCTGGAGAGTCACAGAAAGCATTCCTAGATCTAGACCCTGGCTTATGACTCCTTAAAGAATGAAATATTAAGTCGTAGCAGAATTTGGGAGGGCCCAAAGGTTCCATGCATGGTGCTTCAAGAAGGAACAGCCACCACGTACACAGATGCACAAGTTAATGCACCTGGCTAGGAAGTGGTTAGAGCCTGATAGGCGATCAGCAACAGAGGTTGTTGATTCCCTGGTGATGGACAGGTATGTGAGAGCCCTACCCCTTGAAGTCAAAAGATTTGTCTGTCAGGATAACCCAAGTTCACCTCAAAAAATGATAGAAGCCGTCGAAAGATTTCAAGCCAGTGCGGACATGCTGAACACACGGTTCCCAATCAGTGCACAGCCCCAACAAAAGTTGCCCCCTAGAGCCCCTAACCCCAGGTGGGCTAGTCCACAGGGGAGAAGGCCCAGTCAGCAAGAACCCCCAGTTGAAAGCACGTCATATAAACTAAGAACATGTTACAAGTGCGGGGAAGTAGGACACATTTTGTGGCAGTGTAATCAGACAGATGAACCTATGCCAACAGCAGAGAGTTCAAGTGGCTTGAAAAATAACCTTTTTGCTGCCTTATTGGGGACTTCTACGTCAGTCAATAGCCAAGATGTTGAGGCATTACTGGACTCTGGAAGCATGATTACCCTGGTTCACAAATCGTTGGTCAACTCAAAGCAAGTCTCACTAGAAGACCAAGTTCCAGTTTCGTGTGTGCCTGGGGACACCTGTACATACCCCGCATCTGCAGTAACACTAATCACAACTAGAGGGAAGTATGAAATTCGAGCTGGGGTGGTGGGTTCCCTGCCTGTACAAGTATTGATTGGTCGAGATTGCCCTGTGTTTCACATGTTGTGGCAAGATATACAAGCGAGGAGAATAAGAGAACCACAGCGGCTCAGTGGTAAAAGCAGACAAAAGATAAGAAATCATGTAAATCCAAATATTCAAAGTCTATTACACCATTGCCTTCCAGTGCAAACATGGACGGATGGGGGAGACAACCCAGAAGAGACAGAGTCTGCTTCAGAACAAGCAGATGAGCCACCACAACAGCCCATCACTCATATGTATATGAGGGTACATATACAGTCTGAACCAGAGGAGCCGGGGTCAACCCAAGGAAGTGAGAGTGGTCCAGAAGTGCCAGAGCGTCAGATGTTAACAGGCCAGTATAGAACAGCCCAGCTAAATGACCCTACATTCATTAATGCTTTAAAGAATGTGAGAATAGTGGATGGGGTAGATACCACTGGCCTACCCATATTTTGCAATCAAGAAAGGCTTGCTCTACCAAATAAAAAAAGAAGGGGAGGAGACGATAGAGCAATTGCTTGTGCCTCAAACCCATAGGACCACAGTACTGCAATTAGCCCACACTCATCTGCTTGGGGCACATTTAGGGGTGGAAAAAAACAAAGAAAGAGTGTTAAAGCGGTTCTTTTGGCCAGGTGTGCATAAGGAAGTAGAGAATTACTGCCGTAGTTGCCCGCAGTGTCAGCATTCAGCTCCAAAGCCTCATTTTCGTAGTCCCTTGATTCCTCTACCCATCATCAAAACCCCCTTTGAGAGGATTGGGATGGACATTGTGGGGCCACTCCCAAAGAGCGGCAGGGGTCACCAATATATTTTGGTGGTGGTAGACTATGCCAGCCGCTACCCTGAAGCGGTGCCATTAAGGAAAGCCACAATAAAACAAATTGCCAAGGAACTTTTCCTGATTAGTAGTAGAGTGGGCATCCCAAAAGAAATTCTTACAGACTAGGGGACCCCATTCTTGTCTCGTGTAATGAAAGAGCTCTGCACCCTCCTAAAGATAAAGCAGATAAGAACATCAGTGTACCACCCACAGACGGATGGCCTTGTGGAACGTTTTAATAAGACCCTCAAGCAAATGCTTCTTAAGACCATTGACAAGGATGGCAGAAACTGGGATCAATTCTTACCCTATCTGTTGTTCTCAATTAGAGAAGTGCTGCAAGCCTCCACAGGGTTCTCACCTTTTGAACTTTTATACCCATACAATCCCAGAGGTCTGCTGGATATAGCAAAAGAAGCATGGGAGGAACAGCCTTGTCCCCATAGGTCTTTCATTGAACATGTGGGGGAAATGAGAGACAGAATGGCAGCCATTTACCCCATTGTTAGAGAACACATGGAGAAAGCACAACGGGAGCAGCAAGCTATATATAACTGCCCAGCTCAGCCAAGAGAATTTCAGCCTGGAGACAGAGTGTTAGTGCTTGTGCCCACAGTAGAGTGCAAATTCCTAGCCACATGGCAGGGACCTTTTGAGGTCATGGAAGGGGTAGGGGAGGTAAATTACAGGGTTAGGCAACCAGGCAAGAGGAAGCCTGACCAAATAGATAGGTACAGAAGGTACTGGATTCCCTCAGAGAGGCAGGCTTGACTGCAAACCCCCAAAAATGTAAAATTGCCTACAGTGAAACAGAGTATCTGGGTTACACCATAGGCAGGGGTTCAGTACAACCTCAAGAAGCCAAAATTGGGGCAATTAAAAACTGGCATAGACCACAAACCAAAAAACAGGTAAAGTCCTTCCTGGGCCTGGCCAATTACTATAGGAGATTTGTGCCTAACTTTTCCAGTCTGGTGGCACTCATCACAGGACTAACCACTAACAGACACTCCAGAATGGTAAGATGGAGCAAAGAGGCAGAGGAGGCCTTATCCCAGTTAAAGATGATGTTGTGTTCCAGACCGATCTTGAAATCCCCAGACTTCATGGTGCAGACTGATGCCTCTGAGGTGGGTCTAGGAGCAGTCCTTTCTCAAACACATGAAGGTGAGGAACATCCTGTATTTTACATCAGTAGGAAACTGGCAAAGCATGAGAAAAATTATGCCACAATTGAGAAGGAGTGCCTGGCTATAAAATGGGGGGTATGCGGCATCACAAGAGGGCATGTTCTGGAAGGCAGATACATTGCTCTAAGATGGCTGGAGCAAGAGGGCGTCTTGTAAGAACTACCCCTCCCAGGTTACCCCACGTGGACACTAGTAGTAGTAGTAGTAGTAGTCAGTTTATTGTCACATCACCAAAGCACATGTGCCTTGGAGAGTGAAATTCTTGGGAGCGTGCTCCAGACAATTGCAGTAACAGTTAACATAACCATACAACCTTAAGCAGGTAAAAACAGAAAAGTGCAATGTGCACATACATATAGTTAGTACACACAGTGTACTATTGGACATACTTACAGTCAGTACTACATTACACATTATACTCTGAAAGTACATGCATACAGTTAGCACCACGTTAAACACTATACACATTAAACACTATACACATTAAACACTAAGCACTATACACAGAATATACACATTAGACACTATACACATTAGACACTATACACAGATATATACACATTAGACCCTATACACAAACGCAATACACAGAATATACACATTAAGCACTATACGCATTAAGCACTGTACACAGAATATACACATTAAGCACTATACACAAGAAACACTATACACAGAATGTACACATTCTGCATTATTGACATTGTGGGGCCACTCCCAAAGAGCGGCAGGGGTCACCAATATATTTTGGTGGTGGTAGACTAAAAGGCACTAGGGGGCAAGATGGCCGCCTAGTAAAGACTACAAAACCCAGTCTGCCCGAGAGAGCAGCTGCAGCTAATAAGACCAGGAACAGGATATAATAAGGTGTGTGTGGCTGGGAGAGGAAGCGAAGGACAATCGTCAGCCA
Organism: Paracanthobrama guichenoti; assembly: GCA_018749465.1. Taxonomy (NCBI): domain Eukaryota; kingdom Metazoa; phylum Chordata; class Actinopteri; order Cypriniformes; family Gobionidae; genus Paracanthobrama; species Paracanthobrama guichenoti. The sequence continues at coordinate 10,683,132 of CM031955.1, forward strand.
AGGAAGACTAAGCCGTTTGTTATAAGCTGATAAGTTTATATGAGTTGATACTTTTGTTTGATCATTAAAAATACACACCTGCATCCTGAAGAGACTGTTGTAGTGGTATTTCCTGGGAAACTGTGGAAGTCAAAGATCCTGAGCCTCTCATGCTGTCACACAGTTAACTCAGTGGAGTAACAGTTAACGCAGTGGAGTAGCAGTTAACTCGTAGTAGTTATCTCAGTGGAGTAGCAGTTAACTCAGTGGAGTAGCAGTTAACTCATAGCAGTTAACGCAGTGGAGTAGCAGTTAACTCGTAGTAGTTATCTCAGTGGAGTAGCAGTTAACTCAGTGGAGTAGTAGTTAACTCGTAGCAGTTAACTCAGTGGAGTAGTAGTTAATGCAGTGGAGTAGCAGTTAACTCGTAGCAGTTTAACGCAGTGGAGTAGCAGTTAACTCGTAGCAGTTAACGCAGTGGAGTAGCAGTTAATGCAGTGGAGTAGCAGTTAACTCGTAGCAGTTAACTCGTAGCAGTTAACTCAGTGGAGTAATAGTTAACACAGTAGAGTAGCAGTTAACTCAGTGGAGTAGCAGTTAACTTGTAGCAGTTAACTCAGTGGACTAGCAGTTAACTCATAGCAGTTAACTCAGTTGAGTAGTAGTTAACACAGTGGTGTAGCAGTTAACACAGTGGAGTAGCAGTTAACTCAATGAAGTAGTATTTAACTCAGTGGAGTAGCAGTTAACTCAGTGAAGTAGTAATTAATGCAGTGGAGTAGCAGTTAACTCGTAGCAGTTAACACAGTGGAGTAGCAGTTAACTCGTAGCAGTTAACTCGTAGCAGTTAACTTGTAGCAGTTAACTTGTAGCAGTTAACTTGTAGCAGTTAACTTGTAGCAGTTAACTCAGTGGAGTAGCAGTTAACTCAGTGGAGTAGCAGTTAACTTAACTCAGTGGAGCAGTTAATGCAGTGGAGTAGTAGTTTAACTCAGTGGAGTAGCAGTTAACTCAGTAGCAGTTAACACAGTGGAGTAGCAGTTCACTCGTAGCAGTTAATGCAGTGGAGTAGTAGTTAACTCAGTGGAGTAGCAGTTAACTTGTAGCAGTTAATGCAGTGGAGTAGTAGTTAACTCAGTGGAGTAGCAGTTAACTCAGTAGCAGTTAACACAGTGGAGTAGCAGTTCACTCGTAGCAGTTAATGCAGTGGAGTAGTAGTTAACTCAGTGGAGTAGCAGTTAACTCAGTAGCAGTTAACTCAGTGGAGTAGCAGTTAACGCAGTGGAGTAGCAGTTAACTCATAGCAGTTAACTCAGTGGAGTAGCAGTTAACTCAGTGGAGTAGCAGTTAACGCAGTGGAGTAGTAGTTAACTCAGTGGAGTAGCAGTTAACTCAGTAGCAGTTAACACAGTGGAGTAGCAGTTCACTCGTAGCAGTTAATGCAGTGGAGTAGCAGTTAACGCAGTGGAGTAGCAGTTCACTCGTAGCAGTTAACACAGTGGAGTAGCAGTTACCACAGTGGAGTAGCAGTTCACTCGTAGCAGTTAATGCAGTGGAGTAGCAGTTCACTCGTAGCAGTTAATGCAGTGGAGTAGCAGTTAACGCAGTGGAGTAGTAGTTAACTCAGCGGAGTAGCAGTTAATGATGTAGTGGGGTAGTAGAAATAATGAAAATAAATAATGGTCTCTCGTAAAGAGAACCGTGGAAAGAGAACCTAACTAAACATCAGCCACAGAGGAATAGGCCCGTTTTCCCCATGATGCATATGAAAGGCAATTTCGATTACATTTGGAGCTGTAATTGCTGTACTGTATAACAGCAAACACACACACACACACACACACACACACACACACACACTCATTTCTGGTTTACTATATTTGTAGGGACTCTCCATAGACGTAATGGTTTTTATACTGTACAAACTCTATATTCTCTCCCCTTACACTAACCTACCCCTAAACCTACCTATCACACACAACTTTCTGCATTTTTACATTTCCAAAAAATTCTGTATGATTTATAAGTTTGTTTCCTCAATTTAGGTCCCCCCAGTGACATGATTCCCCATGAGTCAGTGTGCATTCAGGTTGAAGTGCCCACTGGGATAGAAACACACACACACACACACACACACACACACACACACACACACACACCCTTTGTGGGGACATTTTGTTGCCATAAATTAGGGTTTACCTGAGACACACACACACACAATGTAACTGAACTAAAGCAGTTCTGCAAAGAAGAGTGGGCCACAATTCCACCACAGCGCTGAGAAAGACTGACCTCCAGTTTAGTGCTGCAACCAGTTTTTAATTACAGACTTTAAGCACATGAAATCGCCCACATCATGTCAACCAACTAATGAGAACATGGACCAATGATGACGAATCACAGCAACATATATATGCTGTGCCCAAACTTTCTGCTGAAGGGCCAAATGACAAACTTCACTGAGGGTAAAATTTAATTAATTATATTCTCTGCATTTCAATGCAAAAAATGTAAAAACAATTAAAAATTAAAAATATGCTTCAATGGCCTACTTTCCGGCCTCTTGTGGTAAGCATGTCAGGCCTAATGATAGGTCATTACAGGCCCTGGTTTGAGCATCTCTGCAGTGGCGCGTAGTGGCCAAAAGTGCTGACAACTGACATCTTCACTCTTTAAATATTTAAATATAATTTAAAATTTTTTATTATTTAATTATTCAAAATCTGTTTATGATTTTGTAAGCAAAATATTTGTTTTTAATGACCCTACAAGTTCGATTAAACAATCAACATATGAGGAAAATAGTTTAGATTTTTAAATATTTTAAATACGAGGGAAGAACAAATCTTGGTTAAGGTACTGTATTTATCTGACAAAATGATTTGGCAAAAAAAGGGCAAACTACAGCTACAGGTTTTATTTTACTATGAAAAAAGGCATGCAAAAACAGAAAGCTCACAGGACAAACAGTGACTACAACATAATCAGTCATTAGTATTTCATTGGTTCTCTCTTGTTTTAGTATGTGTTCATATTTAGCTTGTATGGATCAAGCTGTGTTTGAAATCCCAGCGCATGGCAAGATTAGAGACTTCTTAATGTGTGGACAAACTTCCTTTAACTTTTCCTTTGTGTTGTGTTCCTTGCACAGCTATCATTACAATACCAGTCAAACGTTTGGAATAAGATTTAATATTATTACAATTAATGTAATGGATTTCTATGTGAATATATAGTAAAATGTAATTTATTCCTGTGATCAAAGCTGAATTTTCAGCATCATTACTCCAGTCTACAGTGATCCTTCAGAAATCATTCTAATAGGATAGGATTTAATGCTCAAGAAACATGTATGATTATTATCTATGTTGAGAAGTTTTTGCTGCTTCATATTTTTGTGGAAACTGTGATATATTTCAAAAGAACATGTTCAAAGAACAGCATTTGAAATAGAAATGTTTTATAACACCATACATGTATTTACTGTTACTTCAATTTTAATGCATATAATACAAATTATGTATTTTTAATCTTACAGTAACACTTTAGTTTAGGCTCCAATTCTCACTATTAGTTGCTTATTATCATGCATATTACTATGATATTGGCTGTTTATTAGTACACTCTAAAAAATGCTGGGTTAAAAACAACCCATTTTGGGTTGAAAATGGACTAACCCAGCGATTGGGTTGTTTTAACCCAGCGATTGGGTTGTTTTAACCCAGCGAATGGGTTGTTTTAACCCAGCGGTTGGGTTAAATGTTTGCTTAAAACAACCCAATCGCTGGGTTAGTCCATTTTCAACCCAACTTGGGCTAGAGTGTACTTATAAAGCACATATTAATGCCTTATTCTGCATGATCATATTCCACATCCCTTAATCACCTAATACCTAAACTTAACAACTACCTTACTAACTATTAATAAACATTAATTAGGAGTTTATTGAGGCAACAGTCATAGTTAATAATGAGAATTGGACCCTAATCTAAAGTGTGACCGATCAATGAAGCAGCAAAACTGTTTTCAACATTGATTATAATAATCATAAATGTTTCTTGAGCAGCAAATCATCATATCTGAATGATTTCTGAAGGATCATGTGACACTGAAGACTGGAGTAATGATGTTGAAAATTCAGGAATAAACTACATTTTAAAATATATTAAAATAGAAATATTTACAATATAATATTTTTACAATATTAACATTTTTACTGTATTTTTGCGGTATTTTTTCAAATACATGCAGCCTTGGTGAGCATAAGAGTCTTCATTCAAATATGCAGACAATAGTTATATTGACATTTGATGGTCTTTTTTGTAGTTTGAGTACTGATTCGGTAGAAAAGAGCAGTGAATATACTACTCCTTTTGTGTTCCACAAAGAAAAAGTGACTAAATGGTGACAGAATTACTGATGGCTAATGACTAACTTTGTCATTTCGGTGACACTTTTATCTAAAGCAGCTTGTAAAACACATATTACAGCGACAGCCGTCCTGAAGCACACTGGGGCTTCATGTCTTACTCAAGCACACAGTAACAATAATTCATAGATCATTGCTTATCAGCCGGGATCTTCATCCACTCCAGGATGGGTCTGAGAGCCCTAAAGGCAGTGAATTTCCACAGATTGATACTGACTTTCACAGTGACCTCTTGAGGACAGCCCTGATGAAAAGAAGCCTTTCGGCAGCCCATCCATCATTCATGATGCTTCAGCTCGGCTTAATGAGAATCATCCTTCCTGCTAACGCGTCTGTCGACTTCCTCCTCCCTCTCTGATTTATGTTCCCTTCCTTCACCACCATCCTCTCTTTCTTTTTTGTGCCGTATTTCCTTCAAGGACAGTCCACTTGCATAAATGCAATGCATTTCATCAGTGGTTCTCAAACCTGTCCTGGAGGCACCCCAGCCCTGCACATTTTGTGAGTCTCCCTCATCTATCACACCTGATTCAACTCATCAGCTCATTAGTAGAGACTGCAAGACCTGAAATGGGTGTGTCAGATATAAGGAGACATACAAAATGTGCAGCGCTGGTGGTACTCCAGGACAGGTTTGAGAGCCACTGCAGCATGACTGTAGAGGCAATCTGACCTGCTGTCTATTTTTTATTGTTTCATGTCTGTTTCATTGCAGATATACAAATATCCAGACTGGGTATGTTTGAGAAATGAGCAAACATATTTTCAGCTTATTTGATTATGAATCCAGACAGTTGGATTGCCAGTGATGCTATCTTCAGTCTTTGAATCTTTTCAGTGCTCTACCCATATATATTATATTTTTTTGTCTCTTTTTCAACCCAATTTCCTGTTATTTTTCCCCCTCATTTTCTATATCTCATAGATGTTTGATTTCTGATCTTCATAACAGAAACATGATTTGCCAAGAAAATTCTGGAATGTTTGTTGTGACCTTGAAATGTGACAACCTCTTTCTAAATAATAACAAGTTTTTTGTCTTTGCACATAACATACAAGCATAAAGCTGAAACTAATTTTTGAAAGGCTCAGGGCTAAACACAATAAATAAGGTCCATCCACACAAAGCAAGAGCTTTCCCTATCCAATCTTTTCCCCCCCTCTTTTCAATAAATATCTGCGTACACACGAGAGCAATGAAAACGACTCAAAACGATGTAGTACACATGCCAGGCCAGTGTGTGGCGCTGTAATTCTGCCACAGAAATACACTAAAAATGGAGAAGAAGAGTTGTGGCTAGAAGGGCCGAAGCAATGGTAGGAAGTGAGGCAACATCTCACAATAAAATAACTATAAATAAATTTGCTACTTACCAGATATGTTTTATTACAACGTACCTTTACAATAATGTAATTAAATTACGCAATATTGATGTGCGCATGCCCAGTGCCTGTAGTTGTATCCCTTTCTAGTCTTTCCCACGCAGGGGCATGGTGTGACGACATCACCATTTCACAAAATATACGGATTGGCTGTACACACGAAAACGCAAGGGTGTCGTTTTCAGATTTATCCACTCTGGGACCTGGTTAAAAAAAAATAGCGAAACGCTGATACGGTAAAATTTTTTAACGTATTCAGCTAAACGTGTCTCTGTGTGGACGGGGCCTAAGTTACATTTCTGATAAAAGAAACTACTATTTGTTACATGTATGTTCTGTGTTTCCCCCTTTATTGGGTTTTTGGTTCAGTCCCTGTGATTTAGGCTGAATCCAAAATCGCCCCCAAATACCTTTAAATAGGGCACTATTTGAGGGGACAGCCATTTGTAGTGGTGTCCGAAACCATAGTGGACATTATTAAGTGCACTCATTCAATCCCGCAATGCACCACAATAACGAGTGTACAGCCGATGTACACACAGACACAACAGATGTCTGAATTCACTCACTCATTTTCATTCACTCCTTCAAGTGAACTGTATTAGTGGACTAACATAGGGAATAGTGAATGAGGGTTTAGAGGGCGATTTCGGATTCAGCCTAAGTTTTCCCCAGTCTGTCTAATTAGTTATGTCATTCACCTGTGTTTAATCATCTCATTTGCTCTGTGTATTTAAACCTACAGTTCTCCCTCAGTGTTTGTCTGTCTTTAGCTCTTTTCGGACGGTGATTGTTTTGCATGTGGACGTTTGTAAAAATAAACGTGAATGCCACCTCAGTGATAAAACTCGTGCATTCGGATGGTGATTTATTCACGGTGGAGGAGCGAGTTGTGTGATCCTGCGCACCTGGAACACTGCTCACGTGGTCATTCGAGTGATTGTCTGCTGTATATAATAGTATATAATAATTAAAATCATATTTAATTTAATAATAGGAAATTATTAATAGTTTAATTATTTAAATCTCCTGTTTAAAAAAATAGGAAGATGTAATTTTAAAAATGTGGAAATGAGCGGAAATAAGTTAATACAATGTTGCAGATTTAACCTATATTTAACGTTAATTACTGGCGCAATAACAGCTCATTTCAAATGTTTACGTGTTTTTCTTTTTCTCTTTTGAGCGGTGATGAAAGCTTTCCAGCAATTCAGTAAAAAGTGTAGGCTAGATCTTTAAAATGCATTCAAATTACAGCGAAGCGCAACCGTACGGTGCTCTGCAGGGGTCAAAAAGGATATAAACAGTGCATTTTTAAGTGATATACTCTTGAAAACTCAGATGTGGATTCGGACGGCAATTAAATTACCACACGTCCATGGTGTTTGTCTAAAAACAGTAGTAATTCGGCGGGTGGTGGGAGAAAAACACTGACATTCTGAATTCGGACAGCAATACACACACACACACACACACACACACACACACACACACACATATATATATATATATTTATTTTTTTATTTTTTTCTGCACCCTCAGATTCCAAATTCTCAAATAGTTGTATCTCGGCCAAATATTGTCATCCTAACAAACCATACATCAATGGAAAGCTTATTTGTGATGTATAAATCTCAATTTCAAAAGATGTACCCTTATGTCTGGTTTTGTGATCCAGGGTCACATATATTTTAAAATATAATTTATTTCTGTGATCAAAGCTGAATTTTCAGCATCATTACTCCAGTCATTAGTGTCACATGATCCTTCAGAAATCATTCTACTCAAGAAACAGTTATTGTCAATGTTAAAAATAGTCTTTGCTGCATGCACTGTCAGAAAAAAGGTACATCGCTGACACTGGGGTGGTACCCTAAGGTACAAAACCAAAAAGGTACTAATATGTACCTTTAAGGTACTAATACGCTCTCTTAAAGAACTGATATGTACCATTTAGGGGTGAGTAAGGTACAAAAATGTACCTTTTCACTTTTGTACCTGAGGGTACCGCCACAGTGACAGTGCTGTACCTTTTTTTCTGAGAGTATATTTTTGTGAAAACCACAATATCAAATCAAATGTTTGGTGTAAGTAAGATTAAAAAACAATAATGTTGCAAAAAATAAATAAATAAATAAATTCTGGTCAAAGATGCTCTATTGGGTTGAGATCTGGTGACTGTGGGGGCCATTTTAGTACAGTGAACTCACTGTCATGTTCAAGAATCATCAGTGAGCCTTGGCCGCCCATGACCCTGTGGCCGGTTCACCACTGTTCCTTCCTTGGAGCACTTTTGATAGATCCTGACCACTGCAGACCAGGAACACCCCATAAGAGCTGCAGTTTTGGAGATGCTCTGACCCAGTCGTCTAGCTATCACAATTTGGTCCTTGTCAAACTCGTTCAAATCCTTACGCTTGCCCATTTTTCCTGCTTCTAACACATCAACGTGAGGACAAAATGTTCACTTGCTGCCTAATATATCCCACCCACTAACAGGAGCCGTGATGAAGAGATAATCAGTGTTATTCACTTCACCGGTCAGTGGTCATAATGTTATTGTCAGAGATCAGCCAGGCTCCACCACCACCCGATCACAGCATTCGATATATAAGCACACACCTCACACAGTCACTTTGTCTGGTCCCATGCTTGAGTAAGGATTCACCTTCCTGGCTCCACTTACCTTATTCCCCACAAAGCTTACCTGTCTCCATCGTCTCCCTGTTCCTCCGTGTCTGATATTTGTCTCCATCTCCAATCCAGTCATCAGTTCCTTCACTGAGGTGTGTGCACCCGCTTCCATCGTCATCACCATCCACAACCTCCTCATCCATCTTCAACAACAAAGACTGTCAGTATTCCCATTCTCCATTCATCTACTATCCATACCATCAGATATATATATATATATATATATATATATATATATATATATATATATATATATATATATATATATATATATATATATATATATATATACACTCACCTAAAGGATTATTAGGAACACCATACTAATACTGTGTTTGACCCCCTTTCGCCTTCAGAACTGCCTTAATTCTACGTGGCATTGATTCAACAAGGTGCTGAAAGCATTCTTTAGAAATGTTGGCCCATATTGATAGGATAGCATCTTGCAGTTGATGGAGATTTGTGGGATGCACATCCAGGGCACGAAAGCTCCCGTTCCACCACATCCCAAAGATGCTCTATTGGGTTGAGATCTGGTGACTGTGGGGGCCATTTTAGTACAGTGAACTCATTGTCATGTTCAAGAAACCAATTTGAAATGATTCGAGCTTTGTGACATGGTGCATTATCCTGCTGGAAGTAGCCATCAGAGAATGGGTACATGGTGGTCATAAAGGGATGGACATGGTCAGAAACAATGCTCAGGTAGGCTGTGGCATTTAAACGATGCCCAATTGGCACTAAGGGGCCTAAAGTGTGCCAAGAAAACATCCCCCACACCATTACACCACCACCACCAGCCTGCACAGTGGTAACAAGGCATGATGGATCCATGTTCTCATTCTGTTTACGCCAAATTCTGACTCTACCATCTGAATGTCTCAACAGAAATCAAGACTCATCAGACCAGGCAACATTTTTCCAGTCTTCAACTGTCCAATTTTGGTGAGCTTGTGCAAATTGTAGCCTCTTTTTCCTATTTGTAGTGGAGATGAGTGGTACCCGGTGGGGTCTTCTGCTGTTGTAGCCCATCCGCCTCAAGGTTGTGCGTGTTGTGGCTTCACAAATGCTTTGCTGCATACCTCGGTTGTAACGAGTGGTTATTTCAGTCAAAGTTGCTCTTCTATCAGCTTGAATCAGTCGGCCCATTCTCCTCTGACCTCTAGCATCAACAAGGCATTTTCGCCCACAGGACTGTCGCATACTGGATGTTTTTCCCTTTTCACACCATTCTTTGTAAACCCTAGAAATGGTTATGCGTGAAAATCCCAGTAACTGAGCAGATTGTGAAATACTCAGACCGGCCCGTCTGGCACCAACAACCACGCCACGCTCAAAATTGCTTAAATCACCTTTCTTTCCCATTCTGACATTCAGTTTGGAGTTCAGGAGATTGTCTTGACCAGGACCACACCCCTAAATGCACTGAAGCAACTGCCATGTGATTGGTTGATTAGATAATTGCATTCATGAGAAATTGAACAGGTGTTCCTAATAATCCTTTAGGTGAGTGTGTATATATATTTTGAGTTCTTTTGAACTTTCTGTTAATCAAAGAATCATGAAATAAAATATTCAGTTTCCACAAAAATATCATTCAACATTGATAATAATAAGAACCGTTATTAAAACTCATAATTATTACAAATTTTGGCAAGTAGTGTATATTATTATTATTATTATTATTATTATTATTATTATTACCAAAATTGTCCTGAAGAAAAAGTTATTTGAAGACCTTTTTGGTATGTCTCTTTGTAATGTCTATTTATGGAGGTGACTGATTTAAGAGCACATAAAACTGTAGCTGATGCAGTTCATCACACTACGTTTAGTCAGTGTTCACTACAGTGTTCACTACACATCTGGGCCTTACAAGCCCAGGGGCAAAACGCGGTGTTTGCTTAATGTAGCCGCATGCTTCATGTTACGTGCAGCTTTGAACTTTCCAGATCTCAGAGCTTCCTTAGACTGCGCTGTAGGTCCACTCTGTGTGAAAATATATAAAAGACAAGATTAACCCTGGAAGCAGAGTTTACAGTTTGAGGGTAATCCTCGGTAATCCTCCGAGACATGTGGTTGAGCTCCAAAACATTCTCTCTCTCGAATGCTGGTTCCCCAGCAACTGCATGCTAACAACACCTCATTTCACTGCAAGGAGTCGCATTTCTTGGACCGTTCCTGAGTGAGTGAGAGAGAGTGAGTGAGAGTGTGAAACAGAGGAAAGAATGAGCGCGAGAGAAAGCAAGAGGAGATTTTTCACTTCTTCAAACAAAAAAAGAGCAGCTTTCACCATCGACACTAACCAGAGGCATGAACTGAGCGTTGCGGCCAGTGAAGCGAGGCAGCCAAATTGCACCTTGTGTCAATAATTGATTCCTTTCCATTTGCTCGTTCTGGACTTCTGGACTCACCCTGGTCCAGAAAACAAGTGATATGGCATGCTTTCCACGCAACATTATCCCAGCAAACACATGCGCGTGTATGGAAAAGTTGGCGTAGCTGGTAGGATGCAAATGTTTGTAATTGAGCCTATGGATAGTGAGAGCAGGCTGGCAGTGCTGACAGAGGCTGCTACAGTAAGTCTGTGAATAATGGGCATCGGTGAGCGCTACAACCAGGCCCAGCTGCGGAGGAGAGCACGTGTGCATGTGTGGATAACTGGCCCCGACGCGCAGCAGGGCGAGAGCTTTCAGAACCTCATCCATCATGCCACGGGCCCAATCACAGCAGCCGGAAACACAGCACACAACACTCACTGCTGTGGGAAACAATCCTTCAACTCAGACTCACTAATGCAGCTCCAGCATCCGAAGCTCCCATGAGGCGTAGCAGACGAGGGGGCCTCTGCGCGGAGCGGCCCAGCTGGAAATAGCTGTGTTTCAGGAAAAATAATATTCATGTTCATTTCAAATATAAAAAGAATGATTCATGAGGATTTATATGCCCCTTTCCTACACATGTGGGAATGTTTTTGTGAGTTTTTTAATTATAACTCAATTCATTGCATTAATGTTAAATTGTATTTATCAGTATTTGGTGGTAAAAACAAACTAAGAAAATTCAAAGACATTATTGGGATTAGTAAATCAGTAATTAGTCACTATAAAAATGACTTTAGAAGTTTGATTCATTTCCATGAATATTTATATGCATTTCTTGACATATTGGGTGCATTTTCTTCACAAAAGGTCATAGTTGTTTGGGGGTTCCCCAAAACTGTAAATAAAACCAAGATTATTGGAAAACACTTTGCAAGAAAATATTACCGGTATTTCAGTCTTTCTACTTCAAAATTCCACATTCAATTCAGTGTGTTACTAGCTATTTCTATTGTAATTAACTGAATATTATTAACAAATGAAGTTCGGAGGAGCACGCTCAGATAATCGACCTAATCAGCATGAGAGGAAGTTATATATATATATATATATATATATATATATATATATATATATATATATATATATATACACCTATCAGGCATAAATGTTATGGAACAGAGACTCAGAACAGATAACAGACTGTTGATAACAGGTAACAGGTTGATAACAGATAACAGGTTGTTTCAAAACCATATTTATACTGAAGTAATATATATATATATATATATATATATATATATATATATATATATATATATATATATATATATATATATATACTACCTATTTATTAATTGTACACTCAGCTAAAGGATTATTAGGAACACCTGTTCAATTTCTCATTAATGCAATTATCTAATCAACCAATCACATGGCAGTTGCTTCAATGCATTTAGGGGTGTGGTCTTGCTCAAGACAATCTCCTGAACTCCAAACTGAATGTCAGAATGGGAAAGAAAGGTGATTTAAGCAATTTTGAGCGTGGCATGGTTGTTGGTGCCAGACGAGCCGGTCTGAGTATTTCACAATCTGCTCAGTTACTGGGATTTTCACGCACAACCATTTCTAGAGTTTACAAAGAATGGTGTGAAAAGGGAAAAACATCCAGTATGCGGCAGTCCTGTGGGCAAAAATGCCTTGTTGATGCTAGAGGTCAGAGGAGAATGGGCCGACTGATTCAAGCTGATAGAAGAGCAACTTTGACTGAAATAACCACTCGTTACAACCAAGGTATTCAGCAAAGCATTTGTGAAGCCACAACACGCACAATCTTGAGGTGGATGGGCTACAACAGCAGAAGACCCCACCGGGTACCACTCATCTCCACTACAAATAGGAAAAAGAGGCTACAATGTGCACGAGCTCACCAAAATTGGACAGTTGAAGACTGGAAAAATGTTGCCTGGTCTGATGAGTCTTGATTTCTGTTGAGACATTCAGATGGCAGAGTCAGAATTTGGCGTAAACAGAATGAGAACATGGATCCATCATGCCTTGTTACCACTGTGCAGGCTAGTGGTGGTGGTGTAATGGTGTGGGGGATGTTTTCTTGGCACACTTTAGGCCCCTTAGTGCCAATTGGGCATCGTTTAAATGCCACGGCCTACCTGAGCATTGTCTCTGATGGCTACTTCCAGCAGGATAATGCAACATGTCACAAAGCTCGAATCATTTCAAATTGGTTTCTTGAACATGACAATGAGTTCACTGTACTAAAATGGCCCCCACAGTCACCAGATCTCAACCCAATAGAGCATCTTTGGGATGTGGTGGAACGGGAGCTTCGTGCCCTGGATGTGCATCCCACAAATCTCCATCAACTGCAAGATGCTATCCTATCAATATGGGCCAACATTTCTAAAGAATGCTTTCAGCACCTTGTTGAATCAATGCCACGTAGAATTAAGGCAGTTCTGAAGGCGAAAGGGGGTCAAACACAGTATTAGTATGGTGTTCCTAATAATCCTTTAGGTGAGTGTAATAATATATATATATATATATATATATATATATATATAGGTATAGTGTATATATATATATATATATATATATATATATATATATATATATCTGATGGTATGGATAGTAGATGAATGGAGAATGGGAATACTGACAGTCTTTGTTGTTGAAGATGGATGAGGAGGTTGTGGATGGTGATGACGATGGAAGCGGGTGCACACACCTCAGTGAAGGAACTGATGACTGGATTGGAGATGGAGACAAATATCAGACACGGAGGAACAGGGAGACGATGGAGACAGGTAAGCTTTGTGGGGAATAAGGTAAGTGGAGCCAGGAAGGTGAATCCTTACTCAAGCATGGGACCAGACAAAGTGACTGTGTGAGGTGTGTGCTTATATATCGAATGCTGTGATCGGGTGGTGGTGGAGCCTGGCTGATCTCTGACAATAACATTATGACCACTGACTGGTGAAGTGAATAACACTGATTATCTCTTCATCACGACTCCTGTTAGTGGGTGGGATATATTAGGCAGCAAGTGAACATTTTGTCCTCACGTTGATGTGTTAGAAGCAGGAAAAATGGGCAAGCGTAAGGATTTGAACGAGTTTGACAAGGGCCAAATTGTGATAGCTAGACGACTGGGTCAGAGCATCTCCGAAACTGCAGCTCTTGTGGGGTGTTCCTGGTCTGCAGTGGTCAGGATCTATCAAAAGTGCTCCAAGGAAGGAACAGTGGTGAACCGGCCACAGGGTCATGGGCGGCCAAGGCTCATTGATGCACGTGGGGAGCGAAGGCTGGCCCGTGTGGTCCGATCAAACAGACGAGCTACTGGAGCTCAAAATTGCTCAAGAAGTTAATGCTGGTTCTGATAGAAAGGTGTCAGAATACACAGAGCATCTCAGTTTGTTGTGTATGGGGATGCATATCTGCAGACCAGTCAGGGTGCCCATGCTGACCCCATGGGTCCTGCTATCCATGTGGATGTTACTTTGACACCTACCACCTACCTAAGCATTGTTGCAGACCGGTATTCCCTGGGGTCTAGTGGAGTCCATGCCTTGACGGGTCAGGCTGTTTTGGCCGCAAAATGGGGACCAACCCAATATTAGGAAGGTGATCATAATGTTATGCCTGGTCAGTGTATATATATAAAACGGAGGCCAGCTAGTAGTTGCTGTGCGAGTAAACCTCACTCCTCTGATCTCAAGAGACGCTCTAGCGACTGACGCTAGAGGTTGCAGCCTTTAGCCTCCTTGTTAGAGCGTCTGACTCTCATGCCGGCGGACCCGAGTTCGAGTCCCGCTTGGAGCAGGGTGGTTTGAACAGGAGGGGTTACATTGGTGCTGTGACCCGGATGGGAGTGAGGTTTAGGGGGGTGAGTGTAACGGAGGCCAGCTAGTAGTTGCTGTGTGAGTAAACCTCACTCCTCTGATCTCAAGAGACGCTCTAGCGACTGATGCTAGAGGTTGCAGCTTTTAGCCTCCTTGTTAGAGTGTCCGACTCTCATGCCGGCGGACCCGAGTTCGAGTCCCGTTTGGAGCGGGCGGTTCGAACAGGAGGGGTTACATATATATATATATATAGCTCTGGAAAATTTTTGACTGACAGTGATCAATATTTATGTATTTATGTATCGAAATCAGACTCATATGTCAGGAAAACATGATGAACTTAGGGTGAACTTGTTTGCACACCAATTTTTTTTTCAGTGTATTGCCAATTAAAATGAATCTTAATTCATTTAATTCAAATCTTTATATTCAAATCATTTACCTATTTTGTGAATTTCACCTGAAAATATTTCACGCTATTTGATACACGCTGTGCATGTAAACCTTACTCAAGAGGTGCTCTAGCAACTGATGTTAGCGGTTGCAGTCTTTAACGTCCTTGTTAGCATGCCAGCCTCCCACACCGGAGACACCAGTTAGAATCCCACTCAGAGCAGGTTGAGTGGGACTGGTCACATTTGGTCCTGTGACCCAGATGGGAGTGAGGTTTGGGGAGTGAGAGTAACGGACGTAGGCCAGTAAGAGGTGTGCGTGTAAACCTTACTCCCCTGGCCTCAAGAGGTGCTCTAGTGACTGATGTTAGCGGTTGCAGTCTTTAACGTCCTTGTTAGCATGCCAGCCTCCCACACCGGAGACACCAGTTAGAATCCCACTCGGAGCGGGTCGAGTAGAACCGATCACATTAGCATAAAAACTTTGAGAACATTCCGATAAAATATTGACTTAATATTAGCAAAATGTTTTTAGAACATATTTTTGTTAGCTGGGACTGTGACTGCATTTGTCATGAAACACTGTATTTGGCATTTCAGTCCACAAAATGTATCAGGTTACACATATAAGACAGTGTCCTTCGTGATCAGATCTTCAGTCCTGTGCTGCTTGGGGCTGTAGACTCACAAATACATGTAGCATTTATGTGGTAAGTTCAAATAATATTAATTAAATGTGTAATATCAAACGTGTAATCAAAATTGTATTCAGTTCATTTCAACAGGAGTGTTGATGGAATGATGGAAACAGGCCTGTGTAACAACAAAAAAGACCTAGCAGAAACCAAAGAGTTGTATCAGCAGTAAACGTCAATCCTTATTTATCAAGCTTTGCCTTTCAGTAAATCAAGTAGGATAGTCCCCACAGCCCTGGTGTCAGCTAATCATGTGATGTTGATTTCCCTTCAGCCTTTGCTCTGCATGCGGGTCCATCTTAATCTCTTTCTCTGCGTGCGAGTCTGAGTTGAGAGACTCCATAAAGACAGTCCCACACAGAGCACAATGTTGACTCTTGTCCGCAGGAGCGAGCTGGATGTCATGCAGCCTGACTACGGCCAGAGAAAGAGACGCAGTAATGGGGAATTTCACGCCCGCTATGGGACCTGCATCACTGAAAGGCCTGGGCTGGTTGAACGGCTTGCACCACTTGGGGGGCCGCTATTGTTGAGCAACAACAACATGATGGGTTACATCAGCTTTATAAAAACAGGCAGTGAGATGTTCAGCTGTCAATGCCGTCTGTATTCTGCAGCCATGTGTTTCTGCCTGGGCGATTGTCACTGATGAAAGCCTCCCTTTCAAAGCTGGATTTGATTTATGTCTAAGTGACTCATGATTTGATTTCACTTAGACGCTGTAAGCTGCAGATGCCTGATTGTATCAGCATTTTTTTATGTCATTAACCAGAGGACCATTTTGATGATGTACGCCACTGAAAATAGTAGCTTTGCTTGTTTTTTTCCCTCATTCTTCTTCATTCATCCATCAAATTTGCTTCAGTTTGTCCATCAAGTGTACACATTCCTTGGTTTGTTTAACATTTAGTGGACCGTGGGACTCTAGATACATGAATTGTGTTATGGCAGGCCATTAAATGAGTCTGTATGCTTTGTGAGAGGGAGGGAATGCATCTCTTTTACTGACAAAACCCAGGAATAATGCAGCCCCGAGGTCTCAAAAATTGGAATAACTCTACTTTCTCTTTGCTCAGAACATCATATAGTGTTTACGAATGTTGGAGGTCTATTGACTAGTGCATGGTTAGCATTAGCATCAAAGACTCCACTTGTTTCTTGTTTGCAACTTGAAATGTTTGAAATTGTCACAAATATATTCTGATGCTAAGGATGCCAAGAAGGACAATAAGGAACACTCTCGGTTTCTCAATAGCACTTTGTGATTTTAGTAAACCATTGGTGGCAGGTGATGATCGACTACACTGTAAACAAACACAAATGCTAGCCACAGTTTTTGCCTGCAGCAATGATTGTGTATTATAAGATTACTTGACTAAAGTGACTCCTTGCTAAGCTCTCCCCAAATATAACTTGGAGCAAATGTAGGTGTCCTTATTGGTTTTTATTTGGAAATGAAGGCTGACAGTTTAATCCATAGCACGGATTACTCAAGATAGAAATGGAAAAGGAAAAACAAAACTGTTGTCAGAGTATTAACTTCTCTGGGTATCTTGTGTAGTTATTATAAGTGCCCTAGCAACAATGTTTTAAAATCAATAATATTAATGTAATAAAAGGCAGTAACACTTTATTTTACTGTGTTCTTGTTACATGTACTTACCATAGTAATAACAGTAAATTATGCATAACTACATGCAGCTAACCCCAAACCTTAATCCTATAGTAAGTACATGTTGTTAATTAATATTACTCAGTACTTAAATATATAATTACACTGTAACAACGACACCGTAAAATAAAATGTAATGTAAAGGGCCACCTTACAAGTGTATTTAAAAGATTACACTTCCATAACTACATTTGGTTACACTTTATTTTACGGTGTCGTTGTTACAGTGTAATTATACATTTAAGTACTGAGTAATAGTAATTAACAACATGTACTTACTATAGTGTGAGGGTTGGGATTAGCCATCTTTGGTTATAGTTAACTGCATGTAATCATGCATAATTTATAGTTATTACTGCACTAACTACATGTGTAACAATGACACTGTAAAATAAAGTGTTACCATAACACACTTAAGTGCACTTTATAAAAAATTTACTTTACTGTACATTTTAAATAATTGTTTTAATAATCTCTTGTCGCGCTTTAAGTACACATACTTGACTAATATAGCAGGCTATACCTACAAACCCGATTCCAAAAAAGTTGGGCCACTGTACAAACTGTGAATAAAAACAGAATGCAATGATGTGGAAGTTTCAAATTTCAATATTTTATTCAGAATTCAACATAGATGACATATCAAATGTTTAAACTGAGAAAATGTATCATTTTAAGGGAAAAATAAGTTGATTTAAAATTTCATGGCATCAACACATCTCAAAAAAGTTGGGACAAGGCCATGTTTCCCACTGTGTGGCATCCCCTCTTCTTTTTCTAACAGTCTGCAAACGTCTGGGGACTGAGGAGACAAGCTGCTCAAGTTTAGGAATAGGAATGTTGTCCCATTCTTGTCTAATACAGGCTTCTAGTTGCTCAACTGTCTTAGGTCTTCTTTGTGGCATCTTCCTCTTTATGATGCGGCAAATGTTTTCTATGGGTGAAAGATCTGGACTGCAAGCTGGCCATTTCAGCACCCGGATCCTTCTTCTACGCAGCCATGATGTTGTAGTTGATGCAGTATGTGGTCTGGCATTGTCATGTTGGAAAATGCAAGGTCTTCCCTGAAAGAGACGACGTCTGGATGGGAGCATATGTTGTTCTAGAACTTGGATATACCTTTCAGCATTGATGGTGCCTTTCCAGATGTGTAAGCTGCCCATGCCACACGCACTCATGAACCCCATCCCATCAGAGATGCAGGCTTCTGAACTGAGCGCTGAGAACAACTTGGGTTGTCCTTGTCCTCTTTAGTCCGGATGACGTGGCGTCCCAGTTTTCCAAAAAGAACTTCAGATTTTCCACTTTGCCACAGTCCATTTTAAATGAGCCTTGGCCCAGAGAAAACGCCTGCGCTTCTGGATCATGTTTAGATATGGCTTCTTTTTTGACCTATAGAGTTTTAGCCGGCAGCGGCGAATGGCACGGTGGATTGTGTTCACCGACAATATTTTCTGGAAGTATTCCTGAGCCCATGTTGTGATTTCCATTACAGTAGCATTCCTGTATGTGATGCAGTGCCGTCTAAGGGCCGAAGATCACGGGCATCCAGTATGGTTTTCCGGCCTTGACCCTTACGCACAGAGATTGTTCCAGATTCTCTGAATCTTTGGATGATATTATGCACTGTAGATGATGAGAACTTCAAACTCTTTGCAGTTTTTCTCTGAGAAACTCCTTTCTGATATTGCTCCAGTATGTTTGGCCGCAGCATTGGGGGAATTGGTGATCCTCTGCCCATCTTGACTTCTGAGAGACACTGCCACTCTGAGAGGCTCTTTTTATACCCAATCATGTTGCCAATTGACCTAATAAGTTGCAGATTGGTCCTCCAGCTGTTCCTTATATGTACATTTAACTTTTCCGGCCTCTTATTGCTGCCTGTCCCAACTTTTTTGGAATGTGTAGCTCTCATGAAATCCAAAATGAGCCAATATTTGGCATGACATTTCAAAATGTCTCACTTTCAACATTTGATATGTTATCTATATTCTATTGTGAATAAAATATACGTTTATGAGATTTGTAAATTATTGCATTCCTTTTTTATTCACAATTTGTACAGTGTCCAAACTTTTTTGGAATCGGGTTTGTAGTTGTAAAGTACTTGATTATAATTTTAGCTGTAGCGTTTTTCAATTGCAACTTCATCATTACAAATATCTAATTCACTTTAACCGTATTTTAAAGACAACACAAATACCTGACAAATAATGATCAACTTAAGTCTTATTTATATTAAAATTAAATTAATATGCATTTAAACTATAATACATTTTTTCATTACAAAAAGCATGCAATTAAATGTCTGAAAACAATGCAGTTAATTTGCACTTCTTCTTTTAGTGTATATTATTTCTGTATTAAGTAGTGTAATAAGTTTATAAAGTATGCTAAACTGTACTTAATTTTCACAACGGTAAATTGACTTTTTAAAATAATGAATAAATAAACAAATAAATAAATAAATAAATAAATTGATTTAAATAAAAAAAAAAAAGATTCTGATGAACAGTATAACCAAAAGTGTAAAAAGCTAGTAGCAAGTAACCGCCTTTATTTCTAGTTCGATTTAATTAAGAATCCCTTGGCTTGAATTTGAGGCGACTGGCAACCTTAGATAAAGCAGACATTCTTTTTGGTTACAGGCCATAAAACAAAACAGGGTTATTTTTTTTGTTTGTTTTTTCAAATGTATTTTTTAATTGTTTGCAGATTTCACTGCATGCAGTGAACCAAAATAAAGGTCAGTCTGCACTGGTTCCAGCGTGTGAAAGGACGCGGAACAAGATGATCAAACGGTGAAATGCGCCGGCTTTCAGGCCACTTGTGTCCCTTCGGCTTATACAAACACAGACCCTTCAAACCCTTTCAGAGTCCATAGAGGGGAAAGCTTGCTTGCATGCATGTCATGAGAAAGAGAAATCCTATCTAGGGTAGCTGTTCAACTGCTAACCGCTGGGAAAACTTTCAACTTTGTTTTTCCACAGATGTGGTAAATTTTGGAACACAAATGTGATGCATAAACTTTACTCTTTTGAAATCATATCAAAAGATGCGCTTTTCTGAAACTACCAGTTACAAGTTATTTAGTAAACACAATCTGTGCTGCCACCTGGTACATTTGTTGTACCACATCTGTGTAAATATTAGCAAGCCTGCACAGGTACATTATGTGAGGAGTGGGATTTTTTCTTAGATTTTTTCCCCTTTCACAATATGAAAAAATGCATGCATGTACATGTGCATTATAAACTGGTCTGCTTGACATCTGAGAGGTTCTGGAGGCCGCAGCCAAGTCGGCCCTGTCTCTGACACAAAAGATGAGTGGGACTTTGAGGACAGAGCACCTGCAGCTGAATTGCCATACTGATGGATGAGCGTGTACATATTAGGATGGCAGTGTCTGAACTGTGGCTTACGTCTGCAACTGAACCCCGTGCGATGATTTAATACTGGCTGCTCCCCAGCCAAGTGCCTGGAGAAATATAGCACAACGAAAAAGAAATAAAGAAAGCGTAGAAAGTGAAAGTGTGTACTTGCGCTCTTTCTAATACCTAGAGAGCTGTCTTGTTGTCTGCTGCCTACACACACAGGCCTAAAGGTGCGGTAACATTGGCAAAATTTCAGCAAAATATTGCTAGTAAAAAAGGTCTGTTATCTATTCTCAGTAATGTAGCAATGCATTTGTGAAGCTCACACAGAACACACAAGCACTGGGTCTAATTACAACTGGATTTATGGTAGTTAAGCTCCAATTCTCACTATTAACTGTTATCAGCATGCATATTAGTACTTATAAAGCACATATTAATGCTTTATTCTGCATGACCATATTCTACATCCCTTAATCCTGCACAACCCAGCACAAAAAATGCTGGGTTAAAAACAACCCAAGATGGGTTGAAAATGGACAAACCTAGCAATTGGGTTGTTTTAACCCAGTAAATAGGTTGTTTTAACCCAGTGGTTGGGTTAAATGTTTGCTTAAAACAACCCATCTTGGGTTGTTTTTAACCCAGCATTTTTTAGTGTACCCAATACCTAAACTTAACAACTACCCTACTAACTATTAATAAGCAGTAATTAGGAGTTTATTGAGGCACAAGTTGTAGTTAATAGTAAGAATTGGACACTAAACTAAAGTGTGCCCAGATTTTGTCTACTGATATAGTGTAGGCCTATATATTTAAATTAATAGCTGTGTCCAAAAGCTTAGGCAGTGATTTGTTGCTTTACTGGCGATGACTTTGCCAGCAGCGTTTGTGCACAATGGTACCAGACTTCTAAGGAAACGATCTAAACAGAGCTTTGGTGATGACTAAGTGAATATTTAATTTGTAAAATACTAATTTCTCACTATAAATGATATCAAAAGTGGAAAAAGTTGGTCAAAAATGTACATTTACACACAAACTGACCACCAACCACAACTTTCAGATGGCATATTTATTTGCAACCTGGTCAGGTTGTTTATTTTTTAGGTCAGCTGTCATGAAATCGAATGCACAGGATTGGTGTGGCATCTATAACGAAGAGGTTTTTATAATCAGACAATAATAAATTATTTTATATAAACACAGCTTCAACTAAAGGGTGGAGGCAGTCACACATATTTCACACAAACGCTGTCTGAAACGTCTCAGCAGTGGCTGCTTAGAAAGGAAGTGACCCTGTTGTAGGTCTGTGCTCTCACACTCTTAAAGGGCAAGATAGTAAAGGTAGATAAACACAGGTCTGAGAGGGGTCAATTAGACTGACGGCGACGCATACACACCATCTCACAACTTTTGACCTTTAGCAGTTCTGACCCCCTAAGAGACATTCCCCATGTAATGCAGAGATAAGGAGGTCGTGAGGTGGTGTCCGGAGAGATTGAGCCATGTGTTATCACTGAACACAGGTTGTTTCAGGAGAGATTGATTTATGAGGATTGTCAGTGCTGATTCACAGAACATAGTGCTGTGGATGTCAGAACCACAGAGGGAACACACGTTTGTGTCCACAGTTAGAGGAGGGTACAGGTGATAAGACATCAAACACACACACACATACAAGTGCGCGCGTATATGTGGTTTACGTGGACTCTCCATGAGCGTAATGGTTTTTGTACTGTACAAACTGTATATTCTCTCCCCTACACTAACCTTACCCCTAAACCTACCCACATAACCACACAAAACTTTCTGCATTTTTTTTAATAATAATAATAAAAAAAACACTGTTTAGTATGTTTTTTAAGCCATGTTTACATTGTAATACCCATGTCAATATACACATTTGTGTCCTCATAAAACACACATCTAAATAGGGGCATATAGACTCCTATTGATTATATAGTTAATTATAAATACTATAGAATAATGAAAACCCACATACTAATCCCATTTTTTTAGAATAAACCTTTTAATTTAGTTTTACACACAAAGAAGACCCATGCATCCTCAAGGCAGGTTTTTCAGAATTATATTTGTGTGCGTGTGTGTGTGTGTGTGTGTGTGTGTGTTTTGTTTTTAATATTTCAGGTCAGGGCGTTACTGTGTTGAAAACAAATGGAAAACAGCCTTTGGTCTCCTACAGCTCTTAACAGCATTCTCTAAGGGATTTCACGTCTTGAATAGATTAAAACATCTACATGATGTATTTGTATTTGGAGAAGCTTATCTTGGATATGGAAAAGCTTAAATTCTGTAATGAACATAGATGAGAGACATTTAGCTGGCAGATTTTTTTATGAAAAGAGAGGATAGTAGTTTGGACAGGAAATCCAAATGTTTGTCCTGTGTCCTTGAATAAATATGATTGCACCGTGTGTGCGTATGTGCATGTATTTTGTGTTATCTTTATTTTTCTATTTTAACTTAAGCTGCATGTATTTCACATCCTAAACCAGACATTTAAAATGGGCTTTGTTGGAGACATGGCCTAATGGTTAAAGGGATACTTCAGCGATTAGCATTAAGCTTAGAAATCTGGCAGTATATTCGAATGATCGTGCTCCCCCCCCTCATATCCCCCTGAGAGGAGAGATTTATGCATTTTATTTCTGGAAAAAATCCTCAGATGACGCAAATATCGTCATTTTGTGTCATCGGAGGATTTTTTGTCCAGAGGCTAGAGACTACAGCCAGTAGGAGGAGCTAGTTTCACCCATGGGGGGTGGGATCTCACTCACAGCACTCGGCTCGGGCAGCTGTGGGCATTCATGTAAACGGAGCGGTGCGGTTTCAACTTTTCAAATGAATTCCTATGAAAGTTAAGCTTCCATAGGCATGATCTGAAAACACGTCAGACTGAACACACGCCGTGAATGACTGCCACGCCCGCGCTTACCTCAGCTCGTCGCTCTCGTGATCAATGAGATCTGACTCCTGCTGTGTTTGTGCTGTGACACTCGCTCGGCTGACTCACATTATATTGAACAGACGCCTTCAGTTTTTAATTGTAGTGTCTGTTCTCTAACGGAACTAAATGATTTTATTATTATGAAAATTAAAACAACGGTAGGGGCGGTGCCACGGTGGGCAAGTGATCCAGTGATCCAGTAGCAGTGGCTTTAGGAATGGCCTTGTAGGGCGGCAAAGCAAGTGCATTCTGGAAGTTTCATCCACAAGAGACAAAAATACATTTTCTGGCTTTTCTCAGTCTAGAAGGCACCAAATTCAAAAAATTATTTAATATTTCTACTACATAAATGACCCAGTGTAAATGCACATTCATCTTCCCAGCGCTGAAGTACCCCTTTAACCCACATGCTGTGATGCATTGAGCCATAGTGCTCATGTAACGGAGGGCAGCTAGTGAGAACCCTGCAGGTAAAGCTCACTCCACTGATCAAGAGGTGTATTAGCGACTGACATCCTAAGTGTCTTTGTTAGCATGTAGTAAATCCAATAAAGAGAGATGTGTGACACAGAATGATGATGAAACAAGAGATTTTAGTAAACACAGAGAGCAACAGAACACTACACATCTAACATCAACTTTAACAAAGAAGTCTTAAATACACTGACAGGGAATCAAAGAAACAGGAAACAGGTGTGCACTAATCAGAAACCATAGTAACAAATGCATGTGAACTCAGGCAAAGACAGAGACAAAGAAAACAATGGCCTAGAAACTAAACAGAACATGACAATGAAACTATTAAACTAAACAAGACAAGATAATGAAACTAAACATGACAGTGACGTAACACCCCTCCCCTGGAAAGCGCATCCTTGTGCTGCAAAAGTGCAATAGAATAGGGTGGGAGGGGGGTCTGGAGGTGGACGAGGATCCAGAGACAAACTTGGCCTTGGAGAAACTGGCAGAAGGGAACACACCAAGGTTGAGACAATGGAGAGAAGAGCCAGGGAGGAAACGATAGAGGGAGGAGCCAAGATGGAACCAGGAACCTGACTGACTGAGGTGCAGATGTGAACAGAGGAGACCCAGGTGGAGCTGAGGACACGTAGACCCAGGGTGACATGGAACTAGGCCTGGAGAGCCAAGGTGGAGCCACATTTGCACATAACTGATGTGGGGCAGAGTCGATGCGACAGAGAACAGTGGCGAAATCAGAGGGTAGGAGGAGCCCGGTGGAGCCAGAGGGATGGAGGGTCAAAGCGAAGCTGGAGATCTGTAAGTCCAAAACAGAGCCAGAGCGACGATAGACCAAGGTGGAGCCTGAGTGATGACAGCCCATGGTATAGCAGAATATAGAGTATAGAGTATAGTCAGAAGGCTTGGGTCCAGAGTGGGCCTGGCGTTGTCCTCCTTCATGATGCAAACTGACTGGTTTCCCACTGAAGCTAAACAGGGCTGAGCCTGGTCAGTACCTGGATGGGAGACCTCCTAGGAAAACTAGGTTGCTGCTGATAGAGGTGTTAGTGAGGCCAGCAGGGGGTGCTCAAACTGGTGGTCTGTGTGGGTCCTAACACCCCAATATTGTGATAGGGACACTATACTGTAACAAGCACCTTCGGATGAGACGTTAAACCGAAGTCCTAACTCTCATTAAAGATCATTAAAAATCCCAGGATGTACTTCAATAAAGAGTAGGGGTGTAACCCCGACATCCTGGACAAATTTGCCATCATGGCCTCCTAATCATCCCCATATACTGATTGGCTTCATCACCAATCAGCTGGTGTGTGGTGGCCGTTCTGGTGCAATATGGCTGCCATTGCATTATCCAGGTGGTGCTGCACATCGGTGGTGGTTGAGGAGATTCCCCCCTTCCATTTAAAGCGTTTTGAGTGCCTAGAAAAGCGCTATATAAATGTAACAAATTATTATTATTATTATTATTATTACAGGGAGCCATACTGCACCAGCACCCACTCCACATACGCAGCAAAGCTCCCACGAGGACCTTCCACGAGGCCTTCGACCCCTCGTTGAGGCTGGTGTTGAAGAATATGCAGAGCGGCACACCAGATCTAAGAAGTCCTGTGTGTGATCCTTGAGGGAACGATCCCCCTGCTCAAGGAGGAACAGGCAGACTGCAGGTATATCTATATTTCCTTACTTTTATTGTAGTCATTTTTAGGGTTCCACATTCTGTCATGGGTAATCTCAGCCTCATTTATTTTTTCTTTTATGTATGAAATGTTTGTAAAGCTAAATTATATTGCTTTTTAATCTTATAAAGTATGAAATAACAGCTATTAGTAAAACATAAAATAAATTATATCAAATGCAGACCCATGGTAATTATAGCTAAAACCTTCAATAAAATGTTAATTTACTGTAGAGTTTCATAATCAAAATACTTTAAAAACTGAGGATGGCACCTGGTGATCTATGTTATCTGTATGCCTTATCACTAGTTGGCGACAGTGAAGCTTAACAAAGCAAGGAAAATTAAGTAGATAAACAGCGGTACTAGAGACGACATCAACTAATTATTTAATTGTATGGGTCGTAACTTGTAGAAGGGGCGTACTTTGTAGGGGCATGGTTTGTAGTACTGCGGGACGCATTTAGACACACTTGGAAAATTCGCAGAACAATGGTAAATGTGAACACTCCTTGAACTCCTAAAACTTTTGGCTTTAGCTACTGAGATGTCAGTGACATTTAGCGTGGACTCATCTTGAAGGGTAGACTAGCCTTATGCCCGGTAAACACTGTATGAATTTGGGCTGTCCCAGATGAAAGATGACCAATTGGGTGATTTCTGTGGCCGTGACTCTTAAACGGTGGTCCTACGTTGTACAGTAAGAGAGTTTCAAAGACAGCCATTGTCATGGTCTTGCAACCATAGATAGACTGCGATCATTTTCTGACAGGGTCAGAAATTTTACATGATCATCTCACCATGTGTTTGCTGCTGCGACCTAGTGACTACCCAATAAAATGCATCATGAAATGGCGTATTGATCAATGCGACATATTGCTAAAACTTAAAACTACTCAAGCTCCATTTACAAAATTGGCATGCCAAGTTCCTCCTCTTTTTTGCAAAAATTGCCAAAGTGCAATTCATCTTGCTCTATTTGTTTACCACTAGTGCATGCTGATAACATTTTATTCTTCTATACTAACTTGCATCGTAGACTACGATTCAATAGGTCTCATCATCGTACAGTCTATATACATGCTGTACCCAAGTTTATTAGATTCATGCGGTACATTGCGATTTGTAATGATCTTATAGGATTACCAAAATCTCACAATCTGTAGCAGGCATTAAATAACCTCAGCCTGGGTGGCACATCCACTAGCAGTGAACGTGATACTGTGCCCGCTGTACCCTCACAGTGCCCTGATTGCTCCTTGTGTAGATGTACTCACCCATATCAGAGTCTGAGCCCTCTCGTATCTGACAGGAAGCCAGATGTCACTGAATGAATGATACGCAAACCTGACAAACAAAAGAGAACACACTAAGACTGTTCAAGCATTGCTCAGTGTATTTACATGCTGGTTTTCCACAAACAACATTTTCTTTGTAATCTCAAACATGGTTTCTCCATGACTTCATTGGATTCCTCCTTATGACATTATTGTTCTTGCTTTTGTGTTTTTGTCTTGTTTTGTGCCGATATAAAGGTCCTATTCCCATTTTTTATGGGCAATTCAAATGTAGGCATATTACTTTCATTTAACTTAATGCAATCTGCTACTGTTCAACTATAATTTACAAGCTTTTGAGAAATTATGCATGTAGTGGATACATTTGATACAGCATTAAGAGCATTTGAAACTTAACCAAACTATTCAAATGATTAACCATAGCATTGAATATGACATAAGCAGTTTTGAATGCTCCCTATTTATTTCTTTTTCAAATCACTCAGCATGCATTCATCTTTTCCTCTCTCCCAGAGGAACATTTTATTGCTTAGAGGTCACTAGTACTGCCATGGGCTTGGTTTCCAGGGAACACGCATACTGATAAATACTTGGAATGCTCTGTTGACTGCTTTGGATAAAAGCATCTGCCAAATGCATAAATGTAAATGTCCTCCAGGCTCCATGGCTCAGATATGTTTAATTTAAGGATCAACTTTGTTGCAGATTCCAAAATTGCTGCAAAATTCCTTGGGAGAGATAAAAAAATACCAACAAATGAATCAACTGCAACAATAGAAACAAATTTGTAACAACAAATAGTACATTAGATAGATCTTAAATAAATAATTAAAGTGGATGGCATAGTTCAGATAATTTGCTCTTGGATGATTATAATGAGAAAAGTTTGAGATTATAAAGAATCTTGGCTCTATTTATTAATTGTACACTCAGCTAAAGGATTATTAGGAACACCTGTTCAATTTCTCATTTGTGCAATTATCTAATCAACCAATCACATGGCAGTTGCTTCAATGCATTTAGGGGTGTGGTCCTGGTCAAGACAATCTCCTGAACTCCAAACTGAATGTCAGAATGGGAAAGAAAGGTGATTTAAGCAATTTTGAGTGTGGCATGGTTGTTGGTGCCAGACGGGCCGGTCTGAGTATTTCAAAATCTGCTCAGTTACTGGGATTTTCACACACAACCATTCCTAGGGTTTACAAAGAGTGGTGTGAAAAGGGAAAAACATCCAGTATGCGGCAGTCCTATGGGAGAAATGCCTTCTTGATGCTAGAGGTCAGAGGAGAATGGGCCGACTGATTCAAGCTGATAGAACAGCAACTGAAATAACCACTCGTTACAACCGAGGTATGCAGCAAAGCATTTGTGAAGCCACAACACGCACAACCTTGAGGCGGATGGGCTACAACAGCAGAAGACCCCACCGGATACCACTCATCTCCACTACAAATAGGAAAAAGAGGCTACAATTTGCACGAGCTCACCAAAATTGGACAGTTGAAGACTGGAAAAATGTTGCCTGGTCTGATGAGTCTCAATTTCTGTTGAGACATTCAGATGGTAGAGTCAGAATTTGGCATAAACAGAATGAGAACATGGATCCATCATGCCTTGTTACCACTGTGCAGGCTGGTGGTGGTGGTGTAATGGTGTGGGGGACGTTTTCTTGGCACACTTTAGGCCACTTAGTGCCACTTGGGCATCGTTTAAATGCCACGGCCTACCTGAGCATTGTTTCTGACCATGTCCATCCCTTTATGACCACCATGTACCCATTCTCTGATGGCTACTTCCAGCAGGATAATGCACCATGTCACAAAGCTCGAATCATTTCAAATTGGTTTCTTGAACATGACAATGAGTTCACTGTACTAAAATGGCCCCCACAGTCACCAGATCTCAACCCAGTAGAGCATCTTTGGGATGTGGTGGAACGGGAGCTTCGTGCCCTGGATGTGTATCCTACAAATCTCCATCAACTGCAAGATGCTATCCTATCAGTATGGGCTAACATTTCTAAAGGATGCTTTCAGCACCTTGTTGAATCAATGCCACGTAGAATTAAGGCAGTTCTGAAGGCGAAAGGTCAAACACAGTATTAGTATGGTGTTCCTAATAATCCTTTAGGTGAGTGTATATGTTATTTTTTAGTCTGATACCATTAAACGAAATGAAAGCATGCAGAAGATTGGGGCACAGACGGTAGCTCAGGTGGGTCAAAAACACATAAGGGGAAGCATTAGGGTAATGCAAACATCAGTAATCACAGACATTTACATTCAGATGGGATTAGATTTCTCAGAGGACCATTGAGTTTGCCGAAAAACAGTAGGTAATTTGCCCTGGAATTTATATAAAGGTTGTGTGGGAAAAACACTGCCTTGGCAGATTAAGACGGGATTAAAATTACAAGGTACGTCTATGAAACAGGAATTTCTCTAACGTATGCCTGGAAAACTAGTCCCGTCCGAATAGGGCTATCAGTAAGATATAGGACAACATTCTGGCATTTTCTCAACAAAAAAAATGAATCCATCCATTCTATCCTCTGTGGCCTGGGAAACTAAGGACACATTTGTAGACAGAATTCGAACGAACCTTTGAATTGGGACAGCCTTCGTCCCACCGTTGTGACGCATTCAGCCTTTGACTGCTTCCCAGCTCTGTTCCAGAACTGTAAAGTTTACTCCAGCGATCAACAACCTTTGGATAACCTGCCTGTTTCTCCTTCGTGCTCCATTCTCCAGCGATCTCCTGTCTCCACCTCAAGCATACTCCTTTTCTCCTTACAGTAGTTTCCCTAGATATATACTGCTCTCTCCTACCTGGAATTCTGATACTCACCACCCTGGCACTTTACAGATCCATCTTAATGACTCAAATAAAGCATATTCATTCTATAAGACTGTTGTTTACCTGCCATACTCACCTGCTTGCCATAACTCCGCCATTTCATGAAAATACCATCCCTACATTCTTACCTGTTGCCTGATCTCCTCTGTCCTGTGCTGTTCACTCCAATAACATCTTGTGCAATAAACTGTTTTGGGTTCACTCGCACTTACTTTCACTCTGTCTGAGTCTTCGTAAAAAGGGTAAAAGTAATCCATATGAATCAAGTGGAATGAAGTCTTCTCAAGAGAAACTGTGAAACAGATTTAGGCTTTTATTCACATGTAAACATTATTCAATGCACATTATTTTTTGAAGATGAACGAAAGTCTTATGGGTTTGGAATATAATTGAAGTTACTGATTTTTTTTCCAGATGTGGATACATTTATTGCTTTGGTTATGTTGCTACAGAGAACAGTCATGCGCTGAGTAAGAAGAAGAGATTTTGTTTAAAGAAACTCTTAACGAAATTACGACAGGGTAAAGCTTTTGCTTCACATAAAGGAAATGATTAAGTTGCACACTATTACTATGCTTTCTTTTCCTTTTTCTATCCCTTTTATATTTTCATCTTTTATGGAGTGTCTGAGGGTTGACTCCTTAAATATAAATGTATCTTTAATAAAAATCAGTTCATATTTGATTCATACAGTGAAAACTACACACACAAAAAAATGAACTTTCACTTTTGTTAGTTGCACTCAAATCATCCTTGTTCACATTACTTAAAAACTAATGTAACTACATGAATTTAAAGGATTAGTTCACTTTTAAATAAACTTTTGCTGATAATTTACTCACCCCCATGTCATCCAAGATGCTCATGTCTGTCTTTCTTCAGTCGAAAAGAAATTAAGGTTTTTGATGAAAACATTCCAGAATTTTTCTCCATATAATGGACTTCAGTGGGAACCAAAAGGTTCAAGGTCCAAATGAGAACTTTAACTTTTATTTTTATTTTTTTAATTTTTTTAAATGAGCGATCGTTTGGCTAGATAAGACCCTTATTCATCGTCTGGTATCGTTTAAAGCCCTGTGAAGCTGCACTGAAACTCTCATTTGGACCTTGAACCGTTTGGTTCCCACTGAAGTCCATTATATGGAGAAAAATCCTGGAATGTTTTCATCAAAAACCTTAATTTCTTTTCGACTGAAGAAAGACACGGACATCTTTGATGACATGGGGGTGAGTAAATTATCAGCAAAAGTTTATTTAAAAGTGAACTAATCCTTTAAATTTACTGAGTTGTTTCTACTAAAAATGAGTATTGACAGCTTTACTTAATAAGTGCTTGTTCGGTCAACTTAACATTGCTGAGTAAAACGAACAAACTGGGCAGTGGATCTGTAGCTCCCAGCATGCTTTGCAAGGGACTGCATTAGGAGAGTAAATTTAGGGATTAAAGTGTTATTTTATATGTTTTTCAGTAAAGGGAAAGATGTTGTTAGCTAATGTTAGTGTTTAATGTTCAGTTATGTTGGACATTTAGAGGAGTTTCTGTAATTTTGTGGTTACTATTATGCAGAAGAGTGGTGCCTGTGTTTAGGCTGTGGGCACTCAAATACACATATTTATTGGATGGAATTCCTGCCCTCAATAAAACTGAGTTTGTCCAATGAGTTATTTTTGCAGTTTGTTTCTAAAAAAATATGCTTGTTATTTAATAGTTTTCCACTTACACTTGTAGAGCAAATAGTTAATTTTAAAAAGGCAAAATAAATCGATAAATGTGTTCACCTAACATAATAAGCTTTTATAAATATACATAACATTATTAAGTAAACTGCACATATAAATATTATGTAACAGTGACAGATTCAAATGGTTTTACTGTATTTACTCAAAGAAATTTTGTCAGCTTTACTTGAATTTCTTTTGTTCATATAACTAAATTGTTATGTGTAAAAATTACTCAATATAGTTGCGTGGAACCACTTGACGCTGCTTTTTAAAGTAAATTCAACAAGTCATATTTTGGTGTATGTATTGTTTGTTAGTTAATAAGTTCCAGGATTTTTCTCCACATAATGCACTTCTATGGCAACCAATGGGTCCAAATCAATGTAGTTTCAAAGGGCTTTGAATGGCTTCGAAGGGCTCTGCGTGATCCCAGATGAGGAATAGGGTCTTATCTAGCGAATTGATAGGTAATAAAAAATAAAAAGAAAACAAAACATTATAATCTTTTTAACCTAAATTGCTCGTCTCGCACTGCTCTGTGTCGCGCCACGGATTACATAATCACGTAGGAACGTTCACGCTAGACGTAGGCAGAAGTACCGCCCCTGTGTTAACAAAGCGCACGTGCAAAGACTAATAGAAACATCCTTCAGCAAACATCCTTTTTTTGGTAAAGGCCGTTTGTATTAGTCTTCGCTACGTCTAGCGTGAACTTTTCAATGTGATTACACAATCCGTGGCGCGTCGTAGAGCAGCGCAAGATGAGCAATTTAGGTTAAAAAGTATATAACTGTTAATGAAAATGGCCAATGGTTTCACTAGATAAGACCCTATTCCTCGTCTGGGATCGTGCAGAGCCTCTGAAGCCCTTCGAAGCTCTTTAAAACTGCATTGATTTGGATCTTCAACCCGTTGGTTGCCATAGAAGTCCATTATATGGAGAAAAATCTGGAATGTTTTCCTCAAAAAACGTAATTTCTGTTCGGCTGAAGAAAGACATGAACATCTTGGATGAGTTGGGGGTGAGTAAAATATCAGGACATTTTAAATTTGAAGTGAGCTAATCCTTTAAAGTGCCTGACAATATGGTCTGTGGGGCTAGACTGGATCAGATATATCAAAGAAAAATATGGAACATGTCTTTCATTCACATAATGCTTTTTCAGATCATCACATGGTTGGTTTAGATCTAAACATGAAATAATTGTCAAGCTGTACATATTATACTAAGAGTCTTAGCCAGTGGTGGTAGGTGGGTATAAAGCACAACCAAGAGTTGTTGTTTTTTTTATTATTATACCTTTTATTCTTCATCACAAATTAAAGTAACAGTACAAAAGACTGGAAAGAGACATTGTGCTGTTAGAAAAAGAACTGAATGACGTTTTTATTAAACAAGGTTTGGGAGGAACACTTTCAGATAATTGACACAGGTGGAGAGCACTCAGCTAATCAATAAAGAGGTGTACATATATGCAGCAGTCTTACCTCCGTTTGTTGACAGTTTATCAGCATCCCTCCACCACCCCTTCTCCACATTTTGCTCTTTTTAGTTCTAACCACTTACATACACAGGGGGTACTTTGGGTTTCGGGCCGGGTCCGAGCTCAGCATGCCAAACACGCATTTAAATTTACTCTCTATAAATTATATCTAAGTGTGAACTCGTGAATGGACAGTCATCCTGGAACTGTGCAGAAAGACCTTTTGAAGGAGAAGAGAATGGAAGTTGGATATTTCTTACAGGAACACTCGTATCTCATTTAAAGATATGGATGCTAATATATATATTTTTAGAATTATTATTCTTTTTTTAAGTTTGGCATTCAAATGAAACTATAACCTTTGATCCAGTGGAAATAAGAATAAATGGCAATGTATTTTTATACAACACTTTATAGTAAAGGGTCATGTGATTCTATGAGTACTGAGGAATTACTCCATGATTTGCCAAAGCTAAACAGAATAAAAGTGCTGGATAATGAAATTACCTTCCAAGAACTCACATGGGCAATGCAGCAGTTGTCTCTGGGAATAGATGGGCTGTCTGTTGAGTTTTATTAATGTTTTTTTTACTGTATATGAAGTTGTTTTGTGTGTTATATTTAAGTTTTCAGTGTGCAGTCCTCTCATTGGGCCTCGTTCATGAAACACGTGCAGAACGAATTTTTGTGTAAATCGTTCGTAAAGTCGTTGTGATGTAAATTTTGGGATTCACGAAAATATCGTATATTTTGAAAATTTTAATTGGTATGAAAGAAAAATGGTGCGTAAAACATTTGAATGTTCTGTGTTCTAATTTAGTTCTAATTTATAATAATATTTCACAGTTTGAGTCTTTTTTTTAACTGTTCAGCTTTGGGTAATAGGCAGCGCTCGTCACTGTCACTTTACCCAGCCGTCCAATCACAGTGGAGAAGGGGCGGGACAAATACTACACCGACCAATCATCCTACTTGTACAACAACTGAACAACAATGGAGGAGTTACTGGTTACTGCATTTTTATATTCAGTAATATTCTTCAAAATGTGATACTAGTAACACATTACTGCCATGGATATTCTGTATCATAGCAACCAAAGTATCTCAGCTGATAAAATGTTGTGCTTGCAAAGAGCTTTCAAGTGCCACCAGCTGGCAGTTTTCAGAAGAGTACCAGGCTTTTAGCTAGCTAAAAATGCTTTGGTGGACACACAATAATTTAATTTTGCTAGGCATATGGTCAATTAGTCTTTTTAGCGTTTATGCAATATACTGGAGCCAAACCTGTGAAGGAGGTCCAGATTCCACAGCGTTCCTGGACACGTAATTTGCAGTTGTAACTCATGGCGGGAATTATGCTAATTATGAATGAGCATGCACGCACGCCCTATTTACGAATGTTTGGAATTCATTAATATACACACGTTTAATTACCAAATCCGTGGTATACAAAGTGTTTCTGAATCTGGAGGAGAGTTTTTGTAAAGGTCCATTTTACATACAAATTAGCTCGTATATTTACGAAAGTTTCATGAATGAGGCCCATTGTTACCAAAAAAAGGGGGGATTTATGTTTATTGAAAAACTGGAGACCTTATTATGTCTGGATTATAAGATACTGTCAAAGTGTTTGGCGAATAGACTCGAGCATTGTTTTTTGATTGGGAAAGATCAAACATACTGTGTTCCGGATAAGTCAATCATAGATAATCTTTTTGTGTTACAGGATTTAGTTTATTTTAGCCATCTTAGTAATACTAATCTTGGTAGTTTTTATCGTTAGACCAAGAAAAAGCATTTGATAGGGTGGATTATGGGTATCTTTTTAATGTTTTAAAGAGGTCCTATAATGCCCCTTTTTACAAGATGTAAAATAAGTCTCTGAAGTCCACAGTGTGTGTATGTGAAGTTTTAGCTCAAAATACACCACAGATAATGTTTTATAGCATGTTAAAATTGTCACTTTTTGAAGGTGAGCAAAAACGTTTTTGTGTGTGTCCCTTTAAATGCAAATGAGCTGCTGCTCCGATTACCTCAGCAAACACACATTGAAAATGTCAGAAACTGTCCAGTCTTTAATGTTCAAACTGGAGTCGGACAATGATGGAGAGACTCAAGAAGTGACAACATGTAGAATGAGACAGGACGTTTCTGAACGGTTAGTTGATGAATTTATGAGTTAACTATCATCAAGTCATTGATTAGCATGTTCTGTCACGATAATCTATAAATCACTGGTGTGGGAACTGTTGTAAGATCCTTCAGAGCCAGAGAATACCTGCTTCATGAAGAGAGAACAGGTATAGTTTAGTTTATTTACGGTTATAACTTATGTTGTCATCTTACTTTTATGACATGCTATTGCAGTTGTGTTCATACTGTATTGAAATAAATGTGAAAGGCAGATGACAGCTTGAGCGACTCCTTAATGTGCTCGACTACAACAACTCTTCCTCTTCTCAACATGGCCTTTGTTGTGTGTTCCCAGGGGCGGGGTTTATGTAAATTTAGGGTGATGTCACCAACCCGTGAAGAAGCTCGTTGTAGTCCCTACCAGCCGCTTGTTGTAGTCCTTAAAAAGTGATTTCTGTAAAATAAAATATCTCCCTTTGCTTTGAACTTTGTGTCGTAACTTTGCAGATGTTGTTTATGCGCAAACAGTAACATTACACACTAACTAAAGTTACAAAAGTAAAACATTTTGGTTTTGGTCAAACTTTTTGGAGAAGATTCAGAGCATTTGTCTTTAAAATGCATTGGACGAAATAGTCTTTTTAAATTACTTACAACTTGGTTTCTTTGGGCTTACATAAGAATTTTTTTTTTAATCAAATAATCATTGGAGGAACTATCTAGTTGACCTATCTAATAGGGACAGCAAAACTGACCATATGGAAAACAGGAAAGAACAAGGGACTAGGGTTTACAGAAAAAGATCCTAAAGTTATGTTTATGTGTTGGTTATGAGATCTACATGTATTTTCTGTAAAGCTGCTTTGAAATGAAATGTATTGTGAAAAGCGCTATACAAATAAATGTGAATTTATTTTAATTGAATCTAGTTGCTGCAAGAGAACAGAATTTGCATTTTACAGTCTTACAGATCATGTCAATCAATTGGTAGTAGTTTTGTTTCTAAATAACTTATTTCATTCTATTAATTTTATTTTTATTTGGTTGCTATTTTTTGTTATTTTGTTTCAATATGATGTTTGAAGTAGGAATATAAAATGGGTAAAAATACTGAAAATGGGGAAAAAGTTTTCTAAACCTCTCTCTCTCTCATTCTCTGGATGGAGTTATGAGGGTCTGGTAGGCAGCCAGATGACCTCTGGACAACCTCAGCAGGCACTGGTGTGTGTGTGTGTGAGAGAGAGATAATGAGTTTACGCCATCCTACACTTCACTTTCACTCGTATGGTTGACCATATCAGCCGGTTCCCTTTGAGACATGGGTACAACTCCTATTACTCCTTTCTAATTGTGAGTGTTCGAGTGTGTGTCCATTTTCCCTTCCCATCTGGCCATCTATCATGTATGTCCAGTCAACAGAAGCTCACTGTCTGTGCCTCTTAAAGGCCTTTATCATTGTACTATTTTTCCTCCCTCTCTGTTTTTCTCTCTCATCCCCCTCGTTTCTTTCATGCTGTGATGACCACTGTGTCTGCATTCCTCTCGCATTCCTGCTCCATCACGTTGAACCTCTGAACGCACATGACTGAGAGAAGAACTCAAAGCTGCTCCACAAACCTGCTGTTACACTTCAGACCAACATTCACCATTCCTTACAGGGCTTGTGTCTTGAAAAATACATATTTTAAAACTTTGGAAATTAGTGTTAACGTAACCAAGTTAATATTAATTAAAACTAAAACCATAATAAGTCAAATAA
Source organism: Paracanthobrama guichenoti (assembly GCA_018749465.1). Taxonomy (NCBI): domain Eukaryota; kingdom Metazoa; phylum Chordata; class Actinopteri; order Cypriniformes; family Gobionidae; genus Paracanthobrama; species Paracanthobrama guichenoti. The sequence goes on from CM031955.1 coordinate 10,720,312, forward strand.
ATATTAACTAAAATCAAATAATTTATTATATATATATATATATATATATATATATATATATATATATATATATATATATATATATATATATATATATATATATATATATATATATATAAAAACATTTCTCATTTTTGTTTAGTTTAAGTTGAAGACGCGTTTTGGTCGATCAGATCACAAGTGGACGACGTTAAATACAGGTGTAAACGAGGTCTAAAATGCTTTGAGCTTGTCCACTTTTGTCCACTTCCAGAGGTAGTCAAAAACACGTTAGACCGGATTGCTTTCGTAGTGTGCTCAAATGAGCTCAAACAACCACAAAAGTCCACCTACACTACCTGCTACTGACCTAATGCACAAACATTATGGGAAAACCGCTAACCAGACGGGATTTAAACTTTGTCAGCTGAAGACCCAAGTTTGGTTTGAAGATGAAAACGTACCAAGCTCAATGCTCTCTCACCATTCCTGATTTCTAGCACACCAGCGTTCGGCTGGTCTTGCAACTTTCAGAGCAGACACCAAAGCTGACGCTCTCTGTATGTTTTCCCGTCGTCTCCGGTCGTGTTCATATGTAAATTGTGTGAGCTTATTTCATCCATTAGACCAAAAGGTCTGAGAAAGTCATACATTTATCCACCAATAGCCCCTCCTCTTGAATAAATCAGGACAGAAGTGGTTTAAAGTGGACAAAAGAGACGGATTAAAACACCAGGTGTGAACGGGAATGGGGCTCCCTCATCTACTTGTGATCCGATCAACCAAAATGCATGTTAATACCAGGTATAAACAGGTCCAAAATGGCAGAAAAAGTGAGATAATCCTGAGTAGTTTTCATTGGACAGGTAAGGAGCTCTAAAATTCACTAGTATCAGTGTGATATCAAACTCGGAGTCAATAATGCTGATCCACGTCCACAGATGGCAGTGCAGCATCTAACACCACTGCGGTATCTAAACTTAAAGTACACAGAACAGTATTGATAATGCTAGGTAAACTACTGAATGACCCTTTAAAGGAACGTATTACACAACATAAATATTTTGCTTCTGTATGGCTCTGAAGCAGGGGTGGACTATATAGACAATCATCTCAATATTTCCTGAAATTTTCAATAACAATAATTAGACAATATAAATGTTTTTGTGCTGGTAACTTGGTTTAGGCTTGTCGTGTCCAGCTGACTTCCAAAGCTAGTCATACTCATCATATTCTGTGTGGTTGTTACAGTTGGCTTGCAGGCAGACTGACGAACACAGATGATTAAATTTCAGAACGTAGCTTAATCTCAGGAAATCCAAAACAGGCAATCACACGGCACAACGAAACGTAACGGTGATCGGACAGAGAATGACTGTGAAGGACCAACTTATAAAGCAACCACAAATGAGGATGATTAAGTGAACACAGCTGACACATATGAACTAGCAATGAGGAGTGGGAAAACTGAACATATGAACATGAAAACAAACTAAAAGTCGATAATGAACAGAACATAATGGAGACATTAGGAGGAAGACTAGGTGATGGTGAAGGGATGGTGAGAGGCAGACAACAAAATAGAATGGTGGTGGCAGGACGTGACGAAGGGATGGTGATGGTGGGATGATCAGACCCCAATGTAGAAGGTGAAGGAGTCCTGATGGCACAGACCCAGAGCTCCACAGAGCCAACAGCCCACAGTGGAGACGAAGGTGGGAGGAGCCTAGATGTAGGAGACGTGGCTGCCGACATTTACATTTAGTCATTTAGCAGACGCTTTTATCCAAAGCGACTTACAAATGAGAGCAATAGAAGCAACTAAAAACAGTCAAGGGCAACAATATGCAAGTGCTGTAACAAGTCTCAGTTAATCTAGCACAGAACACATAGGACAGAACAATGTTTTTTTTTTTTTTTTTTTAAATAGACAAACAGAAAACGTATAGAGTGATAAGTGCTATTCTTTATTGGTCAGGTGCTGCTGAAAAAGATGCGTTTTAAGATATTTTGAAAATGGCTACCGACTCAGCTGCTCGAATTGAGACAGGCAGGCCATTCCACTAGGTGGGAACGGTCCAGGAAAAGGTCCTTGTGAGGGATTTCTTGCCTCTTTGTGATGGCGCCACAAGGCCCCGTTCACTTGCAGAACGCAAGCTTCTGGAGGGTGTGTAAGTCTGAACAAGCGAGTTTAGGTATGTTGGTGCAGAGCCGGTGGTTGCCTTGTAGGAGAGCACCAGTGCCTTGAATTTGATTCAAGCGGCTATTGGCAGCCAGTGTGGACTGATGAAGAGAGGCGTGACGTGCGCTCTCTTTGGCTCATTAAAGACCACTCTCACCGCTGCATTCTGGATCAGTTGCAAGGGTTTGATAGTGCATGCTGGAAGGCCCGCTAGAAGAGCATTACAGTAGTCCAGTCTGGAGAGAACGAGAGCTTGTACCAGGAGTTGTGTGGCCTGCTCTGATAGGAAGGGTCTAATCTTCCTAATGTTGTATAAAGCAAATCGGCAGGACCGGGTTGTTGCAGTGATGTGGTCAGTGAATTTTAGCTGATCATCAATCACAACTCCAAGGTTCCTGGCTGTCCTGGATGGAGTTATGGATGATGAACCGAGCTGAATGGAGAGAGTATGGTGAAGTGCTGGGTTGGCTGAGACCACAAGGAGTTCTGTCTTTGCCAGATTGAGTTGAAGGTGTTGTTCCTTCATCCAGGCAGAAATATCTGTCAGGCAGGCAGCAATACGAACACCAACTGTGGGACCATCTGGTTGAAATGAGAAGTAGAGTTGAGTGTCATCAGCATAGCAGTGATAGGAAAAGCCATGTTTCTGGATGACAGATCCCAGTGATGACATGTAGATGGAGAAGAGAAGTGGTCCAAGCACTGAGCCCTGGGGAACTCCAGTAGCTAGATGATGTGACTTAGACACTTCACCTCTCCATGACACCCTGAAGGACCTACCTGAAAGAGAAGACTCGATCCACTGGAGAGCAGTTCCTGAGATGCCCATCTTCATGAGAGTTGACAGGAGGATCTGGTGGTTAACTGTGTCAAAAGCTGCAGACAAATCCAGTAGGATGAGTACTGTGGATTGGAAGCTGCCCTTGCCTGTCTCAGTGCTTCAGTAAACGAGAGCAGGGCAGTCTCAGTCGAGTGGCCACTTTTGAAGCCGGATTGGTTGTTGTCCAGGAGGTTGTTCTGTTCAAGAAACAGAGAGTTGGTTGAACACAACACAACATCTGTGATCTCTGGGATGACCAATGGAGACGAGGGCCCAGGATCTGATGGATAAGACAGAGGGTTGATGGTGCTGAACGACATTTTTGGTGCTGGCGACGAGTGTCGTAGGTGGAGACAGAGTGCCCGAGGACTGGGGCAATGGTGGTGAGACCAAGGAAAGAGGAGATACTGAAGGGAGGAAGGAGCCCGCTGCAGCCTAAGGAGAGAAGGGATGGATCGCAGCGGATGGCCCGTATGTTTGTGGTGTAAGTGGAGAGATGCCTGGCCAAGGGGGAGCCGGTGGGACAAGGGAACCCGCTGGCATCACTAGGCAGAGGGTCCCTGGAGGAACCTAATGTGGGAGGAGCCAGGACGGAGGTTGATAGGCCGAGATGGAATGAGGGAAACGGACTGGAGGCGGAGCCACAGAATCCTCTGGCACAGGTGCTCGACATTCTGGCAGGGTATCGCCAGAGACGCCGCAGGGCAACAGGCTTCTAGCAGCAGTGAGACTGGAAGACTGGCTTAGCTCTGTGAAGGAGACAATAGACTGGACAGTATGATGGTGAGTAGGGTACAGTCCATACAAATCAAGAAGAATACAGAGTCCAAATCATTCAATATGCTATCTTTAAATGGCAATGAAAGATTATACAATAGAGGACTCCTCCTCACTGGTGTCCAGCAGCCAGTCCTCAGTTCCCATTCCCTCGGCCGTTGATGTTGCAGGCTCACACTCCTGGTCAGACACGCTTGGGGGCTCAACTTCCAGGGCAATGGTGAGCTCTGTCCTCGGCTCTGGCTCACTCTTTGCGGTAGGTGGTCCTGCAACGTCTGCAGGGGGCTCTCGCACGTTCTTCACGTCGAAGGTGGTAACTTTAGCTATGGGTCTGGCTGGGTTCTGAATCGGGGATGTATGCTCAAATAAATATTAACTAAAATCAAATAATTTATTATATATATATATAATAACCCGGGTTCTCCCGGGTGCCCCGGGAGAACCCACCTGCCCGGACGGGACCTTTGCCGCAGGGTACGTGAGGGACGCATGGAACAACTGGCAAGTCCTGTGCCTGGAGGCTCTGTCCGTGGAGGATGCGGAAGATTTATACATGATTGGATTATTGATGGCGGGGTTCCTATTCTTTGGCTTTGGGATTGCCCTGACCTATCGGAAGATTGGTAAGACAGCTGCAAGCAAATTCACCCAGCCGCTGTCTGTGGAAATTAAAGAATGCTTCGGGGTTATGTGTGACCGTTTGAAGGAATTAGATCAGAAAGTGATAGGAATTGAGGAACTGAACCGTAACAACGCAGTCCGGACTGCGGATACGCAGGGTAGAGTGGGCTCTATCGGGGGTCAGATCGGTGAACTTTTACGGACTGTAACCGGTCTGGCCATGAGGCTGGACGTAATGTCTAGGGAAACTGCACAGACCGGACGCGAATGCTGAGGACCAGATCTGATTGATTGATTATGATCCGGACAAATTACCAAAGATCATCAAATGGATTAAAAAATAATAAATTGTATTTGCCTGACCTAATCAACTAGCCCAACGAACCTCACTTGGTCCCTATCTCTCGGTTGGGAGGTCAGCCGGGCAGCTGTCTGCTATCTTTCCCTGTGCACTGCCTTATCTCCCTTCAAGGACAAACCATAGAACTGAACTCGAAAACATCTGAAGTTATGGCTAACATTCTCACACAACACAATCTCAGACTCACTCGCACCATACACAACCTACCCGATCCCACCCCCCCCTCCAACCGTCTGCCTGTTTATCTATCTCCTCTCCCACTCCATACAAAAAATCCCATCACGTGACCACGTGTACTGTGTCATGTTTATGTTTATGTTTATGTTTTGTTGTGTTTGCTATGTAATGCTTGCTAAATTGCATTCTTGTATTTCTGGAGAGCGTAGGGCGGCGCCTGAATAATCGGCTGCGGCCCGGAGGCTTGCTCCAAACTTCATTTCGTTATACTGTACTTGTACATGTGTAATGACGAATAAACTTCAACTTCAACTTCAACAAAAGTCCACCTACACTACCTGCTACTGACCTAATGCACAAACATTATGGGAAAACCGCTAACCAGACGGGATTTAAACTTTGTCAGCTGAAGACCCAAGTTTGGTTTGAAGATGAAAACGTACCAAGCTCAATGCTCTCTCCCCATTCCTGATTTCTAGCACACCAGCGTTCGGCTGGTCTTGCAACTTTCAGAGCAGACACCAAAGCTGACGCTCTCTGTATGTTTTCCCGTCGTCTCCGGTCGTGTTCATATGTAAATTGTGTGAGCTTATTTCATCCATTAGACCAAAAGGTCTGAGAAAGTCATACATTTATCCACCAATAGCCCCTCCTCTTGAATAAATCAGGACAGAAGTGGTTTAAAGTGGACAAAAGAGACGGATTAAAACACCAGGTGTGAACGGGAATGGGGCTCCCTCATCTACTTGTGATCCGATCAACCAAAATGCATGTTAATACCAGGTATAAACAGGTCCAAAATGGCAGAAAAAGTGAGATAATCCTGAGTAGTTTTCATTGGACAGGTAAGGAGCTCTAAAATTCACTAGTATCAGTGTGATATCAAACTCGGATGTATGCTCTCCAGACACTTTGCGATTTCTTCCCTCCAACTCAGTCTGGGAGGTTGATGGGGTTATGAAAGTTGGCCCAGATCCAGAACAGGTTCTTTAGGGTCTTGTCATCAAGTGGACTGGTGACAGCAAGGTAAGCCCACAGCACAACTAAACATAACGGTGATCAGACAGAGAATGATTGTGATGGACCAAAGTGATCTTGAAATTGCATGCAGCTTAATGGCTTCCGATCTCTGCTTTGGAAACACAGCCTAATGTCATTTACATATAAAAGAGCACCAGTCAACATCCAAATCCTTTACTTGAGAATCACAATTGGCACGAATTGCTTAGATTTCCAAATACACACTTCCATGTCAAAAATTGTTTTTATAAATATGAGCGTTGGCGTGGATTTTAGCGTATGCACTCTCTAAGATCAAATCTGTGCATATGCACGTTTTATAAATGAGGTCCTAGAAATCTTGCCAGAAGTAATAGGTCATCCAAGTGCATTTAGCATATTCTTTTATGAGTACTGTGAATTCAGACACAGTATTACAATACTGTAGTATTATTTTTACTACAGTACTGTCACATACTGTTTTGCACCTACTATATAGTAAGGAAGTATGCGATTTCAGTCTTAATGAGTGATTTCGGGTCTTAATGAGTCATTGCATCTTTCATTTGACTGATTTGTTTAAATAGCTGATTTATTCAGGAACGAAGCAAGTGACTTTCTTTATGAATGGATCATTAAATCACTGATTTGCCTAAAAAACGCTGATTTACTGATTGCTATATCATATAGAAATATAAGCCAAAGACTCATACAGGCACATCTTTGCTATATAGGTCTTAGCATTATATTTAGCTGTGAGGGACACGTGCGTTCAATAGATTGTACTGTTTACCAACATGCCAGTTGTTCAGCTAATGAAACATCTTTCTAATAGTCTTCATTGTGAATCAAAATTGCATATGATCTAGGATCTTTATGTAGTGCAAAAACTGTAAGTCAGCTTAATTTTCATCCTCATACAATTCAATATGGACTATTTTACTGATCTGCCAGCTGGCGTTTGCTCCACACAGTGAATTTCTTCCATTGCTACTTTATATTGGTTGAAATTCCTTCCACTCTAATGAGTCAGTGTAGTTGGCATGATGTAATGAAGGATAGCAGCACTGGGACATGAGGAGTTACTTCATAAATGAAACTTCTGTCATATTCTCATGTCGTTCCAAATGAAACACTCAAACATGTTGAACTAACAACCCAAATGCAGAAAGGTGGAAGTTTTCTCCTTATTTCAGAAAAGCGTCACATGTCACAGCACCGAGGTGACTTTTTAACACTGGGTCTGTCTCTCATTAGTGGCGCTGCTGCTAACCCACAATCCCTCTCACCCTTTCTTCATCTCCCAGCCCTTCTTTCACTCTGTCTCTCTCACAGCCTGGAGCCGTGCCTCAGGAAAAGCCATAATCCCTCAGGCCAATAGAAGACAGATGCGTCCCTCGCTCTCTCATTCTTTGTGTTTCGCTTTCTCTCCTTATCTCTCAGTCTGACACATACACATTAACACTCACTCAAGCGTCGATTCTCCACACACCCCTCTCTAAAGATCTGATCCTGTCTGGGTTTTCAAGTCTTTGTGGTTCCATCTTCCTCTATCAGTCATGATGTAGAAATGAGTCCCTGTGGAAAGAGGATTTGCATGGTGGCATATGGAGAGCAGCTGTGTGTCAGGAGATGAGCTGACCTGATGCTGTACCTGCAGACCCTGGTGATTCCTCTGAGGACCGGCGGGAATGTTAGGCTGAAGTTCTTAAAGGTTTCTGTTCCACTCGCCTGTCTGTGCTGAGGGTCAGTGTCCTGTAACCAGACTTTTGACTTTTAGCATGATTTCTAGTCTACTTATTCTTGTCAAGAACTGCCCACTTAGACAGGAAGAGACTATTTGACAGACATTTAAAGTGACAAATCACAGTTTGTCTTAAAATACATACACTCACCGACCACTTTATTAGGTACACCTTACTAGTACCGGACCCCCTTTTGCCTTCAGAACTGCCTTAATTCTTCGTGGCATAGATCCGACAAGGTGCTGGAAACATTCCTCAGAGATTTTGGTCCATATTGTCATGATGGCATCACACAGATTTGTCGGCTGCACAATCTAGAATCTCCCATTTCAGCACTTCTCAAATCTGCTCTATTGGATTGAGATCTGGAGACTGTGCCTGGACCATTGATTCAAGGCAGGATAGATTCATGCTTTTTATGTTGTTTACGCCAAATTCTGACCCAACAATCTGACTGTTGCAGCAGAAATCAGACAGACATTTTTTCTAATTTTCTATTGTCCAGTTTTGGTGAGCCCGTGTGATTTGTAGCCTCAGTTTGCTGTTCTCAGCTGACAGGAGTGTCTCTGCTGTGTCTTCTGCAGCTGTGGCTCATCTATGCTGTCGTGTTGTGCGTTCAGAGATGCTCTTCTGCAGATCTCGGTTGTAACGAGTGCTTATCTGAGTTACTATTGCCTTTCTATCCGCTGAACCAGTCTGGCCATTCTCCTCTGACCTCTGGCATCATCAAGGCATTTTCACCCACAGAACTGACATTATATTTTTTTCTGGATACTTTTTCAGCCCATTCTCTGTAAACCCTACAGATGGTTGTGTGTGAAAATCACAGCAGATCAGCATTTTCTGAAATACCCAGACCTGCCCGTCTGGCACCAACAACCATGCTACATTCAAAGTTACTTAAATCACCGTTCTTCCCCATTCTGATGCTCAGTTTGAACTTCAGCAGATCGTTGTGACTACAGCTGTATCCGAAAACCTAGGCAGTGACTTGTTGCCTCATCAGACAATTACTTGTAATGCAGTGTAAGTCCACGAAGGCACCTCACAAAACTTTCAGAGAAATTTCAGTGTAACAGTTTAATGATCTACAGCAAAACAGCGCGAGCTAAGTTAATATTTAATTACTACTGTAGTAATTTCTCAGTAGAAATCACGTCAGAAGTGGAAAACGTTGGTCAAAAATGTACATTTACACACAAACTGACCAGCAACCACAACTTTCAGATGGAATCTTTTTTTTTTTTCTAGCTCAACTGTCACTGAATGGAACGCACAGGATTGTGGGTTATCAAAGGCAGTGAAGGATACATCTATGCTGCCTCCAAAACTCAATCAGATGAAGGTCTCTCGGGAGACAGGAAGTGAAGCTAACACTGGATTGGGACGTATCCTACCTTGAAGTCCTGTCCTCCAAAGGCAGCACTTTTCAGTTTTCGGATGCAGCCCATGTCTACATGTCTAAATGCACTGAGTTGCTGCCATGTGTTTGGCTGATTAGATCTTTGTGTTAATGAGCAGTTACCTAATAAAGTAGCCGGTAAGTGTATATTATATAGGCCTATGCCTTTTAACAGTCTGAAAGAAGTTTACTTAAAATTCATGAGCAATGACCACGCCACAACCATGAATTTTGGATAATTATGTATTGGAGAAGTTAGGGATGAATAGGGAGAGGATGAAAAGGGAGAAAGGGATGGTAGTCAGACTGATCTGGGTGTCTGGTGTTGGCGGCCAGGAGACTCAGAGTTGGGGCATAATCTCAGTTAAATGTAGGCTGAGTGATTAGGACCCCAAAGATGGGTGAATGGATAAGAGAGGGAGGGGAAGGGAGGGTTCGAGAGAACGAGACACACAGTACTGTAAGGGGCGGCCCGATATAAGAAGGTTTTGAGAAGTCAAGTAATTGGTTGAGGCGTGGCCGCACTCCCAAACTTCAGTTAACTAGTTAACTCCATAAAAAATTAAAAGTGGAATCATATAGCCTACATTGCTGTTTAAAAGTTTGGGGTATAATATGTTTAATGTCTCTTCTGCTCACAAAGGCTGTATTTATCTGATAAAAATGCAGTAAAAACAGTAATATTGTGAAATATCAATTTAAAATAGCTGTTTATATGTGAATATATTTTAACATGTAATTTGTGATCAAAGCTGAATTGTCAGCGTCATTACTCCAGTCTTCAGTGTCACATGATCCTTCAGAAATCATTCTAATATGATGATTTTATACTCAATATTATCATGTATGATTATTATAAATGTTGAAAACCATTTTGATGCTTAATACTTTTGTGGAAACTTTATTTTTCAGAATTCTTTGCTGGATAAATGTTCGAAAGAACAACATTTACTTGAAATAAAAAGATCTAATTAAAATCTAACATTAGTTAGTCTTTATTGTCAATCTTAACGACCTTACATTTTTTTAATGGTAGCATAGAGATGCAAATACTGCAGAGATATTAAGAAATATTTAATACCTGACAAAATTTGTTTTTAAACACTTAATAAAAACTATATGATACCATTGCTTTAATATTATTCCCCTGTGACCCATTTATAATGTGAGTAACAAATGTTCTACGCCCAAAAGTTCATATTTCAGTTTGTTATGATCCTCTCTGACCTGAATATGTTATCACACACAAAAATCACCAAGACACAGTTTTAAGTCACATGACTTTATTTTTCCATATAAAAATATCACTCTCATATAGAACACAACCATAAGACTCATAGGAAAACATGTACATCTCAGTGCTTTCACTGAAAGCAGAAACCTCTCGAACTCCTTCACCTGTCAAGTAATAGATCGACATTTCCTTGGGAAACTTTATCACACCACAAGGGGATTGGCTGACTAACCACCATCTAACAATCACGTACCACATTTAACCTCTCAAACGGGTCATTACATTCTGCCATTCACAATAATATATATATAAAAAAATGCAAAACAGAACATGAACAGCTTTAATGACAAGCATAAAGAAAAGAAAATTACACTTTTTTATTGTAATAGAAATGTCCAGATTTGTTTCTGATCTGTTTGTGTTTTAAATATTGATTTAAAAAAATATATATATATATATATATATATATATCATAATTTAAAAGAGGCATTTTCATTTGTTAAACCAATAAATTACTTGTTTAGGCTGGTCTAGGTGAACATTTGGACATCAATTGTCAAAAGATCTTGTTTTACATGAGTAAATATTTGAAAAGATTTCAATAATCAACGCAAATGCTTTTAAAAGCTGAACAAATAGACCCTGATTCACATGGAAGGAAAAGTGCTGTATTTCAGAGCAAATAAAGGAGGATTCTGTGTGGGCAAAGACAGAAAGAGAAAGAATGACAGATGGACAAAAAGAAAGAGCGAAAGAAACACTGACATGTGTTGCTGGGACAAGCCTTTCTGCATCTCTGCCAGATACACAAACACATTCACAGTTCGATCCCAGGTTCAGAGAGGCAGTATTGCACACAGCTGACCGCCACCTGAGCGAGTCTCCAACTTTCTGAAAGGTGCTTTCTCTGTTGACCGTCCTCCCCGAATCCTGAGGGGAAGACAGCACACGAGCGTCTTCAGAGGGAGCCGATCAGAAGATACTGATGATGCTTCTCTCTCATCTCAACTCTCGGCTGCTCCCAGCCGTATGTACAAGAGTTTCCCTGGAGCTTCGTTCATGCTGGACGCTCCGGTTTTGAAGAGCACAAGCTGATGACCTGCAGAGATCAAAACTGTGTGAGAAAATGGCCATTTCCTGCTACAAAACAGCAGATGGAAGACGAGATGAATAGGATGTGAGAAACAGGAAGTGGGAGGAAGAGAAATGTGAGAGTTATGTGGATCTACACCGTCAAGTCTAAAGGTGCGGTCACATTTACCATTGTTCAGCGAATTTTTGTGGGTGAAATCCAGTCATTTCAATAGTAATCATCATGATCGGGAATTTCACATGACGACAAAAGATCTGCCCACTCAGATTTCACAACAGGTTAATTACACTGACTTGCTGCGCTGGCCAACAGAAAGCTGCTTGGGTTGAAAGTGTCTTCTGTGCAAGCTGTGCTTCATATATCCCTACGCTATAGTGTTGGATATATTCCAGCCAAAATACTGTAGACTTTGACATCAAAAACAAAAGGGGATAATTTTGACAAATGAAAAGTCTTCGGACCTGTTTACACCTGGTATTAAGATATGTTTTGGTTGATTGGATTGCAAGTAGATGAGGGAGACACATTCCTGTTTTAATCCGTCTCTTTTGTCCACTTTCAACCACTTCTGTCCTGATTTCTTTGAGGGGAGGGGCTATGGGCGGGCAAATGTACAGGCTTGTTTTAGATCTTTTGATCTAACAAACAAAATAAGCTTACGTAATTTACAAATGAATTGTTGCCAAGTCCTGGGCTACTTTAACACTGTTGCCGCAGGCTGTTTATATTTTCTTTGTTTATAGTTCTATATTTCTTGTCTATGTCACCTATTGTCCCATTTGTGTCTAGTTTTATTCCGCCATAAAATGTTCCACTATAAGAACAGATCTCAACTGGCTGAGAAGCGCTGGTCTACATGCGGTTGTCGTGTGTGGTGAAGAGAGCGGGTGTGAGGAGTGAGTGGTCACAGCATTTAAAGCACTCATCAGGAGGACATTTATCATTTACCAAAGGACGTACACTCACACGAATCCACACACACATTTACACTGTGACACACTATAGTGGCTCCTTCCAATAACTTCTGACAGTGATCTAAAGTGGATTTTGATCAAATAATGGGCAGACGTGCATTATTTGTAGTGTTTTATAATAAACTGAATATTACTCATAGCATTACTCACATTAGGTATAGCATTTCTCATTCTTTATGGTTAGAAAAATTCACAGAGCTGCATGAAAAACATACAGAACATATATCGTCATAATCATATATTTATTTAGCTTCATGCTTCATCTGTAGAAATGTTTCCTTCAGTTGTTTATGTGCAGTACCACATGGAACTCAGAATGAGGAAATGAACACAATGTTGTCATTCGTCGTCATGATAACATAATATGATTGACAGCTCCAGAGCGAATGAGCTCTCTTTCTCATAACAGACGTATACGGAAGAAAATGGTGCTCTGGCACCGTTTCAAGCTCTTCAGATCGAATAATTTAGTGGAAAAATGTATAGGAATGATAATCTGTATACAGAACATGGAGGAATAAATCTGTTCTCAGACACTCAATGTTCATTTTCTTCTCTCTTCTCTCTTTTTCAAAACAGCGCCACTACTCACACTTTTGTGCTTGGGTAAGCTCAAATCTAATTGGATGACTCGTTTCATTGCGGGGCGACCGGGAAAAAAAAGCCATACACTAGTCGGGATAAAAAAAAGAAAATCTTGCTAGGTTGCACCGTGATTGGTCACGCCTGGTGTGAATTGCTCCAGAGGGATTTATTGTTTCAATTCAAAGTGACATTGTGACATACATTCGGGCCTTTAGTGTCCGTCCACTTTTTCATCTAAGTTGGTTCCAGTCCGGAAATATTATTTCCATTCATTTTTCCCATAGGGATTGTGATTGCATTATAAGTCATAAATCAAGCCTATCAGCTGCACAAATAGTTTTAACATTTGCTGCTCTTTGTTATTCTTCTATTTCTAGTTACCTATAGCAGAATTTTCACACATTCACAGAAAATATTTCATATTGCAAAATGAGTTGGATAGTTAGTATGAAATGTACTAGGTACTAAGATATGTAAACAGTGCGACACTTTGCAACATTACCTGTCCACGTGCTCTGATTGGTCATGACGAAGGCCCGGCACTGGGCGTGGCTCTCACACACGTCAATAGCTTCATGGACGCTGAAGACTGACAGCAGGCATCCGTCGTGCTGATAGGAAGGCCAGCAGCGGTAGTTCTCTGCTGCTATTGAGGCATCTGACACACGCTTGTACTCTGTCAAAAGAGAGAAAGTCCTGTAAAAATACTATTCTTCAAAATACTACAGTTATAAATATTTGTTATTTATGGGAAATGGTCAGATAGTAAACCACCAACATCCACCAATTTAATTTAATTTAATTTAATTTAATTTAATTTAATTTAATTTAATTTAATTTAATTTAATTTAATTTAATTTAATTTAATTTAATTTAATTTAATTTAATTTAATTGCGCTGCATTGCTACTGTTCTGAATGTCACTCTTAAGTAAGTAAATCTTTCATGTTCATTGTTTTCTGGCCAAAAGCTGACAGCCCCCATGACAGCACTGACACACTGCTCAATAAATCAAACACATAACAACTGTCCAAGAAAAGCATAGTGTGTGTATGTGCGAGTGCGTAGGAGCTTAACACACAGCAAAACAAGCTCCTTCAATATGTTAACACAGGGGCGTTCTGTTCTGTGATGGAGATAGTCTTCAGGATGTTGTTAGTCAGAGCTTGAAATGTGTCTTTTGATTTCTCCTTTATCTATTGCTTCCTCAGAAATCCACTCGCACACATTTCAAACGCCACTCAACGTGACCCCGACCACAATAAATGCCTCCATCACGGGCAGTCACAGTCAGAGGAAGGCCAAGAGAAAGAGGGAAGCAGATAAAAAGAGAAAGCGGCAGATAAATAGAGGGAGATGTGAGGAGTGACGGCCAAAAGAAAATTAAACTACCACGTCCCTCCCACACATTCATCTGGTCCTGTCACTATCTCTGCGCTGCCTGTCAGCTCTTCAACACTGCAGTACATCACCGAGAGAGGCACCAACAAACACACCTGTGTCAAATAAGGGAATGTCCTTATGATGTCACTAGGTGAAAATTTGGTAACACTTTAGTTAAGGGTTCAATTCTCACTTTTAACTAGTTGCTTATTATCATGCATATTACTATGATATTGTCTGTTTATTAGTACTTATAAAGCACATATTAATGCCTTATTCTGCATGATCATATTCTGCATCCCTAAATCATAAACTTAACAACTACCTTACTAACTATTAATAAGCAGTAATTAGGAGTTTATTTATTGAGGCAACAGTCATAGTTAATAGTGAGAATTGGACCTAAACTAAAATGCGACCGATTTTTTTGCACATTTGCACCAAATCTTCGATTTATATCAAAATCTCATTACTGTAATGTATCCAGACACTTTACTTGTGGGATTATTTTTATCTAATCTCATTAGATTATCTTTACTGTAATATATATATATATATATATATATATATATATATATATATATATATATATATATATATATATATATATATATACTGTAATTCAATAATTTCTGTTTAATTTAAATCAGCATAAATGCAGTAAAACACAATAAAAACAAATACTACCATGGTGTATAAATTTACTTTATTAAATTAAATATTATACTATGAAATTAAATTATATTTTTAATATTATATTATATTAATATTACTGGTATAATATTATAATTTATAATATATTAGAATATTAGAATCAATACTAATAATATTAATACATCAATAATAATAATATAATATTATTGTGTTAATATTATTAATATAAATATAATATTACATAGTGACTACAGAACATTTTTGAAAAATGGATGGATGGATGGATGGATGGGTAACATTACATTATTTTAACATATTAAATATAGTTATTAAAATAAAGAAATATATACATATTGCATACTCATTTCATACTTTTTTGTAGTCTTGTGCAAAATTGTTATTTAAACTTGGCTATATGTCTGTGTATATATATTATTTTATTTTGGACTATTCGTTTTAATAACCTTTAATTTCTATTGCACGGTTTATTTGGTATTTCTGTAGGTGATTTGAGATTGTTGGTATTATTGCTGTTAAGTTTTATATTTTGCTGTTACGAATGTGTGTGTTGTGTATAAGCTACTGGATTCTTTGAATTTCCTTCCGGATTAATAAAGTATCAATCAATCAATCATTACAGTATATTATTATCATGATGGCATTACAGTAATGAGATTTGTTAAGTTACGGTAATGAGAATTAGAGGGGAATTTTTTTTTTTTTTTTTTGATGAATATGTTTTCACAATGTTCTGAGTGCCTCCAGCAAACTCCTACAGTAATAGTTCCTACCAGCATGTAACCAACTAGTCATTTGTCTGTCTAACACTGAACTTAAAACTGCTGCATCACATCATAACCAATAGGACCAATAGGAATAAAATAATAAATAGCAGAACTTGTGGACAAATGAGATTTCACTGTGGACAGGGGTTAAAAGAGACACATCCTAATCGACTGCCCGTTAAATATGTCACACCTGATTATGAAACAGTATGATAATCAACTAACGTGTACGGTAGAGACACGAGTTGAGTGCGCTCTCATAACTAATGAGAACAGACCAGTGTAACGCTGCCAACATTCTCCTCACTGCCGCTATGATGGCCAGATCTTCTACGTGTGCTTTTTGTCATAAAAATGTGCAGCTGTCTGTTCCTCATCTCGGTCATGTTGTATCAAGTCAACATTACAAGACATGATTCACATTAACACAACATACTGTTTGTAATACTGAACGTATGACATTACATTAGTGAACAGGGGCAGCTGTTCTGTCTCAAATGAGAGAAAGAATATATGTAGTTGTCCGTATGAATTCAACAGCTGCGAGCAGCTCAATTTGGAAAAATGTGTGTGTGGAGGCACATTATACAGTAAAACGAATATTAATAACATGATGTCCCTTTTGCCTTTAACTGATTTGCTGAAAAGGCACTTTGGTAAACAGACAATAAGCATAGTAGGATTTTGCGAATAACATTGACCCAGTTAACAGGGAACATCTGGCGAGGTTATGAACAAACATTCTTCTAATAACATTAACTCTTTCTCTGCCATTGACAGAATTTTCACTGTTATACGGTAGGGGGCGCTATGACATCTTCTGAAAGAGTACTTCTGTAAGAAGAAGCAGAAACAAGCAATAACATACACTATATTGCCAAAAGTTTCGGGACGCCTGCCTTTACATGCACATGATCTTTAGTGACAATCCGTAGGGTTTAATATGGAGTTGGCCCACCCTCTGCAGCTTTAACAGCTTCAGCTCTTCTGGGAAGGCTTTCCATAAGGTTCAGGAGTGTGTTTATGGGAATTTTTGACCATTCTTCTAGAAGCGCATCTGTGAGGTCAGGCACTGATGTTGGATGAGAAGGCCTGGCTCGCAGTCTCCACTCTAAACTCTGCTCTAAAAGAAAGTTGCCGACTTCTGCGCACTGTGTGCCCTGTTATTTAATAACAGCTTTTTGTCTTAGGGACTTACTAAAGACACACAGTGAAAAATTAGGGCCAAAAAAGGTAAAAATTTCAAAAAACGAGTTGAACGTATGACAAAGTATTTCTGTGCCAAATAAGCTCCTTCAGGATTTGAATACGTTTTGGAAAGTTTTTTTTCGAGTATGGCCCTGTGTGACATCATAAAGAGCAGAATTCCTTGTATGGGCAGTTCTCCCAGATGGGGGTGATGATGGACTCAATCTATTCCATCTGTGTTTTGATCATCATTCTGAATACAATTTGGATGTAGTATTTCACAAAAATGTGATTTACTCAGCTTTTTTTTATGAAACTTCCCCACATTCAAGTGTTGATAAAAAGGAATGCATGAAACTAGAATAAAACTTTTTTGATTGTTTGTTTAAAAGCAGCGGGTCTGTTCTTTCTTTTTATTTATTGCATGTTCAGAATATTATGCCATGAGGCCATGAAACTTTTCTGAAAATAATAAAAAATGCTGGTGCTGACTGGCAACTTAAAAAAAAAAAAAAAATGCTGGCAGGGAAAGAGTTAACAGAATGTTTGTTCAAAGTTATCTAGTCTTTAATAATGTTGTTAAAACATTTCGAACAAAAAACATCAGTGATATATCTTAAATGTTTTAGTTGGACGTTGGTCTGATATCTTTTAAATGTTGCTACATGTTTCAGAATGTTCAGAGAGCATTTAAAAGTAAAGTTCCAATGATATGGAAATGGAATGTCTCCTTAACGTTCGCATAACAAAGAAAACTGTTTTTAAAACATTTAACTCTTTCCCCTCCAGAATTTTTGCCAGCCACTGACAGCATTTTTTATTATTTTCACACTCTCACACTTTTTCATGGCCCCCAGAATATTTGGTTGTATGATTATCTGAATATGCAATATATCAAAAGAAAGAACAGACCCTCTGCTTTTAAACAAAACAACCCATTTTATTCCAGCTTCATGCATTCTTTTTTATTATTATTATTTCTTTTTTTTTTTTATCTACACCTGAATATGGATGTTTCATAAAAACATTTTAAGCAAAAAACTGAGAAAAATGTGTTTTTGTCAAAGACTACATCCAGATGAGATTCGGGACGATGATCAAAACACAGATGGAGTAGATGGAGTCCATCAACACCCCAAAGCTTCACAGTCCTATAGCTCGTCCTGGGGCGACATTTCATTCAGTAACATTAGACAGTCTTGATTCATATGCTGTTTAATGTTGATGATCACGTTATTTTACATATGCATATTAGATATGATGTTTCAGCTTCTTCTTCGCCTGTATTTTGATCAGGAGATTCAGTACTCTTTCAGAAGATGCATCATAGCGCCCCCCACTGTATAACAGTGAAAACACAGAAAGCCGAAAAATCCTGTCAATGGCGGGGAAATAGTAAAAGGTGCACTGTGTAAATTTTAGCGGCATCTAGTGGTGAGTTTGCAAATTGCAACCACCCACCGCTACAGTGGCCGACAAAGGACAAAATTTTTGTCGTCTGAGACAGCAGAGAGTGACTAGCGCTCTGTAGAGCAGTTTGTGCATTTAGAGCCACTGTAGAAACATGACGGCGCAAAATGGCGACTTCACTGTAAGGAGACCCGCGGTGTGTGGAGATAGAAACGGCTCATTCTAAGGTAATAAAAACATAACACTTCATTATGTAAGATCTTTATACACCACTGAAAACATAGTTGTGTATATTATATTGCATTTCTGTCAATAGATCCTCATAAATACTACCTTTAACTGAATGTTGAACATTCAGAAATAATGTACTCATAACTTAATGGGAACATTAGCAAAACGTTCTAAGAACATGTTTTTGTTAGATGGGGAAGACATCTGTATTTTATCTTATTTTAAATGGAATTTACTCCTCTTCTAAAAGTATCTGAACGCAGGCCTTTGCTAGAGAGCCCGTGACAAGACCCAGCAAGCAAACCTGCATCACTTACTCATCTAAGATCATCAAACTGAGTTGACGACAGTACTTTGTGACGTTCCTCTTCTTCATGCACTAATATGATTACTAAAGACCGTTGAAGGACGGCTTTGATTACACGCCAACCGCTGGCCGACCGCGCTGAAATATAGCCAGTCTGCGTTTTCACAATCCAACCGTGGCTCTTTGACACTGTGCTGACTGGAAACAGGATGGCGATGGATACATTGTCATGGACCGCATGCCTTTGGCAAAAATGCTGACAATGTGGTCATGTATTCGAAAAACGATCCCATGGTAATCCATTTTGTGGACAGGATATATTGGTATAGAGCTGTCAATATGGCACTGCTGCACCGCTGTGAGGTTTGTAAATGCTTCTGGGTAGTGTCTATAGAGAGTTTTTTATGCTCTTCGTGAAGGTTGTAACGTAAACTCAAGGCCTCATTCACAGTCCTGTGACAATGGGCCTGATAAAAGGAAAAGAGCCTTTAAAAGACCCGAGCTAACTGTGCACTACAAACATCCCGACTACTAGGCCATAAATGTCGGAATCTCTGAGTCTCATTTTCCCTGTCTTGCTCTTCAGGGATATGCCTGGATGGGCTTTACTGACGTGATTCACTGTTTCTCCTCGAAAGTAGGGCTTTGAATGAAGGTCACTGGGCAAGCTGCCTCCGATGAGGTCTTTCTGAGAGGGAGGGCCGCACGCGGCAACTAAGTGGAGCAAGAAGCCAGTAAATAAGAGCAACTATTAGACTCTTTATTGCCCTAATTAATGCTTTATGGAGCTCTCGCTTTCTTTGAATGTTCCTGTAAGGCACAGGAGGAATGAGAGGGAAGGTGATGTAGTCAGCCAGAGGCATGCTGAGCTTTTAATGCATGTTGGGCAGGAGTGAATTCCGTAGGGAAGCCCTGTCTGTATCCATGCAAACTCACAGTGCTGCTAGAGGACCCTGTTTTACAAGAATAGCTAAAACACCAGACAGTGTCCTGTCAATATACTGCCCGCTGGACTAGAATGGACATTACGAAGGCCTGTTCACGAGAAAGTTTTAAATATTAGCCAATCCCGCTTTATTCCCCATTATCTAGAGAGTAGAATGGCTGATAGAAAGTTGAAATATGTATGTAAATTAAATATAATCATGGCACAAATATGTGTACAAATTGCTGAATTTAAATGAATACTTGACCTGTTAAGAAGTTTGAAGTCTGCTTACCAAGGCTGCATTTATTTGCCATTTAATAGTGTGAAATATTACTACAATTTAAAATATTTTTTTCTATTTTATATATATATATATATATATATATATATATATATATATATATATATATATATATATATATATATATATATATATATATATATAGTAAAATGTAATTTATTCCTGTGATCAAAGCTGAATTTTCAGCATCATTACTCTTCAGCCTTCAGTGTCACATGATCCTTCAGAACAGGTTAAGAGACATTGATTATTATTATCAAAATTGAAGTTGTGCTGCTTCATATTTTTGTGCATTTTTTCAGGATTCTTTGATGAACAGAAAGTTGAAAAGAACAGCATTTATGGCATTATGAATGTCTTTACTGTCACTTTTGGTCTATATAACGTGTAAAAATTTGAGCACTTCTAAATCGACTAATAATCTAAAAATGACCAAATATCAGCCCAGTGGTTATCGTGATAAATGTTTAAATATTAAATAAATTTAAACACTTAAATATTTGCAATTGTTTTTTTGTTGTTTTTTCAGTGCAAAACTATTCATATTCGCCATTCTCATGAAATTATACTGAATGGTGTTCATCACAACAAAACAATTTACCTATAATCTGCAAATGAGTGATGGAATAAAATAGCATTTTTCAAAGTTAGTATAAAGCATGATTTTTCTAGTTAGTTGTACTCAAATGCCATAATGATATGCTTAAAGCATCACAAAACAGTTGTAAATGAAATGTACAGTGTAAAGACAGCTGGTGCGATGAGAGTGGAAAGAGTTAAATGTCTCTGGAGGAGATGGCCCTCACTTGCTTAACGCTCTCATCAGTCAACAAGTGTCTGCTTTAGACAGCCAATGGAGCATGGAGAAGAGCAGGAGAGATAGCAAAGAAAGACAAAGCGAATAGGGACAAAACGGTCAAAACAGGTGGAGCGAGCAGGGAGGTGCTTCTCAGTGCTGAAATGGCTGTTTTTGCCCCTCTGCTCACTAGTTATATAAACTCTAATCTTCTAAATCTCCTCTCATTTGTCCTTACATGCACACACAAATTCTCTCTCTCTCTCTCTCTCTCTACACTCACTAAACAACTGGTTAATTCCGGGGAGATTTGAGGAAACCCATTCACTGCCAGAATTCTGCTGCCTTCTAGTCATTTCAGAATAATCGTATTTACGAGATGAGCACATGAACACCACCACAATTACCAGTGGGAAACCCAGGCTTTTCTTTTGTGCAGCTTAGTATTTTTGTCAACAAATATCTAAACATTCTTAAAACAAGATCCATTTACTTGAGAAGCAAAATGACTTAAGATGTTAAGGGCCAGATTTAATAACAGCTTGCGCCAGCGCAAACCCTCTTTTGGTGTTAAAAAACCAGGACTTAATAAAGACACGCAGTGAAAAATTAGGGCCAAAAAAGGCCAGAAAAAAACAATGTATGACGGAGTATTTCTGTGCCAAATACACTATGACTATAGCTACATTTTACCGTGTAGATTTCTTCAGGCCAGGACTTTAATAAAACATGTGAAGTTTGGGGCAGATCGGACATTGTATGTCTGAGTTACAACAACTTCCTCTTTCATGACAATAATAACACGCTTTAGCACTCAGCTAAGTGTTGCTAGCATGTTTTAGAATGTGTCTAGCATGTTTAGTACTCAATTGCATATTTCAGTAGGTTGCTAGCAGTGCATCACAGTGTTAAACACGTAACTTCCTGTTGCCAGCGGGTGGCGCTATGACTATAACTGAATTGTGTCATGTAGATGTGTTCAGGGCAGGACTCTTCTCAAACATGTGAAGTCTGGGGCAGATCGGACATTGTATGCCTGAGTTACAACAACTTCCTGTTTCGTGGGATTAATCGCATACATTAGCACTTAGCCATGTGTTGTATGATTTAATGTGTTTCTAGCATGTTTGGGATTTCGTGGCATATTTAAATGAGTTTCTGGGAGTGAATTACAGTGTGAAGCATGCCATTTCCTGTTGCCAGCAGGTGGTGTTATGACTGTAACTGAATATTGGCTTGTAGATTTCTTCAGGTCAGGACTCCAATAAAACATGTGAAGTTTGGGGCAGATCGGACATTGCATGCCGTCCTGTTTCATGGCGAAACATCAGACTTTGTCAGGCCACCACGGACACGCCCATTCAGGGAAAACTCAAGATCTTCACAATTTAACATCGCTAAGGCCTTTAGGTTAAACTCACCGAACATGATGACGATCTGGTTAAATCTCTAGGAGAAGTTTGTTAAAATACAATATCTGGAAATGGCAAAAACTGCACAAATTTTGCAGAGAAAATTCAAAATATCTGACTTCCTGCTGGGTTTCCAGATTTTGCACCTAGGGGGTCTTTTTTGTAGGTATTGGGCTGTTACGTATGCGTACCGAATTTCATACCTGTACGTGAAACATAACTCGAACGGCGCTGAATTGAAATTTTGTAGGTGGCGCTATCGAGCCATTTTGCTGCACCTAATTCTGAAACCCATATCAGACGTAGATTTTCACCACTTCTGACGCGTGTGCAAAGTTTCATGAGATTCTGAGCATGTTTAGGGCCTCAAAAATGCGATTCCTTTCGGAGAAGAAGAATAATAGACTCAGCAATTCCAGTAGGCTCCTCACACCATCGGTGCTCAGGCCCTAATAACTGAAAGTTAAAACTATTTAAATTAAAAACTATTAAAAACTATTTAAATTCAATTAAACGGTTCTGAATTAATTGCAATTCTAAGATATTTACTGTATAGTAAACATCTGTCTCAACTCTGCTTGCCTTGGATTAGTGAATGAGCTCACTGCAGTGCATTCTGGGAATGCATAACTCTGTGAAGGACATATGCTGCCAAGTTAGGTACTCTATTTTACAAGGCAGCATGATTTTCCTGCCTCCCACAGTATTAGAAGTGCCCATGATGCCTTAAAAGGCTGTCTAGATAGTTTTTGGAACAGAGCCGGAGCAAGAACTGCCGGTTAGACTTTATTTTAAGGTGTCCGTATTACAGTGTAATTATTCATTTAAGTACCGAGTAATAATAATTAACTACATGTACTTACTATAGGGTTACAGCACAGTTTATAGTAATTACTGTAGTAACTACATGTAACAAGGACACTAAAATAAAGTGTTACCGAACTGCCTTCTTGAATGAGCATCTGAGCTTTGGTCAGAGTGTTCAGTTATGCTTATGTCAAAGGTCAAGGTGTTTTGGTATCTGTCCGGGTCACTCACCTGTTTTGTGTGTCTGCGTGTTGTTCTTGAGGTAATGTCCGTTCCTGTAGATATCCAGCACTTTTTCCAGGTGAACCAGAGTCTCGTCGGTGCCCCATATCAGCTCTCCTGAAACACATTTATACAGCATAAACAACTCAACTATTAGCGGTTTACTTTCTGTCATTAAGAAAACATTCCTTCAGAGTGATGCTGAAGTGGGCGTTTCGTGACACTGGGAGAGAAAGATAGGATCGAGGCTAGGCCACCCACGCTACCCGTGGCTTCACGGACTGTTGTGTCCCAGAAAAAGATTTCAAACGCTATCTGACATGCCATTATACTGATGAACATGACGATAGAGCGCATAAGGAAAGGAATTAAGGCCAGAGACAAAGGGCATGCTGGGAGGGACAGAAAGAGAAATGCTGGGATGGGAAGAGGAGGAATGTTTGTGAAGGATGTTTGAACAAACTTATTCTGCTCCATAAAAAGGAGTCAACAGCAGGGCTTTACACTTACTTTTCTTCACTTTCTTGACACTTACTTATGCACATGTGATCAAATAATGTGTTTTTCTTAATAAAGGGATACAAGGAGACATTTCTAAGCAAAATTATTTAATTTAGATATATATATATATATATATATATATATATATATATATATATATATATATATATACATACTAGATTTTGAAATTGTTGAAACTGCATTTAATAATTATGTAAATATACATAGCCATACCTTAAACCTTAAATTGTATAAACTGTATATATATATATATATATATATATATATATATATATATATACACACACACACACACACACACAAATAACTAAGCTATATATTGAATAATATGTGTTAAATAATGTTCTTAGTCTACAGAAGCTACAAGAGTTTACATACAAATAAATTAAATGCCAGCTACAGTTTATTGTGTATCCAAAATATCAAATCATTATATTCAGGGGGAAAACACTGGGACCCTTATTTTGAATGCTTTACTATTCCCGGCTGCTCATTCAAAAAGATGAGGGAGATAAAAATATGCACTTTTACAACCGTCTACAACATATTACACTATAAACACTGTCATAATTCATCAAAAGTAAATCAGAAGAAATCATTTGGCGTAAATGCACGGTATTCACTGATTCATTTGAAACCGAGAGCCTGTAGAACGCACAACAGCGCTGTGTTTCTACTTTGAAACTTGTACCGCTCATATTTATTTGATGATTTAACTGATTTAATGAGACTAGGTCATTTGTAAGTGGGTTATGGTACATTTACATGTCAACGATGTACTAAAACTAAACCGTTTTTCTTTTGCATTTTTCGAGTACAGACGGCAACATTGTCAAAACAATCCCCGTTCACACAGATCAAAAACTATTAAAAATTATGCATTATTCAAGCCAGGCCAGTAGTTGGCGATGTCACTTTGTAATGAAACACTACACGCCTACAGACTAAACACTAAATACGCATGTGCATGACGTCACCATTTTCACCAAGTCACATTTTTTAGTTTACACGAGACAATAGCATTATCATATTCAAAAACTTGCACTTTGAAACCTGAAAATGTTGTTTTCAGGCCCCGAAAACGCAGTTGACGTGTAAATTAATGGCGTGTAAGATGTCTCTTAGAGTCTGGTAAGGGGAAGGCGTTTTAGCACTGTGATATCCTTATTGGCAAACCAGCTTCAGGTGGTACTATAGGTGGGTTTGCGTGGTTTCTAGCTTGTCCAAGCTAGTCAATTATGGTCATTAGTTGGTCCATGATGGTCTTGATCAGGGGTGTCCAAACTCGGTCCTGGAGGATCACTGTCATGTTGGAGATCTCCAACTTGCCTCAACACACCTGCCTGGAAGTTTCTGGTATGCCAAGACCTTGATTCCCTGGTTCAAGTGTGTTTAATTGGGGTTGGAGCCAGTGTTAATTTCGTTGACATATAATTTTTTGTCATAATTTTTGTCAACAACTTTTTTCACTGACAAAAACGAGAAGATAGCTAAATAAGATTTTGGATGACAAAAATGATGATGGAAATCTACTGTCATTTTTGTCAACAAATAAAAACGACAGGAAAATGTTAGGGAGGGAGGATTAGGGAAGAGATCCCGTCAGAACTGATGTCCTGTGTAATAGATTTGAATTATAACGTGCGGATCTAATGGCGGGAAAACACGGAGCTGTTGAGCTTCTACAGGCTCACGCTCCAGCGCTTCAGAGCGGCTCGATCAATGAATAACACACTTATGACAGGTTATGTTTATGAACTAATGCTGAGGAATAATGACAGTGTTTACTTTACTATGTTTATATGGTAATATGTTTTAGACGGTTCTAACGATGCATATTTTATCTCCCTCATCTGAACTGCAATAAGGCGCAGACATTTCAAAATAAGAGTCCTGGTGTATTTCGAGCTTGCTTATAATTAAAGGGGTACTTCAGCGCTGGGAAGATGAATGTGTATTTAAACTGGGTCATTTATGTAGTAGAAATGTACAATTATTTTTGAATTTGATGCCTTCTAGACTGAGAAAAGACAGAAAATGTATTTTTGTCTCTTGTGGATGAAAGACAACAACTTCCAGAATGCACTTGCTTCGCTGCCCTACGAGGCCACTCCCAAAGCCATGGCTACTGGATACCCCGGCACCGCCCCCACCATTGTTTTATAATAATAAAATAATTTAGTTCAGTTAGAGAACAGACACTACAATTAAAAACTGAAGGCGTGTCTGTTCAATATAATGTGAGTGAGCCGAGCGAGTGTCACAGCACAAACACAGCAGGAGTCAGGTCTCATTCATCACGAGATGAAGAGCTGAGGTAAGCGCGGGCGCGGCAGTCATTCACGGCGCGTGTTCAGATCACGCCTATGGAAGCTTAACTTTCATAGGAATTCATTTGAAAAACACTCATTTTGCTCCGCACCGCTCCGTTTACATGAATGCCTGCAGCTGCCCGAGCTGAGCGCTGTGAGTGAGATCCCACCCCCCATGGGTGGAACTAGCTCCTCCTACTGGCTGTAGTCTCTAGCCTCTGGACAAAAAATCCTCCAATGACGCAAAATGACAATATTTGCATCATCAGAGGATTTTTTCCAGAAATAAAATGCATAAATCTCAGGGGGCTATGAGGGGGTGAAGCACGATCATTCGAATATACTACCGGATTTCTACTGATACAAAGCTTAATGCTAATCGTTGAAGTATCCCTTTAAAAGTCACGCATTATATATATGTTTTTGGTTACACAATAACCTGTATTTAATTTCATTCCCATTTAATTCATAGTCAGGAAGAAAGACTAAGAACATTATTTAACACATATTATTCAATAAAGTATCAGGGTTATAATAGTTCACTAAAACCATTCAAACATATTCATTACTTGAAATAAATGTTAACTGAAATTTAAAAAAATAATAATAAACTTAAACTTATTTGAAGCTTTAGCTTAACCTGATATACTAACTAAAACAGAAATACAACATTATAAAAACTATATAGATGTTTTTAAAAAACAAACAAAAAAAGTGAATTGAGCTCTTTCGTGTATTTTTGTGCTTGAACGGTCAAAAACACAATTATGTCAAAATGTCAGTTCTGATATGTATTCAAGTAACAGTTGGTTATGTAATGTTTAAATGCTCAATTAACACATTACACTTTAACTAAACTCATCAATAAAACTAGACAATAAAACTAGACAATACAACAATTCAGGTGACTAAAATATGACTAAAACTAAATAAAAATTTGCTGTCAAAACAACTGGGGAGCTAAACTCAGGTTTGGACACCCCTGGTCTAGATGGTTGATCAGCTAAACTACCATCTGCTAGTTCTAGGCTGAGACCAGCTACCAAAACCAGTTTGACCACCCTAAACTGATATGATCTGCTTTTTTTTCAGCAGGGATAAGAGGAGAACATGGGTAGTGAAATCAAACTGACCTGTAGAGTTGACAATTTTGTCCAGAAGGGGTCTCAGTGCTGAGGGGGCACTGTGAGGTAACAAGTAGGTGAAGAAAAATCTAGAAAATATGGGAAAACTATGTCAACATTTCACTTTGCCTTAAACACCCTAAAATACACAAATAAAGCAGAAGTCATCTCAGATCTCAGGCCATGAACACACACCTGTAAGCATTGTAGAGGTTTCTCTTTTCGTTGAGACCCTGACAGTGGCCCTTGTGGCAGGGGAGGGTGAAGTTGCGGGCAGGGAACTCCATGAGACAGTCTGAAGGAGAAGACGGGGAGCAAGGCGTCTCCTCAACACTGGCGTCGTCCAGGTCGGTCACTTTCAACACTCCCTCCACCAGCACGAACTGCCGTGGCCTGAAGTCCAGCAGGGTGACGGAGCCGAGCGGGGAGTGGGCCAAATAATGCAGCAGCCTCATCAGACTCAAACAGATCTGCAGAACGAATATATGATTATTATTATTATATATTATGGAATATATTACGGAAAGGTTGTATATTCGTAAAAAAAAAAAAAAAAAAACTCAAACCCACATATAACATGCAGGGAAAAAAATTTAACTAAAATAAAACGAGGGAACGAATGAATGCAAAGTGACTCTACTATTTAACTAGAACTAGGGAACAAATAAATAAAAGTTGTGGCCATGATATCTTAGAGGCACCGGCAGAAGTGTGGACAAATACCAAGTTAGGACATTTCACCTGCCTCTAGAGGCCTCTAACTGGTTCCTTGTTTGAGACCTGATGGTTTACCCGAAACCTTGTCAAAATGGACTGTCTCCAGGCACTGCAAGCCCCTCGTTGAAAGAGCCACTTGAGTGAGCAAGGCCTGTTGTGTATGTGCATGTTTGCGCGCGCACGAGTGTGTTACTTGAGGATTAGTCCTCTTATTGTGTGTGAGGGTACGAGGGGTGAGGCTGAAGCTCTGGCAGCTGGTACACCTCGCATTCACGCAACACCCTCATCTACCACGTTCTTAGGGGCAGAATTCAGAGGATTAGACCGCCGTAGGGAAAGAAGAGGAGGACAGAGACGCAAAGAGGAGTGAGAGGGGTGAACGGAACCCAAAGAAGGAGAGGAGAACATAAAAGAGAAGCAAACAGAGAGGAGATGAGGGGGTGGAGGAGACACTGCCCATGCCTTTCACAACAGACAAAAGCTGCTTTTAATACACTCCGGATTAGCAACTACTGGGAAAGGTCAGCCCCCCTCGCACCGTGTGACTGCATGTGTGTTTGTGTCTTGCTTAACGTGGTAGACAACCGGTAGCTTTGGTAAAACCATTGAGAAAGCCATTGTAAGGGAGGCGAGGCCATCCAAAACACCCAAAAGATTTGGTTTCCTCAAGCATTTTTATACAAACGCAAGTGTCTGAACTAGGGCTGCAGGATATTGGGGGAAAAAAATATATAGTAGCAATATTACATTTTTCTGCAATATATAATAAATACAAATAAAAATAATTATACATAGCAAAAATAGCAAAAATATTACTTTTACTCTGAGGACCTTTTGAGTGCTGAAAGATTTGGGGAGTGAATTTATATGACTATAAAATAATTTGTATTTTATTGTGATTATTAATAAATAAAAATATTAAACAAATAATAAATGCATTGTAATAATACTATTGTACTGTAAAATAAAAAAATGCTGTAAAATTACTATTACTTATATACTAATATTTAAGTCTTAAATTCTTCATTTTCAAATGGTAAACAATTGAGCTTTTATTTTGATGAGTTGCTGGAAAAATATTTAATTGTTATTATTATATGTTATTATATTATATAATTATTATATATTATATTATATTATATTATATAATATGACATATAAATTTAAATAAAATATTTTATTTTACTGTAAAATTTCAATATTAATATTTGAATCTTAATATAATACTATAGTACTGTAAAAATAGTAATAAAATAATTGTATTTTACTGTAAAATTTCAATATTAATATTTAAATCTTAATATAATACTATAGTACTGTAAAAATAGTAATAAAATAATTGTATTTTACTGTAAAATTTCAATATTAATATTTGAATCTTAATATAATACTATAGTACTGTAAAAAGAGTAATACAAATAATTGTATTTTACTGTAAAATTTCAATATTAATATTTAAATCTTAATATAATACTATAGTACTGTAAAAATAGTAATAAAATAATTGTATTTTACTGTAAAATTTCAATATTAATATTTGAATCTTAATATAATACTATAGTACTGTAAAAAGAGTAATACAAATAATTGTATTTTACTGTAAAATTGCATTACTAATATTTAAATCTTAATTTCTTCATTTTCAAATGGTAAACCATCAAGCTTTTATTTTGAAGGGTTGACAGCAAATAAATTGATGCGCTGCTGGTTTCAGAATGAAGCATCACGTGTGTCACAGTCTGAAGCCGCTTCAATCTGAGACCGGTAGCGCATATATTTATCAGCCTATAAATCACGATTTGATAATGACACTAAGCCACATCACAATATTGATTTTATTTTGATATATCAAGCAGCCCTAGTGTGAAGGTTTGCTTGCTTGTCACTTATTTGGTTTAGCTGGCAAGGAGGGCCAAGTGTGTGTATGGGTGTGTCTTCGCTCCCGGCATTATGTAGAGGGCATAAAAGCCTTCGTCAGCGCGCAGAGGAAATGGCTTTGGACCTAAATGAGCTGTTTGGAAGTCAACGGATTCGACAGTCTCCCCAGAGTCTATTAGTGCCTCATACGCAATTCAAATGCCGCTGAAGCATTGCTGGGGTGTTTCTGCTTTGTTCCACATGAGGAGGCCAGCCGCGCAAAGGGAGTGTGACTGTAGAGGACAGTCTTAAAGAGACAGGACGCATTAGCATTAAGAAACACATGGCTGGAACTTAACTACTTGGCTTTGTTCAGACAGGCAGCTAATCAGTTTTTTGGGCATATCTGACTCAAATCCATTTACTCAAATCTGTTGTTTGGAGTCTGAACTGCAAAAAAATGCAGGAAATCCCAAAACTTGTGATCCGATTAAAATAATTATTGATATTTGGAAATGCTTCAGTCTGAACTGTCACACTGGAATTCAAGAGCTTTTCATTTGGGACGCAACACTTGTAAACTCATACACAATGTGCCGTAGTGTTTATAGTGCATCACAGCTGTGCTCAGGACTTCCAGATTCACACATTTTTCCTCACTCATAGCTATTTAGCAAACTGTCACATTCAGTAAATAGTAAACGGTGAACTAGTGAGCGATGTCAGATACAGCATATTACTGTCTCTGGCACTTGCACAAACGGCCAAATGGTTGGGGATTTTTTTTCTTGTAAGAAATGAATATGTTTATCCAGCAAGCATTCATTAAATTGATCAAAAGCATCAGTAAAAACATTAATCAGGGCTCCAGACTAACATTTGAGAGCTGTTCTACAGATGGAGGTGCCAGCACCTGATTTGGCGGCACTGGAGGAAAATTTATCGTAAAGTTAATTTAATAATAAAATTACTATTGTATTGCATTGCTTTGCTAATAAGTTGAGTTACTAATAATATTACACGTTTGTTTATTGGAAATTTAACAGTGAAGCACTGAGCTTGAATTGATATGCAGATAAAATTAACTTTTATTAACAACAGTAATGTGCAAAAAACTCATTTTTATAGGGAAAATTTAAATATTCTACTCTTATTAAATGTACCATTTTTCTTTTATAGTATCACACTCAACTGAGCGACAGCTAAAAGGAGCAATAAAGCGAGTGATCTGTACATGTCTT
The DNA here is from genome assembly GCA_018749465.1 of Paracanthobrama guichenoti. Taxonomy (NCBI): domain Eukaryota; kingdom Metazoa; phylum Chordata; class Actinopteri; order Cypriniformes; family Gobionidae; genus Paracanthobrama; species Paracanthobrama guichenoti. Next base: position 10,751,458 of record CM031955.1, read on the forward strand.
CTGTGTAATTCCGTCACAATTCGAAGAATTTCATGAGACTTTGTGACTTCCTACTTTTTACACATATTAGGAAAGGGAAGTGGAAATGGCTAATAAGTAAATAAGTGCTCCTCTGCTGCCACCTACTAGTTATAGTGGTCATTTCATGTCTTTTTTTTAAATAAAAGTGCTTGTTTGCCACAGTGTTAGTTTTTCTATACCATTAAACATTTAGATAGTATCACATTAAAAATAAATAACATTACAATTTGATAATATTTAGAGCTTTGACATGCTGAGTAATGTAATGAAAAATGTAATAGAAGATCAATAATGTAAAAAAAAAACAACATTTGACTATTTTTACCATAACACCGGTGTTACTACAGTAAATCCATGGTGAATGTTGGTGATTCGTGGACTGAAACCCCTGACCTTCGCTCATGGCTCAATGTTTCTTCCACATCAGCGCTGTTTGATCTGATATTTGTGGTTTATAACAGAGAAATTTGCGCAGAACTCTTCCACTAGATCTTGCAGTAGTGATGTGATTAATTCTGTGGCGAATTTCCTACTGGCACGGCACCCATTGACATACATAGTCAGGAAAAAATACTGTGGAAGTCAGTGGGTGCTGTCAAATGTCTTGTTACCAACATTCAACAGAAGAAAGAAACTCATACACGTTTGGAACAACATGAGGGCGAGCAAATGATTAAAATTTTTGGGTGAACTATCCCTTTAAATGCATGTTACCAGAATTCATCACTTGCAAAATTATAGCCTTAAAAACCTGCACACATTTTGTCAAAGGACTGACTGAAATGAATTAGACCTGACAGAAACATTCACACACACACACACACACAACACACAAGTAGGTTACTTTCAAAACCTCAAAGCTGTGTAAAATGTATAAAGGAATACATAAAATGTTTATAAATAGTAAGAAATGAAAGGAGAAAGCCAAGAAAAGCCTTAAAGAGGCTGTAAAAACCATGAGAAAATCAACAGCAGGAACTCTTAATCCACTGAACATAAAGACACAACTTGTCTCATTCTCATTAAAAGGCTTTCATTGTTCTAGACTAGAAATTCATTCAATATGACTGAATATCACTCTGAAACACGAGCCTAATAAATATGTTTAGCAGAATACTATGGTAGGTATGAGTTATGGAAAAGGAAAGACTGCCACAGACTGGAACTGGTAATGCTGAAAGTCCATTGAAACTAAAGTGGGGTTATGAATCGCTCTGCTGAACTGTATACGGCCGTGTTGACATGCAGACGAGTGTGCTGTGTTCCCTATTAAAGCATGACATGTTTAGCAAGAGGCTTCGCATGAGTGCAGTGAGTGTGTTGGTCTGTGTTTGTGAATCAGTGTTTGTGTGTGTACGTGTGAGGAAGGCTAACTTTAACTTTTGTGTGTGTGTGTGTGTTAGCAGCAGTGCTGGGTAGATTACTTACAAGTTACTGATTACAAATTACATGACAAAAATTGTAGATGGCAACAATCTATTAGATTACACATTTCAGGTAATGTATTCAGACTACTTTTGGATTACATTTGACCTATCACATCGATTTTAATAGGATTATTTTGTAGCATATCAAATATTTTCTACATAAAAAAACTATATATAAAAAATGTGAGCACTGACTACAAGTTTTTAATTATAAACTGAGATGTGAGTCTGCAATTATCATAATCTGAACACACACGCACACACACACACACACACACACATATATATATATATATATATATATATATATATATATATATATATATATATATATATATATATATATATATGTATCCATTTAATTGCTTATAAATCTGAGTTCATAACATATGACACATCTCCCATTTAAAGGCCATGTTCACAGATTATCGCATGTTTTATTTAACATAAATCCATATCAACAGCGGCCTGTTATCAGAGGAAGAGCTCATGCTTTGGGATTTCATTCAGTTTCATCCTCTCTGAACAGGAAGCGATTTGGCCACAGGAAGTCATAGCAAATCATTATGGAAGGTTGCCAAGGCGATAGCAATCAGCCGGGTCTATCCTACCTAACAGGAAGTTCAGAGAGAGCAGAGTGCAGGACGTCCCACACAGGTTTAACTCTGTGTGTTCCACTATGGGAAGTGTTTCATTATAGGAGAGGAATGATCAGGGGCAGAGAGAGGAGGCATGGGATTTCGACATGTCACAGACAGGATTCAAACCTGTGTTACCCACACGAGCACCCCGACTGGACATGAGGCGAATGCATGAACCGCTGGCCTGTGATTTTGCACAGATAGAGGTTATCCGACTGGGTCGAAGTCATTAACAATGTTTATAGTGCATTATGAAATGGCAGTAATTTTATGAAATTAATGTAATTTTGTCCCCCTGTTTGTGTATTCAGGGTAAATGAGCTGTACCTCCGGGCCTCTCCCAATCTATTCATCTTTCCCAAATAATATATAGTAATATATACAGTGTTACAAAGTCTGAGACCACTCTGTGTGTTCCACTATGGGTGCTGGGTAGAAAGGGATTGTATATATATATATATATATATATATATATATATATATATATATATACACACTCACCTAAAGGATTATTAGGAACACCATACTAATACTGTGTTTGACCCCTTTCGCCTTCAGAACTGCCTTAATTCTACGTGGCATTGATTCAACAAGGTGCTGAAAGCATTCTTTAGAAATGTTGGCCCATATTGATAGGATAGCATCTTGCAGTTGATGGAGAATTGTGGGATGCACATCCAGGGCATGAAGCTCCCGTTCCACCACATCCCAAAGATGCTCTATTGGGTTGAGATCTGGTGACTGTGGGGGCCATTTTAGTACAGTGAACTCATTGTCATGTTCAAGAAACCAATTTGAAATGATTCGAGTTTTGTGACATGGTGCATTATCCTGCTGGAAGTAGCCATCAGAGAATGGGTACATGGTGGTTATAAAGGGATGGACATGGTCAGAAACAATGCTCAGGTAGGCCGTGGCATTTAAACAATGCCCAATTGGCACTAAGGGGCCTAAAGTGTGCCAAGAAAACATCCCCCACACCATTACACCACCACCACCAGCCTGCACAGTGGTAACAAGGCATGATGGATCCATGTTCTCATTCTGTTGGATCTCAACACTCCGGGCCGCCTCCGGGCCGCCTCCGGGCCTCCCGAGTCGGGTCCGAGCCTCCCACCTCGCTGCCCCACCCTGGGTACGTCTGTGGTGCCGTTGGTCCCGCTTGTCCGGTTTCTGGGGGCCTGGCTAGAGCTCCCCAGGCCATCTCGCTGGCTCATCCGTACCATCAGACTCGGCTACGCGATTCAGTTTGCTCGCCGGCCTCCCAAGTTCAAGGGCATCCTCTTCACCTCCGTGCGGAGCAGCGATGCCCATGTCTTGCAGTCAGAGATCGAAGTCCTACTGGCAAAGGGCGCGATCGAGCCGGCTCCTCCAGCCGATATGAAGTCATGGTTCTACAGCCCTTACTTCATTGTACCCAAGAGAGGGGGTGGGTTAAGACCTATCTTGGACCTGCGTGTCCTGAATCAGGCCCTGCACAAGCTCCCGTTCAGAATGTTGACGCAGAAACGCATTTTCGAATGCATCCGTCCCCAAGATTGGTTCGCAGCGATCGACCTGAAGGATGCGTACTTTCATGTCTCCATTCTCTCGGGACACAGACCGTTCCTACGCTTTGCGTTCGAGGAGAGGGCATATCAGTACAAAGTCCTGCCCTTCAGGCTGTCCCTGTCGCCTCGTGTCTTCACAAAAGTCACAGAGGCAGCCATTGTTCCGCTCAGAGAACGCGGCGTTCGGATTCTCAACTACCTCGACGACTGGCTCATACTCGGCCAGTCTCGAGAACAGTTGTGCGAACACAGGGACCTGGTGCTCCGTCACCTCAGCCTGTTGGGCCTTCGGGTCAACCGAGACAAGAGCAACAGAGGTCCCACACAGAGGATCTCTTATCTCGGTATGGAGCTGGATTCGGTCAATCGGACTGTGCGCCTCACAGAGGAGCAAGTTCGATCAGTGCTGAACTGCTTGAATACATTCAAAGGCAGGACAGCGGTCCCACTGAAGTTCTTTCAGAGGCTCCTGGGGCATATGGCATCTGCAGCCGCGGTAACGCTGCTCTGATTGCTGCATATGAGACTGCTTCAGCACTGGCTTCACGGCCGAGTCCCGAGATGGGCGTGGCAGAGCGGCAAGTACCGGGTCTCAGTTACTCATTACTGCCGCCAAACCTTCAGCCCGTGGTCGGACCCTTCGTTTCTACGGGCGGGAGTGCTCCTAGAACAGGTGTCCAGGCATGCTGTGGTCTTCATGGATGCCTCATCCACTGGCTGGGGGGCCACGTACAACTGGCATGCAGTTTCGGGTCTGTGGCCGGGGCCCCAACTGCATTGGCATATCAATTGCCTGGAGTTACTGGCAGTACATCTTGCTCTGGGCTGCCTCAAAAAGCCGCTACAGGGCAAGCACGTACTGGTCCGCACGGACAGCTCTGGGGCCGTTGCGTACATCAACCATCAGGGTGGTCTATGCTCCCGTTGCATGCTCCGGCTCGCCCGCCATTTCCTCCTTTGGAGTCAGAAGCATCTGAGGTCACTTCGCGCCATTCACATCCCAGGTGCGCTCAACCCGACAGCCGACGAGCTCTCACGGCAGCCAACACCTCCGGGAGAGTGGTGACTCCATCCCCAGGTGGTCCAGCTGATATGGGGCCTCTTCGGAGCCGCACAGGTAGACCTGTTTGCCTCTCCAGAGTTGACCCATTGCCAGCTGTATTACTCCCTGACCGGGGGCACCCTCGGCACGGATGCACTGGCGCACAGCTGGCCCCGGGACCTACGCAAGTATGTGTTTCCCCCAGTAAGCCTTCTCGCACAGACACTGTGCAAAGTCAGGGAGGACGAGGAGCAGGTCTTGCTAGTTGTGCCCTACTGGCCCAACCGGACCTGGTTCTCCGAACTAACTCTACTCGCGACAGCACCTCCCTGGCCCATTCCTCTGAGGATGGAACTACTTTCTCAGGGATGGGGCACACTATGGCACCCGCGTCCGGACCTCTGGAAACTCCATGTCTGGTCCCTGGACGGGACGCGGAGGTTCTAGGTGGTCTACCACAAGCAGTGGTAGACACCATCGCTTCCGCTAGAGCCCCCTCTACGAGGCACCTCTATGCATTGAAGTGGAACCTGTTCGTTGAGTGGTGTTCTTCTCGCCGCGAAGACCCCCGAAGGTGTTCGGTTAGCGCCGTGCTTTCCTTTCTGCAAGACAGGTTGGAGCGAAGGCTGTCTCCCTCCACCCTTAAAGTGTACGTCATGGCAATAGCGGCGTATCACGACACAGTTGACGGTAAGTCCTTAGGGAAGCACAACCTAATCGTCAGGCTCCTCAGGGGTGCGAGGAGGCTGAATCCTCCTTGTCCAAACCCGGTACCCTCTTGGGACTTAGCTCTGGTGCTTAGAGCACTCCAGAGCCCTCCCTTCGAGCCTTTGCAGTCCATTGAGCTAAAGATCCTGTCCATGAAGACAGTACTCTTGGTTGCACTGGCCTCCATCAAGAGGGTAGGGGACCTGCACGCACTTTCGGTCAACGAATCGTGCCTAGAATTTGGGCCAGGTAACTCTTACATTGTCCTGAGACCCCGGCCCGGATAAGTGCCCAAGGTTCCCACCACTCCTTTCCAGGACCAGGTGGTGAACCTGCAAGCGCTGCCTTCGGAGGAGGCAGACCCAGCTCTAGCTTTGCTCTGTGCCGTCCATGCTCTCTGCGCCTACGTGGACCGAACTCAAAGCTTTAGGACCTCAGAACAGCTCTTTGTCTGTTACGGAGGCCAGCAGAAGGGAAAGGCTGTCTCCAAGCAGAGGTTAGCCCACTGGATAGTGGATGCTATTGTCTTGGCGTACCAGTCCCAAGACGTGCCCTGCCCATTCGGGTTGCGAGCCCACTCGACTAGGAGTGTAGCCTCCTCCTGGGCGCAGGCTCAGGGCGCCTCGCTAACAGATATATGTAGAGCTGCGGGCTGGGCGACACCTAACATGTTCGCTAGATTTTATAGCCTCCGTGTAGAGCCGGTATCTTCCCGTGTACTCGCCCCCAGTGGCCAGTAGCACTAAGTGCCTGTTCTAGTGTCGGCTTGCGATGCCATTCCCGCCCCCTGGGCCGGATACGTGCGTTATTATCTCCAGTTGTGTTCCCCAGAAATGGCTAACCCTGTTGAGCTCCTCCGTCACCCCTTTGGTGTCAGACGTTGCGGCCGTCTGGCCCCAGGCCTGCACCCGTATGCTTGTGGAACGTGTGTGTAGGCTGGGTTCCATATGTAGCGGTTCCCTAACGGCAACCCCATATGTGTATTCTCCACGGTACCAGCTACCCTACTCGGCTAGCCCCATGTCTTTCCCTTCACAGAGCTCGCTCTGTCGTCTCTGGTGGTGTTCTTCCCCCCTGAGTTCAGGCTGGATCCACCCCAGAGACTACCATATGTTGTACTACCCTAATAGGCTAGTCCTTATGTGTAAGTTGCCACCTCTCCCTCCATTGAGGGACGTGGCCCCCGCAGCGTTCCGTTCCTAAACGGGCACGCTTTCCCAGCGTTATCCAATAGTCACTCTGAGTGGGTCTTGCAGGAACAGCAGTGACTCTCCTTCCCTGCCTGGAGCCCTGACTTCCTCTCCAATGTAGGAGTGGTCCAGTGAGCTCAAGCAGGGCGCTGGAAGGGCCAGCAGCCTGGCGTGTTGGTAGGAATCCCAATTCGTCGGTCAGTTCCGACGTACGTCGAACGTGACCGACTGAAAGGGAACGTCTCGGTTACGTATGTAACCCTCGTTCCCTGAAGGAACGTCCCGTCGCCAGGTGCTGTGCTTCAGCTGATGGCCGAGTCACTAGTTTCGGCTCCTCAGTTGAAAAGCGAGGATGCGGTATTCCACTTCCGCATTTATACCCGCATAGTGGGCGGAGCGTGGACCGCATGCCAATGGGCATTGGCTCGTTTAGAAACACTCGAAGCAGATTGGTCTCTGAAAGCAGATCCCAATTCGTCGGTCAGTTCCGACGTATGTCTCCGTTCCCTCCTTTAGGGAACGAGGGTTACATACGTAACCGAGACATTTGATTGAAAATAACCTTTAATTCTTTTATTATGCTGAATGTAAAAAAAAAAAAAAAAAGGTTAATTTAATATTTCCAAAATTTTTAAACACTCTATGTATTTTTTTTTTTTTTTTTTTTTTTTTACAATGTCAAATGATCTTTAAATCACAATAACATTTAATTATTTTATTATGTTGAATGTAAAATAGGTTGATTTTTTTCTTCAAACTTTTAAACGCTCTATGCATTTCTATGTTAAATAAATAACATAGAATAACATAGAATAAATAACATAGAATAACATAAAATAAGTAAATAAATAAACAAACAAGCTGATTTTAAATTATGCATAAATAATCTTTGATCAAAATTACCTTTATTTTTTAAGCTGAATGAAAAAGGATGAATTGAAAAATAATCATGAATGTTTTAGTTTAGATTTTTTCAAAGTCCTAAAACTTTCTATTTATTTAGGTTTCAATCAATCAATCAATATTTTTTTTTTCAGTATGGTTTCAGACTTTTGGGCCTTACTGTTTATAATATTTTACAATGTCATAAATAATGTTTAACTGACTGTAACCTTTAATTCTTTTATTATGCTGAATGTAAAAAGGTTCATTGATTTTTTTAAATGCTCAATGTATTACTAGGTATACTGTTTCTTTTTTGTTTTTTTTTTTTTACAATGTCAAATAATCTTTAAATCACCATTACATTTAATTATTTTATTATGCTGAATGTAAAAAAGTTTGATTACAAAGGTTGTATTTTCCTGTAAAATTGCATTACTAATATTTAAATCTTAATTTCTTCATTTTCAAATGGTAAACCATCAAGCTTTTATTTTGAAGGGTTGACAGCAAATAAATTGATGCGCTGCTGGTTTCAGAATGAAGCATCACGTGTGTTCATTTACACGCATAGGCAGTCTGAAGCCGCTTCACTCTGAGACCGGTAGCGCATATATTTATTTCATTAAATCACAGCCTGCACAATTTGATAATGGCATCATATCAACGTTATAAAATCACAGACTCAATTTGTTGACAGTTGTAAGCACAGATAAGCCAGATTCAAGCCTCGGCGTCCCTCCCTCCAGCTCCAGACAGACACTAGAGATGGTATGTGTGATATGAGTCTCACCCTGAATCTCTCCTCCCAGGGTGTCTGCAGCAGCTGGATCATCTCCAGAGGACTGCCCAGCTCCGTGATGGCCGTCACCGTGTCCCTTATATCGTTGCTGTCCTGGTAGCAGTAGCCGTAGAGCTGCAGGAAAGAGCGAGACACGAGAGCATCCGTCAGCACACTGCGCTCGGCAGATAACAGCACTGTGTTGAATTTCACTCTTTTGACCCAGACCCCAAATTCAGCTCTCAGCTGGAGGAGAAGCCAAGCATTTGTGTGATAAATGGAAATGATTCTGAGTGAACTGACACTGTATCAGCCGTTATGGGAGCAGACAGTCAGACATACTGCAGCACGTAATCAGGAAACGCTGCACTGGCGTGTGTTTGTTAGTTTTGTGGGGGAGGTCTATACGTTAGAGCCGCTGCTATCAGGCCGTTTCCCTCGGCCGGGCGGCTCTTAGCGCTGCAGAATTTGGCTCTTTGCTTACAGAAACATTTTCCCAAGCTAATTCAAGCCAAAGAAGCTAGTTAAAATTAAACAGCATGAAATTTCATCTAAAAAGAAAACAACCTATGGCTGTGTGACCGGCTGTACCGCGAGAGACATCACCGGCATCAAAGGAAAGACGCCGGCCAGGAGAAAACGGCCCATTATATCCCAGCACAGCCAAGGGTGTTTCAGTTGTGTGTGTTAACAAGATTCCACACTCATTTGTGCTGGAATTATAACCTTCAAAGTCTGTGTACATGCAAACTTCTATTCCAGTATTTCTCCATTTAGTCACATCATTCATACTTGCTAATAATGCATTACACCTCAGACTGATACACTGGCAATGCTAAATTTATCCGGTGACGACACACTGGATGTTATGTTGCCTGGCTTAAAAACACAAACATGCATTTCTGTGTAAATACATTCATATCTATAAAGTGCTGCATTCGGTTCAGTATGACAATTTATGTAGAAATTGATTTATGACACTGCAAAACAAATAATTTTTATTTGTGTTTTAAAATTGTGTAAAATAATATTCATTATTATTATTTATAATAAAAGAATAGAATTAAGATACGTTGTGTACCCCATTTGGATTTTTTCTTAATCATTAACTGAATTTTGTTAGATTTATGCTTATAACAAACAAACAAACAAACAAAAATATGCCATTGAGTAAAACAAAGAAAATATATTTTTAAATAAAACATTTAATATCAGAAAAAAAGAAAAAAAAGGCTTGAAAAACATCTTGGGTTACACTTTATTTTACAGTGTCCTTGTTACATGTTACATGTACTTATCATACACTCTAAAAATGCTGGGTTAAAAACAACCCAAGTTGGGTTGAAAATGGTTTGTTTTAACCCAGCAGTTGGGTTAAATATTTGCTTAAAACAACCCAATCGCTGGGTTAGTCCATTTTCAACCCAACTTGGGTTGTTTTTAACCCAGCATTTTTAAAGTGTACTAATAATAGTAAATTATGCATAATTACATGCAACTAACCCCAAACCCTAACACTAACCCTACAGTAAGTACATATAGTTAATTAATATTACTCAGTACTTAAATGTATACACTCTAAAAAAAAAAAAAATGCTGGGTTAAAAACAACCCACGTTGGGTTGAAAATGGACTAACCCAGCGATTGGGTTGTTTTAAGCAAACATTTAACCCAACTGCTGGATTAACTTGCAGTTAGTGAAGGTGTGATAGGCGGAATCGCGCTGAATGACACAAAACAGAAGCACTCTCTCTCTCTGTCACACGCGCGATCAGTTCTCCTTGCGCCTGAATAGTCAAATACACGCACACAGATGTCAAAATGTCCATCGTGTGGAGTATCGCGCATGAATATGGCTTAAGTGTGCGTAAACAGGTGGGTAATAACTGGATGTGTGTCAGAATATTACTTCCATGCATTCAATTGAATACATGTCTGTCATTAATGTTAATCAAACAACTACAGATGTTAAATACATTTATATAAATAAATACATACATACATATTAAATAAACCTATTGTTTTTTTTATTTACTATTGTTTTTGTAATTTGCTTTTTTTATATAGCCTAACAAAAATCATTTGTATCATATTAAATTTCTCATATTAGCCTATGCTCATATTGCCCACCTGCACACACCAGCTGATATACAGTGTAGTCTTGATTTGGGTGGTCACTCTGCATTTGAAAGTTTGAAAGGGTTTTAAATCTTCTAAATCAAGTAAAATGACTCAAAATCAAGTAATGCCAAAGTCAACTTTAATCATATAAAATGTAATTTCCAAACAGCAAAATTGTGGCCAGTGAAAATGCTGAGTGGCTAGTAACTTTGGAAAACCACTAGCCACAGTGGCTGCTGAGCAACAAGTTAATGTCAAACCCTGATTATACTTTCTAAAGATGTAACAATGATTAGATAAGTATTATAGTGTATAATAACTGCATTTATTAAGGTGCATTACAAGGCATAACTGATTCATTAAAAATACTTTAATAATGCATTACATAAGGTGTTACCAAGTGTTTATTTTCTGCTTGTGTTTTATTAATGTGGGCATAAATCTCAGTCAGACTGTGGATACAAATGGAAAATTTCATGAACGAGAAAAGCCATAGATGTCCAAAAACTGGACACTTTACCACTGGAAAGTAACTACTGGAAGCTGATTTAATTGGTGCTGAATGAATAAATTCTCGTTCAGTTTTGGCCCGTGGCGTACAACGTATAAATCAGCCATGTGAAGTCTGACAGGTCCCCAGATACCTGGCTGTCTCAAATGTCAAATTTAGGACAACAGCTCTGGATCTTTATAACTGTCCCTGTGGGAGGATCTTGAACAAGTTTAGCCTGTGATATGAAGCAGGAACGTGACCGATCTGATCTAAGATCTGTGTGTAGACAGGCTTGCACAGCGAGCCTTCCCAAGAAAGCAAAGGCCCTATCTGAGATTAAACACACTATAATGAGTATTATCAGCATGATTCAACTCAAACGAGAGCGAGTGTGTGCGTTTGAGAGCATTTGTGTGTTTGTCTGTGCTCAGACTCTACGGCTGCTTGCCGGGAATGAAACAGACCTGCACATGGAGGAACGCTGTTGTCTGTCTAGCCACACGGTGCCGTTTTGACTGACACAAGCTCAAAGGTCAACTTGCCTGTCCGCTTCATTTACTGCGAAGGTTTTGTATCTGTCCAGAGCTGCTATGTACCAGATGCTAATGTCACCAAAGGCAATATTTTTCTCATTTCAACTAGTTTTTGGTCTGAAAGCTTACATCCAGTTGTACGTACTAATCACAGAGTTTGCTCTTGAGAACAAACTGAATGCCTGAGCTGTTTCATTCATGTAAGCAATATAATAGAGCTGGGTGAAATTAGTACATATTTGTCTGTTTTGCAGACAGTTTGGGCCGTACAAGAAAATCCCTTGGAAGATTTTTCTCAATTTTCAGGAAAGAGTGAGTAAGCAGGATCATTATAGGAGGGGTGAAGGGAAGTGGCCAACAGAAATTAGCCAGCTTTTTCATGGTCTGGTTCTCCAGACCCTAACCCTTATTCATGAACACGTACCATGGTGTTCTTTGAAGTAATCATCAGTACCATCTTATACTATGACTGTAACATGGTACCGCAACAGAACTGTCTTTATCAAGACAACTATCTGCTCTTCTCAATTCAAGGGATAGCTCGACCAAAAATGTTACTTTTGGGTAAAACTGGGTAACAAACATGTAACTAAATTATCCCATGATTTACTTACTCTCAAGCCATCAATGAGTTTGTGTAAGAAAAATATCCATATTTAAAACTTTATAAAGTAAAATATCTAGCTTCCGGTGGACTTCTGTATTCAACTTACACAGAAAGTGTAACACCTCACGCATCCAACGTCATTGGCGCGCCATTTACACTTTTTCCGTAAATTGAATGCGGGAGGCGGTCTGGAGGATGCAAGATATTTTAAATATGGATATTTTTCTTACAAAACCCCATCGATTCGCTTCAGAAGGCGTTTATTAACCCCCAGGAGCCGTGTGGATTACGTTAATAATGATGGATGCACTTTTTTGGGCTTCAAATTTTGGGCTGCCATTATAATGCTTGGATTAACCAGGACATCTTTTTATATAACTCCGACTGTATTCGTCTGAAAGAAAAAAACGAATACACCTAGGATGGCTTGAGGGTGAGTAAATTATGGGCTAATTTTCTTTTTCTTTTTTTTTTGGTGAACTATCCCTTTAATAGACTTTTCACTCATTTCCTCCACTTCTGCAGTTATCTTTCTCTAGTTGCATTCACGTATTTCCCATCTTCAATGTTGAATTGTCAATACAACTGAAATATTTGAGAGAACTTCATAAATTGATGTTGATTTTCCTGAAATGTTTTGTTTGAACTCACCATTATGGTGATCAGTGTTTCCTTTGGTTGGGCACTTGGAACTTCACTTATATTATTGTAATTCTCTTTCTATTGATGCAGCGATGCAACAAGAAATCACAATTATTTGTTTTCAAAGGAAGGGAAGTATAATAATAATAATAATAATAATAATAATAATCAGAATAAATAATATTGTGGCAGGTTCAATTGTAGGCTGTTTAGACATTTATTTCAGATTTCTTTTTTTTACATAGAATTTGCAGTCACAGGTATACATTTATGAAAGTTTTACAATAGCATCCAATCAGAATCTATTTTATAAATATTTCTATTCTAATCTAACCTCGTCTAACATTTATATTTTCCCAAATTAAATGCACATAAAACTAAAACATATGCACAATATATCTACAATAAGCTCAGTAACATGTATTTAGAAAATAGGATGAATTTTCATTTCATGACTTTAACTAGCATCTTCATCAAGTCTTGTTCTTCAAAACCTCTCCTCACTAGTGCCACGTGGGCCGAAATGCATATGCTCAAAGGCCTTTTTGTTAGGTTAGGTGCCATTAACAAATGAACACACGTTCACTCGCAACCCTACCGCAATCGTTTAATGAGGACACCCTGGCAGCAAATCAAAATGGCCACGGAGACGGCCATGTTTGCCCAGAGATGAAATAGCAGTGGGCAGTGGAAGCCAACGTCTACGGTCAGTGAGGACAGAACTGTCCACGGGAACAAGAGCCGCTCAGTAACAGGGGCTTGACACTGACCGTACGCCCCGCGTGTTGAGTTATAGCTGGGATCAGATTCAAAAGCGTGTGTGTGTGTGTGTGTGTGTGTGTGTGTGGAGGGTTTCTGAGAGGGAAAGCTAAAGTGAATAAACGGTTCAGGGAATGAGTTTTACCACATTGTTTTAATCAAAGTTTCTGAAGTAACGCCGTTGGAAAAAGTTCTGAGTCATTTTCCCTTGCCTCTAAAATTGATCAGTGAACATTAAACAGATTTGAGACTTATTAAGGTCCTAACAGAAAAATGTGAAATTGTTAAATCTTACTGCCAAAGTTTTCAAACGCCTGGTTGTGTGCCTGGTGTTTGATGTGATTCAGCAGTTGTTGAGGCTGATGAGTCTGAGAACTTTCAAGGTCGAAATGACTAACACCTCTAATCTAAATTCCAGTAAACTAACTCAATGACAGAAGTGCAATGAAATTTATTCAGCTTGAACTGTTTATTTATTTTCTGAATCTGTGAATCTGCACTCTGAAAGTCACATGGATCTTTTTAGTAAAGCGCTCACACGATGGGAAGAGACAAGTTGATTTCCTCATCAACCTGTTCCTGCCTAGTAAAATAAACAGAGAGCAGAGCCATAGAGAATGAGGACAGAGCGTTCTGAGCTCTTCCAGTGGAATTCATCCCATCCTCGACTCATTTCCTCCCACAATCCTCCTTTTCTGAGCCCTTCCTCATTAACACAGCACTCCCAACCTGATCCACAGTCAGCAACTCTCCACAGACACTCCTGTGGGTTTATTTCCTTGAACACACAATGGGATAAACATGTCCGTACAATCATTTTGCTCAAAAGAAAAAGTTCAAATCTTGTTTGTGACATTTATCTACTCTGTTCCGCCCCAAAACTATTAAGGTTGCAAAGGGGCTGAAAAATTCTGGTAAATTTCCAGAAACTTTCCAAAATTTCCGGATAATCCTGGAACGTTTCCCAAAATCCTGGAAAGTTTCCCAAAATTTTTATTCTGAAAACTTTGCAACCCTAAAAGCTTTCCTAAAATATATGCATTCCATGGAAAAATAACAGATTCAAAATGACATGAGGGTGAGTAAATAATGGCGAGGATTTCATTTCTGGGTGAACTATCCCTTATTATAGGACCTATTATGCCCTTTTTCAAAGTCTTGAGTTTGTGTTTGGCTTCTACTAGCATATGTATTCAGAAAACACATTTTCCCCCACATATTTTACATTATTACTCTCTTCCCAGTCTGTCAGTAACGCTCTGTTTCTTCTGAGTTCCTGTCTCTATGAAGCCACTCCTTCTGAAAAGCACAATGTGCTCTGTGATTGGTCGGCTGGACCAGTGTGTTGTTGTGATTGGTTGACTGCTTCGAGTGTGTTTTGGAAATGTCCCGCCCCTTACCATAACCAAGAGTTTCAACACACTAATTACTAACTCAACAATGCCCCGCACCTATTCATCTATTTATACTTATAAATAGTGGCAGATACGACTTGCACGTCATTGTATGAAACGGTTTTAAGCATGAAATGGTATGCAATAATAACAGAGAGTGTAAATTATTATATTTATTAAAACTATTAAATGGATGCGCCTTACTGGGACAATAAAGCCCTCTCTACACCTACCTCTAACCTATAAACAATTTATTATTAAATACACGTTAGACATTTTTTTTTTCACTTTTTGAATATTTACATAATATAATAAATGCCTTTCGATCTGATATGTGATGGCAAAAGGGAGTAGAGTGAGTTCGGCAAAAGGCAGATTCGAACTAGGATCGATTTGCGTCAAAACTTTCTGCAACGTGCCTTACCCCTGCTTTTGACAATCAAGCATCTTCCATAATTTTGTCTGGCCCAATCAGACGTTAGTGGGCGGAGTTAGTGTAAATCGCCTCTGCCGACAAGGCAGGCTATTCATAGTTTTCACGTGTCGTCACACGCTTATAGGAACCTGGAGGGCAAAACAAGGCTTTCCTCCATTGCCCGCCAGTTATTTTTACCAGGTTTATAGTCAGTATTAATGCAGTGATATTAAAATACCAAATTCAATATACACCTTATTGATGTTGCATACTTTGTACAGGAAAGCAGATGAACACAGAATATTAGTGCAACACAAGGTTTCTCGTTAGGCATTTTCCCCATCGAAACCCATTACAAAGAAAATACGTTGCGTTCATATTCTTGGCTCATACTCGCCTGTATATAGTATGCATCATCAAAAAGGTGTAAACTGAATTTGATCTTTTAATATCACTGTTTTAGTACATTAAGGCACTTTAAGGGTGGGTTGCACTAATAATCTAATCAAATTAAGTGGTGCAACAACTCAAAAAAAAAAGAAAGAAAAACCCATATCATCAAATCCTAGATTAGCGTTAAACTTTCCTTAATTTAAATTAAATTAATCCTTATTGGTGCAACTCACCCTATAGTGTTTTTCACGTTGAGCGTTTTAAAATGTCCCGCTGTTTTGAGTGATTGAAATACTGCAGCAGGTGCTGTATATGGATCATAAGTGCCCAAAACGCGCATCTTGTTGACATATTTTTGTTTTGAGATGGAAAATGACAGGCTTGTGCTGAAGTTCAATGGAGTTCTATGGTG
Source organism: Paracanthobrama guichenoti (assembly GCA_018749465.1). Classification (NCBI taxonomy): domain Eukaryota; kingdom Metazoa; phylum Chordata; class Actinopteri; order Cypriniformes; family Gobionidae; genus Paracanthobrama; species Paracanthobrama guichenoti. The sequence continues at coordinate 10,767,470 of CM031955.1, forward strand.
GTTTTGCCCTCCAAGGCTCTGTGACACATGACTGAAAACTATGAATTTGCCCTTAGTGTAAATAGACACTCCGTTATTTAAATGAGGAATATTGTGACATGTTCGTTCCCGGAAGAAAATTCAAGACTACAATGGAGGCGTTTCAGGGAGTTCAGAAACAGTGACACTGATTGGAGGGACTTTGTGCTTTGGAAGTTTGCAGAGCGTTTTCATGCTCAAACATCAACATTACACACTAAAGAAAGATGAACATGGAAAAAAAGGCATAATAGGATCCCTTTAAACGTAGATATGCAATGGCTGCTGTGACCCTGCTGTCAACTGGAGCGCAGTCGCCTTCTCCTTCCTGACAAACTGAGAGGTTAAAGGATTAACCCATGTTTAATTGCGTCTAGCACTAAAACTCTCCGTCTCACTCCCATCTTAAAAATGACCCTGGGGGCCTCTGTGTTTAGGACACCCAGCTTTCACATTCACATGTTACATGCTCACATTAGCAGGTTACTGATTACCCTGCAGTGTGTGTGTGTGTGTGTGTGTGTGTGTGTGTGTGTGTGTGTGTGTGTGTGTGTGTGTGTGTGTGAGAGAGAGAGTGTATTTTGGGCCTTGACTAAGAATCTGAAGAGTTAACAGAATGACATGCTAATGTAAACATAATCCCAGTACAAGACCACCCTAATCAGGCCCCCAAGCTGTTTTGCAGATTGCCCGACACACCATTTCAAATGCCTTTCCATATACAAACACTCTGGAGAACTTAAAGGAATCGTTCACGCATAAAATGAACATTTTGGCATCGTATGTTCACTCTCATGTTGTTCCAACTGTATTACTTGTTCATCCATGAAACACGAGATGAAATGTTAGTCAGAATGTCGGAGGTGCTCTTTTCCACAAAAGTAAAGTGGATGGTGATTTTTACTGTCAAGCTCCAGAAAGGACAAAAAAAAGCACCTTAAAATTCATCCATATGACTCGTGTTCTGTATTTCAAGTAATCTGAAGTCATATGATAGCTTTGTAAAAGTAACACACAAAAACCATTCATTGTACTGATAATCTTCCTCGTAAGAGTATGTTTTGAGATAACTTATAGCTGACAGGTACCATTTTAATGGGCTGTTTGGAGCTTGGCAGTATAAAGCCCAAAGTATTCTTCAGTTTTGATGTGAACGTGTAGAGTATGCCGAACACATAGCCTTTCATAATATACTTCTTTTGATAGCGTGCATGAACTCAGCCGCTTGACACATTCTCACTAAAAAATCCTCCCTGTCCTGTGTCTGCACTATTCCTTTAAAGTGCCCCTTTTATGCTTGTCGAATATTATCTTTCATGCAATGTGTAATAGAGCTGTTTGTGAATGTAAAAAGCCTGCACCGTTTCAAAGATCAAAGTGGATGACAATTTTTTAGTTGTATCCTAAAAGAAAGAGTCATCAGCAATCCCAGTCTCACTTCCTGTTACAAACATTCATAACTAGGGATGGGCGTATCGATATTAAGTATCGATATATCGATACTTCTAAGGTGTTTTTTTTAAACAGGAATTTTGCTTATTTAAAAAATATTATTTTATGCATACAATACGAATAACCTGTTACTGAATATTTGTGTAGTATAGGACTATTTTCCTGCTCATCTGAACCATGATCTGAACGCACGCAAATGCCAGTCGATCACAGAGAGAGCGTTCGCTCACTGATGACACAGTATTCAAACAGAGCTGCGTTTCCCAAAACTATCACAAGAAACCATTGATGCTTTTGGAAATGCAGCCCAGGACAATGCTCGTCAGAACACAGACAAACATCGCCCATCCCTGTTCGTAAGAATGTAACACATTTGCATAATGCCAGTCTATGGTCTTCATTGGCTGCCCATGAACAACGTCTACTTTGACCCTGAGACAGGAAGAGTTGACTGGACTCAAACTGGAATTAATACGAGGGGAAAACAACTCTATCGTTACTGTTCGTAGTGTTGAGGAAGAGTTGAAATTCAGATCAGGCATTGGGCATTTGGTTTCTGACATGCACTCTAAGCAGTCAACCAATCAGAGCAGGGCAGGCTCTCAGAAAGGCGGGGTTTAGAAAGACTGAATCTTCAAAAGAACTGTCTTTAGACTGATAAAATGAGGTGATGTGTAATGTATATTATGAGAAAATTAAAGTGTTTTTGGACCTTTGATGCATGTAAACCTGTTTGTAGGAGACCTTCAAAATAAAATTAGGACCCTTTAAAGTCCCTATGAAATGTTTTTTTTTGTCTTTTAGTATGAATATGTTAGCCTTACTGTTATCTATAAGCTCCAAAACAATGACATAATCCACAATTAGAAGATGTAAACATTCAAAATGTACAGTCTCTCACTGATCAATAGCAAATCAATGATTTTGATGACATCACTCTGCACTTCAGCTTCTCATCCGATTTTCTGTCCAATCAAATGCTCTCTAGAATCTGAAGTGCCGTCCCCTTACATTATAAATAGACACTGAAATAGCAGACCCGAAAATGTATCGGACCCATTTGAATTCTGTACAGAATGCTGTATTTTAAAGCGATAGGGAGGAGATTAGGAGGAGAAACGGTTAGAGATTAGGATGAGCTCAACGGATCTGGCCGAGCGGTGGTATAAACTAAACTCTATTGGCTATTTTTAAAAAGGAGGAGCTACTCAGTCTGCGCATTTCAAGGCACTTCAGTGGGACTTTAATTTATAATTATGGACTATGTCATTGCAACTTTTTCTCTCACAATTCTGACTTTTTTTCACAATTGTGAGTTTATATCTTGCTCCTCCGGGATTTAAAGGTTCCTGATTTTGTTTTGAAGGCCTCCCACAACAGGTTTACATGCATCAAAGGTCAAAAACACTTTTCTCATTATATACATTACACATCACCTAAATCACAATATTAAATATTAAATAAAATGGTAACACTTTAGTTTAAGGACCAATTCTCACTATTAACTAGTTGCTTATTATCGTGCATATTATTAGCATTTTGGATTATTAGCATCAACAGCTACCTTACTAATTATTAATAAGCAGTAATTAGGAGTTTATTGAGGCAAAAGTCATAGTTAATAGTGAGAATTGGACACTAATCTAAAGAGTGACCGATAAAATAAATGTGGAACAAAAAGTAAAAACACATAATTGTGACTTTTTAGTAAAAACTGTGGAAACAAGCTTCCATAGAGACGTTCAGTGGTCATTAATCAGGCATACGCAGTTTGCATCTTGCTCTGGTGTCTCTGGTGTCAGTGCTGACATGGCAAATGCCCTTCCTGACATGTACATGAATGAGCCCACTCTCCCTGTCCACACAGATCCAGCACCACCACCACCAATCACGACTGTTTGTATAACAGGTGTTGCCCTCGCGTGTAAGAGGAAGACGGGGATCTGCTTGACAGACATGTTAGGTAAAGACTTCAGAATCTGCGAGTGGAGGCGTCACTGCAGCGTGACCTGTGCAGATCCTGACCGCCTGCACTCTGGCTGAACCCAACCTGCTGCTAATCAGCCCGCCGTATCATATCTTCTCACCTTTGACCTCGCAACTTATAAAATAACAGCCATTTATTTGTGTCTGATGTGGCGGCTGCCAACGCAAATGAAAAGCACCGCTTCTGGGCCTGATTGGTTAGGTGCGAGGGCGAAGCACAGAAGAAGATGTCGACTACACGGGATGTTTATTAATACATATATGTGAGGAATATCTGTGTATGTCTTCCATCATTATAGGTTTATGGAGAGAGGTATTATTTGTGTCATTGTCTGATTTATGAACATTTTAAGAACTAGGACCTGATCACAGCCAACCGCCTACTCTGAAGCTCTTGGCAGAAAGTGAGACGTGGCACTAGAGAACAAGGAGCTGACGCCCATATTCAACTCAACTTTTACACATATTGATATATATATATATATATATATATATATATAAAGGCTTGAAATGTAATGGGAAAAATAAGTCTGTGCTTTATAACAACTACTAAAAAGTAGTAGCACTTAATTGTACAGACCTGTTCCCCATTATTATAGTAATTGCAATAACTGGGTTATAACTAGGTACTAACCAACCCCTAAACCTAACCTTAGCCCATGTAGTTAATTTATATTATTCAGTACTTTCTTGGGTAAGTACACGTACTGTAAAATTAAGTGCAACCACAAAGTATTGGCTATGTGAACAATGCCAGTGTTCTGAATGAGTAAATCAGGTGTTTCAATGTCAAGCTTAGCAATGTTATTTAAAATAAATGGACAATAAATAGATCAAGAGACGTTTATTTATATTTATACCACCACCACCAAAAAATTAAGAGAATGTATTTCTTTGATATATATAAGAGAATAGCAGTTTTAAAAATAAGCTTCAATATGCATTTCTAAATAAATCGAAATATTAAATGTTTTCCATATTCATAAAGTGTGCTTAATCAAATCAACGCCTTCAAAAGATACAAGAAAATAACAAGACCAAACTCTGGCCACATAATTTGGTTTCATACAAAAAAAAAAAAAAAAATAAATATATATATATATATATATATATATATATATATATATATATATATATATATATATATATATATATATATATATATTCAGTAACACTTTATTTTACAGTGTCATTGTTACATATGTTACATGTACTTACCATAGTAATAACAGTAAATTATGCATAACTACATGCAGCTAACCCCAAACCTTAATCCTATAGTAAGTACATGTTGTTAATTAATATTACTCAGTACTTAAATATATAATTACACTGTAACAACGACACCGTAAAATAAAGTGTAACCGAATATTATGTTAATCCTTAATGCATTTCACAATATTTTATATCTTTTAAAACACAACAGCCCAGACTGTCACAAATATATAAAAATCTGGTAATATTTTACAGTGTTCTTGTTATATTTTACATGTACTTACCATAGTAATAACAGTAAATTATGCATAACTACACGCAATACCCTCAACTAAACATTAATCCTATAGTAAGTACATGTAGTTAATCAATATTCCTCAGTACTTAAATATATAATTACACTGTAGCAATGACACCGTAAAATATTTTGAACAATGTTGAGCTACCATTTCAAAACCAGATTACAGTCTGATCTGTGAATTCATTCTCAAATGTTTCATGTTTAAAGTTGTTCATTTTAAGATATTTATAAATTATGAATTTATACTTTTTGTGGCAGCTGTCTGTGATAGCTAGTTATTATGTATTTGTGATATAATAATGACGCCGATGTTCTTTTCCCCATAAACTGTGTCTTTTGTGTGTGCTGATTGAGCGGGGTCTTGCACCGTTGGGCCCCTGCTGTCGGCGGCCCCAATCTACATACAGCTTCTGATTAAGCCATCAACAGTTACAGACATGAACCATCTCTCCGTGGCCATATTAATCTGTTTGATGGACATATCAAGCTTGTAAAATAAATCAACAAAACTATCTTGGATAATAGACTATATGCAGAATTAAATTTGGTTACACTTTATTTTAAGGTGTAATTATACATTTAAGTAATAGCTTAGGGTTAGTTGCATGTAATTATGCATAATTTATAGTTATTACTATAGAGACTACATGTAACATGTAGGACACTGTAAAATAAAGTGTCATCTTAAATTCTAACATTTATGGATGGATTTTGCAGTGGTTGGACTGATTGCTGAAAATGTATTTTTTATCTGATTTTTTTTTTTTTTTTTTTTTTATCAATATCAACTTCGTGTTAGATGCACGGTGTCCGTAGAAACACTAAACCCGTAACTAGAAAGGGTTAGAAAAAGATTTTACTAAAGCAAAATTCAGAAAACAGATTTTTATAGTTTTTATGTAAGCACGTATATTTATATATTTAAGGTTTTTTTTTTTTTTAAATCATTTTTAATTTATGTATTTTCGCTCAAAGCCTGGTTAATTTCTGGGCTGCTGGACTGAAGAGAGAGGCCGAAGATAAACGAGGGCTGTTAATTTCTTAAAGTCTCGTTCGCTTGTGTTTACAAGAGCTGATTACGACTTCAACAACTACACCACCGCTCGTGTCAAAGAAATGACGCACAGAGCCGGGACTAAAACACGCAGACAATGAGCCAATGCCCGTGTTTAGCCATTGTTGATTGGATGATAGGCTAATTACGAAGACACACACCACGGGCTTGTGTTGATTTTGATACTCCACGCGTAAACATATCTCACACAGTAACTAAAGACGCGGGGTTACATTAGAGAGGCCTGTGATGGGCACTGATGCACATACCTGTTTTCCCCTTCACATATTGCTTTAGGATTTCTTTAATAGGCCTATTAATTGCTAAACTTACTGGAGTGATGTTACACCCATTAAGCTTCAACAATTAATAATTTTGCAACTATTAAGCAATAACTATATAATGACAAAAGCGAGGAGTTCAACCCAATTAAAATAATGAATGTCACTCATGTGCTGTATTAAACGCAAACTGAAGAGTTCATATTACACTGATTCACCTAAATTCACCTAACCAATGCAACTGGGTAGAAAATAAATGGAAACCGATGATGAAAGCGTTTTGAAAGTTGCACTGCAGCATGTGATTTTAATTTCGGGTTTAGCTCATTTCATCTGTGCGTTGTTTAAAATAGAATCAGCATTACCTTGAGAATATTCGGGTGCTGCAATCTCTCCATCAGCGTCATTTCCTTGACAATTTTGAAGGATGCGAGTTTGTAGCAGTCCGTCGACGACGCGTATTTCTTCACACAATTCTCCATATCGTGACCCCCAAAATCGACTGATTTTAACGCGACGGAGAAGCTGCTGTTCAGAGCCGCCTTGTACACCGCCTTTGTGTATCCTGAGCCCAGATACTGGACATTGGTAACGTTATCAATGCTGCTGCAGCCGAGCGCCGACTCGCGCGTAAACTCCCGGTGTGATTTTGTTGCTATGGATACAACGGGAGTCGGTTGAGAGTGATCATAATGATTGTTTTTCTCGATTCCTTTGTATGATTCCCAGTCGCCGCGTTGCTCCAGGTCCATGAGCCGCCTGCGCTCCAGCGGTCCGGTGCCGACCCAGTGCGCGCGTCTCTGGCGGTACCGCAGAACCTCATCTAGTCGCTCGCGTATTTGCCGCTGGAGCTCCGGGAGTCGCCCGACGGCGGCCGTCTCGACGGGTGTCTGCTCGTCGACTTGAAGCCGGGCAGGAGCGTCCGCGTCGGACTGCTGCTGCTGCCGTTTCTCGTGGTGGTAGCGATGCACACGCTCGCCGTGGTGCTCGAATCCCGGAATGAACAATAAATTCATCAGCGTGCCCATGAGGAACGAGAGGCAGAAGCCCGCCGCTACCACCATCTTTCTCCGCTTCATTTTGTTGCTTATTATTATTAGCAGAAAATAGATGTGTTCCCCCTTCCAGCCTCCGCCTACCCGCCTGGCAGCTGCAGGCAGTCTGGCCGTGCCGGCGTGCAGTATCGTGCAGCGTGAAGGCTTCAGGATCGCGAGGGAAGGCTATGATGCTGCGCTCAGAAGGATGTGCCGTATCTTCATCTTGCAGTTATGATTTAAGATCCACCCCATATAAGGCTGATCATGGTGACACATGCGTGTGCGCGCATGCAGTTAACGGGGGTCTCCGGCTCTCCGAGCGCGCACCAGCAGCACTTCGCCTCTGCGCGACTCCAGCGAGACTGACGTCACTTTTGACTGGCAGCTCACTCGGCCCTGCTGCAGTGGAAAAGCTGCGGTTCAGACTTAAAGGAATAGTTCACCTCCAAATAAAAAAATCTGTCATCATTTGCTCGCCCTCAAGTCGCTCCGAGCGCGTACGACGTGCGTTCTTCTGTGTAATGCAAAGGGTCGTAGGATGTCTCTCCCATTGACAGTGCATGGTGACCTGATACCTCAAAAGCGAACGCAAACATCATGTCTTTTGAAGCTATATTGTAGCTTTATGTGAGGAGCAGGCCGATAATTAAGACATTAAAGCGTATGCGTTGCATTGACTGCTTTAGTTAGCTATATAGCTATTTGATGGTGATCTTGAGGTTTTCAGTCCCCTTTCATTGGCATTACATGAAAAACAGTGACAGACACATTCTTCAAAATTCCTCCTTTTGTGCACTGAAGAAAGTTGCACAGGTTTGGAACGACAGGAGGGAAAATAATGACAAACATTTCATATTTTTGGATGAACTGTTTTTTTGTTGTTGTTGTTTTCTCTCGACTGTGTGTGTGTGTGTGTGTGCGTGCGTGTGTCTACTTGACCATATTTTGGGAACAAAATTGTACCCAGAAGTGAGCAATACCTGACAAAATCTCCAAAACCTCCTTTTGTAACCTCGTTTGTAAAACCGGTATAAAAAACCTGCTTCCTTAAAATTTTAAGTACAATCAACTTTGCTGTGCAAGTCATTTCAACTTAAATTGCATGAAACTGACTTAAAAATGAGTTGAATCTTGTCTTATATAACTTAAAAAAAAAATAAAAAAAAATAAAGTTTAATGTGGCTTAACTTATTTTGATGAGTTGAAGTATGTTGCCATTGTTTTACAGTGTGTGTGTGTGTGTGTGTGCATACATATGTATCTATATGCATACACCTATATGTACGTGTGTGTGTGTGTGTGTGTGTGTGTGTGTGTGTGTGTGTGCATACATATGTATATATATATATATATATATATATATATATATATATGCATACACCTATATGTATTCGCACACACACTTACATATTATGTAAACACAAACTTTTATGTTGATGCGATTGAGACTCCATGGCCTAATGTACTGTCCTGTAAGAGAACAATCTTTTTTTCGAGAACAGTACTGGACTGTATTTATTAGTGTGTTAATTAATGCCTTTAGTTTTCCACTAACCACATCATTTTGTGCGCTGTATATTTAAATGTTTACAATTAAAGCATCTTGAGGTTTCCTCTCTGTTCCTCGTATCCCACATGGCTAAACATCCTCGCGATACAGTTAGCTGCATGTCTATGTGTTTACCAAATGTTTTAAGCAAGCATTTAATTGTGTTTTTTCACCGCATTAGACTCGGCTCAGTTTGCAAGTCCCTCTGACTTTCGAAAAGAAAAATGTGTATAATTATGTCTCTAGGGTCGGAGAAGTAAAAGTTTAAATGAAAAACAGACACGGGCGGGCAAAGGGGGAGAGAAATGATGGAAACATGGCACTTGTGAGCTTTGTTAAACTCGCGCGAGATAAGGCATTCCACGCTAACATTAAGGCTGTGTCTGTATGGGAGTAAATAAACGACAAAGTCAACCTCATATGTAGACTCATAAGCTACAGCGGTTTCTGATAAGAGCAGTCTTCATGATGCATTGCCATTATAATTATTATGCAATGATTGTCTCTCTCGTAGTGAAGGGCTCGTGAACAGGCCGAATGCCAGCGACACACACGGCTATCCATCACGCGCGCATTACCATGCTGTTAGCAACTAATTAACAAATGCAATCAACCTGGAAACTGGAGCAATGAGAGCAGATCAGCAGGAGCCCGGCCGCTGCAGGGTTGCCATGCGTCCACTTTTATTTATAGCACTAATTAAGCTAACGTAATTAGGTGATGTTAGTCTAAATCTAACGTGAAAAACTCAACTGGAGGAAAATGGTGTGCGTGTCTCATGGGTTCAGTTCGTGACAAAACTTGCTAACTTGAACTGTACCAGAAAGTTCAACACAAAATAACACCAGATTTGCTCATTGCATAGCAACAACATAATGAGAATAATACAAATAATCATCATCACCTGTTGTCAATATTAAAACAGTATCTGGACATTTATTGTAGACGGGGCATGCACCGCAAAAAGAGACACTTAGCTCCATCTTATGGACGTTAAAATAATAAATATATTATTAGGCGTATTATAAATAATAATAACGGATATAGTTATAATCAAAAACGACGATGTAGCTTACAAAGGCGATGCAAAAATTAAAAATGGACTTCTCAAGGCTGTACAAATAGTAAAATTCAACCTGACAACGTAAGATATGCTTATTCAGACAAAACTATTGCACTGAATAAATAAGTGCATGGCTATCAATACTGCGCATCCAATACACTTCTGGAAGGTCCAGCATGGCTGTCGTGCTTAAAGAGACGATGCTTAGACGATGTTAGTTTTGCTAATGAATGGTATGCATGACATTTGGACTCAAGCAGAGAGAGACACAATGTTATCGGCCTGCATGATAATGGCTCATTAATATCAGGAGAGGCATCACCCCCACTGAAACAAAACCTATAGCTGCATTTACATTTCTGTCTTTCTATCAAGCTTCTCATCATTTAATTATTTTATTTTATATGGACTGAGGAGGACAATGGTAGCTGTGCATTTTACAAATAACCTGCATGAGTAAATCATTCCGAAGAACATAGAAATGAATTTCACTATTTGGTTGCAACTTGCATTAGCCTAATACGATATGGCTTTTGAGGGTATACATAAAAATAAAATAAAAAAAAAGTGTTGGTAGCCTAAATGTGTATAATTCTAGGCCTATTATTTTCCAGGGCAATTTAAACCAATGCTGTGTTAGGCTGTAGTCAGACAGAATAGGGCATAGTTATTATTATTTAAAGTCACGTGAGCGGTATTGTAGATGTTGCTGTAATATTAGCATTAGCATTGCTAACCCCGGGGCGCATTAATCCGCCTTAAGGAACGTTTGTTTTCTTGGGGGTTTCCCTAGACAATGGCGCAAACATTGTGCTCCCCAAACCCACTGCGTGTTTAAAACGCGCGCGTGTGTGTGTGTGTGTGTGTGTGTGTGTGTGTGTGTGTGTGTGTGTGTGTGATTGAGTGGATCACTGTGGAGTTTATCCGTCACGTTTCCTTTGACATCAGTTTTACGCCACCTTTAGTAAAGCACGCGGAGGTGTGAAACTCCTGCAGATATCATGTGTCAATCAAGCATCAATCAGAACGTCTCACGCAATCATCGCTGTTGACACGTCACATTGCAAATCACATAGCTTGTCAAAAATGATTGGCCTTTGAAGTGCATTTGAAAAAATGATCTGTGTAATAACCTTGCACACTTTACAGTAAGTTCCCATTTGTTATCATTAGTTAATGTATTAACTAACATGATCTAATGAGCAATACATTTGTTACAGCATTTATTAATCTGACTTAATTGCAACATTTACTAATACATTATTAAAATCAAGTTGTATATGCTAACATCAATTAATGCACAGTGAAGTAACATGAACAATCAATGACCAGCTGGATTTATATTAACTATCATTACTGTAACAAATGTATTGCTCGTGTTAGTAAATGCATTCATTAAGGTTAACAAATGAGACGTTATTTTAAAGTGCTATAATTTGTCATGATCTATCGATATTTGTTAGCAAAAGTAAATAAATAAAAAACAGCAAATGAAAAACCACTTGTTGCATGCATAAACCTTCCTTTTACTCAATGAAGCAAGACATCGGTTTGTGACATATAGCCTACAGTAGGAGCACTGCAAGTTGCATTTTGAAAAATAAACGTGTAGTCAAGCTCATTCTTGAGTATTACTGTGTTTATAATGAAATATGCTGAGCAGCAATATCTGAAGTGCGTCCTGTGAATATCCAGAGAGCGTGTCTGGCTTTCCTCAACATGAACTTTCATTTATGTTTATACAAAACGGTCATGCATAGAGCTTTCATTTTTCCACACAGGGCTTAAAAAACGGCGAAGACCAAAAGTGTTTTACGATTCATAGCTGCTGAAACCGCAGTGACTTAAGGTCAATCTGCCTGGTGTACATTTGTTTTGTTTGGATTTTGTACTTTATTGCTAATGTTAGCACTGACGAGGAGAGATGGAGAGAGAAAAAGAGCAGGATACATGTTCAAACTGCAAACAAGTTCCCATCTTTAGGTTTACACAGTGCTTGTTTCTCCATGTGACAGCTTAGACTGTGACTTCTCAGTTTGAAGCTCTCCTTGAGACATCTGAATGGACATATTTTTGTTGTAAAACTCAGCTGATCAAAGTTACAGAGACGGTCAGCAAGCGAATCAACCGACAACACTACAAACATTAACCAGAACCAGAGTGATTTTCCAGGCTGCATGAGGGGAGATTTATGAAACTGCAAAAGTGTGTGTTATGATATTTTTATGTTTTCAGTCCATATATAATGCAATGCTTTAAACGGTGACCTCACCCCACATTGGTTTAATGAGACAGACCTCCATGTGACCCAGGTCAGTCTATTATATTTCTATTTAAACCACATTAGTTTGTGACGTACACACTTCAGGTCTTATATCGATGCATATTTTATCAGTTATGCTTCAGGAAAACAGTGGATTTTGTTAGATCTCAACATGGGCTGTGCCTGAGTAAGGGAGCGCGAGAAGGAGCCGCTGAATTCAGATGTTTTCAATCAGGATTGTCTAATAAAGAGGTTAGCTCAGGTCAATGTATCAACACACGGTATCGCTTCGCTCGGGCAGTGAGGCAGAAAATTGGATGATGCTCCGTCTCTGCTCCCCTCCACCCTACAGTTAATCGGGCATCATCCTACCAGTCCGTGTGGCTTTACAGGCGTATTCTGGGATCATGGGGCCACAATCTCTGAGGATCTTGTGCTTTTTTTTTCTTTTTCTTTCCTGTACTGAGAGGCAAAATAAAAATCATGGGTAAATCACAATGCATTATACTATTACTGATATTGCAAAAACAAAACAACATGCACTGTATATGAAAACTGATGACAGTTCAGTAAAATGATTGGTGTGCGAACCTTGCTATTAAGCACATGCACACACGTTCTTGCCTTTTTAGTGATCTATTACATCTGACAGCTTTAATGAGCCACAGTTTTAAAAATAAAAAATTCTTCAGGGTTTAATTAGGTTCACATTAAGTTCAATCGTTCTTTGGAGATTAGGAAAAATGACAGGTTCTTCAGATCAGTGTATGAGATTCTGGGTTCTCTAAGGCACCACATGGATGGTTTCCAAAAAAACTAGAGAATAAAGAAGTCCTTTGTAGTTTGTCATCAGGCCGCAATGGTTCTACATGAAATATTTATTTTTAAGAGTTTATCAATGCCTAATTGTGACCCTGGACCACAAAACCAGTCATAAGGGTCAATTTTTGATATTGAGATTTATACATCATACATAAGTTTCCCATTGATGTATGGTAATATTTGGCCAAGATACAACTATTTGAAAATATGGAATCTGAGGGTGCAAAAAAAAAAAAAAAAAAAAAAAAAAACGAAATATTGAGAAAAATCAGCTTTAAAGTTGTCCAAATGAAGTCCTTAGCAATGCATATTACTACTAATAATACATTTTTATATATATTTACGGTAGGACATTTACAAAATATCTTCATGGGATATTTACTTAATATCCTAATGATTTTTGGCATACAAGAAAAAATTGATAATTTTGACCAATACAATGTATTGGCTATTGCCACAAATATACCCGTGAGACGCAGGACTGGATTTGTGCTCCAGGGTCACAATTAAAGATTTTAACATATTTGTACAATGTTTTTGGCTGTCTTTTATACCCCTAAAAATTAAGAAGGGGAATATAAATATATATATAGTAAAAATATATGATCAATAGGTTTTGACAACATATGTTTTTACATTGCTTTAACTCATCAAAATAAGTTAATACATTTTTAACTGTATATAAAAAAAGTTATACAAGATTCAACTAATTTTTAAGTCAGTTTAATGTAATTTTAAATGGCTTAAACATCCAAGTTGATTGTACTTAAAAGATGTAGGCAGCAACTTTTTTAAAATAATATTTGCTTTATTTTAATATTTATATTTATGTTTATCAACCCCTAATTAAAGATTTTAACATATTTGTACAGCATTTTTTGCTGGCTTTTCCAGATTTTACCACTAACAATTAAGAAGGGGAATATATATATATATATAGTAAAAATTATATGATTAATAAGTTTTGACAACAAATGAGTTTTCAAACATTCAAGTTGATTTTATTTGAATATTTTAGGCAGAAACTTTATTAAAATTAAGTGTTTTTAGGACAAAATTGAGACATAATTCTCATTATAATAACGGAGAAAAAATAGTAATTGTCATATTGCCTTTATGCTGATCTAAAATGTTTTACCACATTTCATGCAATACATCAAAATTACTGTATTACAGTAATGAGAATAATGAGAATCAACACTTGAAATAATGGGATTTTTGTTTGATTCACAATGGGAAAACAATCTTTTGTTAAAAACATTCCTTTGTTTGATTTTGTGGTGAAATATGAAATATTCGGACCCAATAGTAACATTGTAAAATGTAAAGTGTGGTATCTCCAGAAAGCAATCAGGTCACTGTCAAACATCTGGCCCGCTGAAACACTATCAGTCCCTTTGGTCAACAAAAAAGCTGGACGTTGTAGACTGCACACAGCCATCTGGCCTGGCCACTGACAGACCGCCATGTAGCCACTTTAGATGGCAGGATTATTGGGCTGTGACCGCCACGGCAGGATGCTCTGGGGACTGGGGGCTGTGTCCTGCAGCACGGGGAACTTGATCAGTGGGGGGATGACTGCAAAGACCGGCGGCCTGCAGCAGCAGAATGGGCGCCTGGGGAGCAACAGCTCACAATGGGGCCTCTCAGCACCCAGACAGCAACACAGAGAGAATGAGAAGGACAGAGAGGGGGCTGCGGGAGGGAGGAATGGGAGTATTGTTGTCACCGCACAGATGTCCGGGTTGAAGGTATCGAGTCAGTACGAGGCCCAGGAGCGCACCTGTAGGTCATCACGCAGGTTAGGAGAGTGAAACAGACAAAAAGAAAGAGAGATAGAGATTTCTCATGGGTTATGTCTATTTGTGAGGGCAGCGGACATTTACAGAGGCCATACAGAAAGCACATTTTGTCCATTTGTGTGTGTGTGGAAGGAATTCAAAGCTGAATTCTCTACACTCAGACTTACCGATGAGAGCTTTCCAGAGCCGGGGAAGCTACTTTGAAACTGTACCAAGAGGAACATTTTATTGCTCTTTCATCGCTCTGGAGACTGGAGAAGTTTATTCTAAACTTTCTTAGGAGAAATAAAAATATACAGTAAAACAAATGAAAAAGAGTATAAAGATATAAACAAATGTGGATAGAATAACTCAAACAATAGAACATGCTAACAATTCCAAGGTCGTGACTTTGATTCCCAGGGAATGCATGAACTGATAAAATGTATATATTAAATGCATAAACACGTTTCAAAAGTTTGGCCCAAAGTAAGAAGAAAGAATGAAATACTTTTTCATGCAGCAGGGATGCATTAAATGGACCAAAACTGACATTGTTACAACAACAACAAAAATCTATTTTAAATAAATGTTGTTCTTTTGAACTTTCTATTCATCAAATAATCCTGAAAAAAGTTCCCATAAAAATATTAAGCAGCACAACTGTTTTTAACATTGATAATAATCCAAAATATTTATTGGGCATCAAATCATCATTTTAGAATGATTTCTGAAGGATCATGTGACACTGAAGACTGGAGTATTGTGAATAAAAAGGAATGCAATGATGTGGAAGTTTCAAATTTCAATATTTTATTCAGAATACAACATAGATGACATATCAAATGTTTAAACTGAGAAAATGTATGATTTTAAGGGAAAAATAAGTTGATTTTAAATTTCATGGCATCAACACATCTCAAAAAGTTGGGACAAGGCCATGTTTCCCACTGTGTGGCATCCTCTCTCTTTTTTTCTAACAGTCTGCAAACGTCTGGGGACTGAGGAGACAAGCTGCTCAAGTTTAGGAATAGGAATGTTGTCCCATTCTTGTCTAATACAGGCTTCTAGTTGCTCAACTGTCTTAGGTCTTCTTTGTGGCATCTTCCTCTTTATGATGCTCAAATGTTTTCTATGGGTGAAAGATCTGGACTGCAGGCTGGCCATTTCAGTACCGGATCCTTCTTCTACGCAGCCATGATGTTGTAATTGATGCAGTATGTGGTCTGGCATTGTCATGTTGGAAAATGCAAGGTCTTCCCTGAAAGAGACGACGTCTGGATGGGAGCATATGTTGTTCTAGAACTTGGATATCCCTTTCAGCATTGATGGTGCCTTTCCAGATGTGTAAGCTGCCCATGCCACACGCACTCATGAACCCCATCCCATCAGAGATGCAGGCTTCTGAACTGAGCGCTGACAACAACTTGGGTTGTCCTTGTCCTCTTTAGTCCGGATGACATGGCGTCCCAGTTTTCCAAACAGAACTTCAGATTTTGATTGGTCTGACCACAGAACAGTTTTCCACTTTGCCACAGTCCATTTTAAATGAGCCTTGGCCCAGAGAAAGCGCCTGCGCTTCTGGATCATGTTTAGATATGGCTTCTTTTTTGACCTATAGAGTTTTAGCGGCAGCGGCGAAATGGCACGTGGATTGTGTTCACCGACAATGTTTTCTGGAAGTATTCCTGAGCCCATGTTGTGATTTCCATTACAGTAGCATTCCTGTATGTGATGCAGTGCCGTCTAAGGGCCCGAAGATCACGAGCATCCAGTATGGTTTTCCGGTCTTGACCCTTACGCACATTTCAAATGTCTCACTTTCAACATTTGATATGTTATCTATATTCTATTGTGAATAAAATATAAGTTTATGAGATTTGTAAATTATTGCATTCCTTTTTATTCACAATTTGTGCAGTGTTCCAACTTTTTTGGAATCAGTGTATATAACTATATATATATATATATATATATATATATATATATATATATATATGTGTGTGTGTGTGTGTGTGTGTGTGTGTAATTGTAAATAGTTTTCAATTTTAATATTATTTCACAATATTACTGTTTTGCTGTATTTTTTTATAAAATATAGGCAAGGCAAGTTTATTTATATAGCACATTTCATACACTATGGCAATTCAGAGTGCTTTACACAGGAAAGGGAATTAAAATAATCACAGAATAAAAGTAAGGAAAATTAAAAGTTATAAAAGGAATTAAAAGAGTAAAAGATGATACATAGATAAACTTTTCATCTGGTAAAATATTTCAGAATAATTTATGTTTGTCTCTTGTATTTAATTCATTTCGCACTTGCTCTGGGAGTTCCCCATACGGGTTGTCTCTTTCTCTGTGGATTTATTTTGGACGTTAGATCTGATCTTTCAACCTAAAAATGGCCAGGCAGAGCTGGACTATATACATGCCTTGGTGAGTCAAGGTGAGTCTAAGGCCTTTATTTTCAAAAAATAAAATCTAACCGACCCAAAACTTTTGACAGTAGTGTAAGTGTCAGCTAAATACATAAATATAATGATAAACTGCAGTATCTATCTATCTATCTAGCAGTGTCGGGGGTAACACATTACAAGTAACATCTCAGTTACGTATGTAATGTCTAGGTTACTAATGTATAGCTTTGTTCCCTGAAGGAGACGCTGTGTCAGACTGATGTCATGGGGTCTTGCCTGGGAGCACAATCACCTCCAAGTGGTAACAAAACAAGCCAATGGACATTGGCCAGTTAGATTTGCATGCCGAGTCACACTTTCTCGTACATACAGGTATAAATATGACCGGCATTACTCACTTCCTTCATGTTTTGCTGAGGAGCTGAGACAGGTATCCCGGCATTCAGCAGTGGTTCAGGGCAATGCAGGGGGACATAATGTCTCTGTTCCATCCTTCAGGGAATGGGGTTACATTAGTAACCTAAACGTTCCCATTCAGTCTGTCACGTTCAACATTATGTTGGACTGTTGTCATGGGGTCCCTATGGAAAGCGCCATAGCCACTGAACTGTGTTACGAATGTTGGAGATGCAGATGCTGGCAAGCCACGGCGTGTCCTTTTGGCAACTGCTCTCACAAATGTTGTAACCTGCCCAGCCCCCGAAATAAACCCGTGGGAAGTCCTCCAGAACAAAGGGGATGGAAGGGACATGATCTTACTCTGGGGATGGTCGAAGCTGCTGTTCCTACCCCAGAGAAAAACTCAATTACTATCGTTTTTCAGCAATGACCAAAACACTGGGGAAGCGGGCCCAATCCCAAAGGAAGGGAACGCTACGGAAACCACACCCTGCCCGAAGTGTGGAGGCTACACATATGGACTGACCCATGGGGCAGTACTACTTATGGAAGATCTCTGGGGTAGGTCCTGCCTGGTAGGTTGCCAGGGAGGAACTGCTATTGGCACAGAGACAGGGCAGAGCAGAGCCACCCAGGGAAAGACACGGGTTTACCATCAGGGAAACTGTATCATGGACAATACACATATGTGATTACCAAGCAGGGAATAACATCATATGGGCATCGAGTCCAGTACAAGGGCTTACCAACCGGGCTTGCACGAGTACAGGGTCTGGCGTCTGACTGCCAAAGGATGCTGGAGGAACTGGAACAAGATTCGCCAGTGGGGAACTCAATTGAAGAGTAAGTAGGCGCTTGTATCCCTCTGTTAGAGGGGAATGGCGCCGCAAGCGAGACACTGAGCCAGTCTTCCTGCACATTACCTGTTTGTACCCAACACACGGGAGAGCGCTAAAAAGCTGTTCCTACGGCTGGTAAGAGAGCACCTTCGTGTGAGAGAGCTTGCGTCTTTTTCAAGATGACATTCTATCTGTGTGTTTCTGGATGCGGTGGTTTCCTGTCACCGAGGGATGGTCATCAGCGCTGTATCTCGTGGGCGTTCAGCACGGTGGATGAATCATGTTCTCACTGCGGGAACATGGCCATCTCGGAGTTGCGATTGAGGCTCTGTCTCGCAAGGGGCGGAGCCCCCGTGCCTCTGCCTCGATCTAGCCCTCCACAGAGGGTTACTTCAGTCGGTGGCCCGGCTGATTTGAGGGTTATGGTGAGCACATTTTCCCCAGGGAACCAACCCCCGGGGAACCCTCATCCCTCTCGCACTCCGCAGCCAGTAGAGCTGCCATTGGAACGCGGTGA
This sequence comes from Paracanthobrama guichenoti, assembly GCA_018749465.1. Taxonomy (NCBI): domain Eukaryota; kingdom Metazoa; phylum Chordata; class Actinopteri; order Cypriniformes; family Gobionidae; genus Paracanthobrama; species Paracanthobrama guichenoti. Next base: position 10,786,467 of record CM031955.1, read on the forward strand.
GCCATCCACGATGTGTGCATCATCCGTATCCTTTGGGGCTCCTCTCGAGGACCAGATGTCCATCGCTGCATCGGAGGGAGGGTCAGAACTCTCTGGAGAGGACGTGTCAGCGCAGGGGGCTCCTCCGGGAAGACCCGCTGTGCCTGATACTGATCCGGAGATGATGGCTATGCTTTCCCGGGCCGCCGAGAGAGTCGGGCTCGTGTGAAACCCTCTACCGTGTCCCGAACCCTCAAGGCTGGATGATTGGTTTCTCGGGGTGGCCCGTGCTGGTTCTCAGCGCCCCACCCCAGTCCCTTTTTTCCCGGAGGTGCACGAGGAGCTCACTAGGTCATGGACGGCACCTTTTACTGCCCGAAACCGGCCCAGTGGATCCTCCTCCCTCACCACCCTTGATGGCGGACCTGCAAAAGGATACACGCAGGTTCCTCCCGTGGAATGGGCCATTGCTATGCAACTGTGCCCTAACTCCACTTCCAGGGGGAACCTGTGTCTTCCCTCCAGGGCCTGTGGGTACTCATCCAATCTAATTGGAAAGGCCTACTAGGCTTGTGGAGAGGCAGGCTCCGCCTTACATGCTATGGCGTTGTTGCAGGTCCATCAGGCCCAGGCTCTGAAGACCTTGCACAAGGGTGGTCACGATCCCGCAGTTCTCCAGGAACTGAGAACAACAACGGACCTCGCGCTTCGTGCAACGAAGGTTACGGCGCGGGCCGTGGGTTGTGCGATGTCCACTATGGTGGTCCAGGAACGCCATCTCTGGCTGTGTCTGGCGGACATGAGGGAGACCGACAAAGTCAGGTTCCTTAACTCCCCCGTCTCCCAGACTGGCCTCTTCAGCAACGTAGTCCAGAACTTCGCCCAGCAGTTCTTGGCCGCACAGAAGCAGACTGAGACGATCAGTCACATTCTGCAACGGCGGTCAGCTGCTGTCGTCTCAGCCTGCTCGTCGCCGAGGGCGGCCCGCCTGCGTATGCCTCCGCTCCCGCGCCGCAGCAACAGCTTCCACCCAAGTGGCGTCGTGGAGCTGGGCGCAAGCAGGCTGCCCTACCCGTCCAGGTGCCTGCCAAGAGGGGTGGCAAGGCCAGAGGCAAGCAGCCCCGAGACGGGCGACCCGGAGGTGAGGAGGACTGCTCTTCTGGAGATGGTGACCACACCGCTCCATCCCCCGGTGGAGGGCCGGGAGGAGAATCTTGTGTTCCATTTTGTTTCTGTTCCACCGCTGGGTACCCAAATTCTCAACACAAGAGCAGTTCCTTCCATCTCCGGGTCCGCAGGGGGCTCGGAGAGTTGTGGCCGGTCAAATGCCGGACCACACTCATCCTCCCCCTTCGCCAGCGGGCAGCAGTGGACAACCCCCTCATGTTCCTGCTGCCCACCTGTGGAATCAGGTAAGTGTTGCATGGCACACTCTCACCTCGCTGCAGATCACCTCCACGAGACAGCTGCCCCAGTCCGGTACCTCCATTCCACCTCGCTGCCCCACGGTGGGTACGCCGGTGGTCCCTATGGTCCTGCTTGTACGGTCCCTGGGAGCCTGGCTAGTGCTCCTCGGTCCATCTCACTGGCTCATTCGGACCATCAGGCTCGGCTACACGATTCAGCTCGCCCGCCGCCCCCCCAGGGTCAAGGGCGTCCGCTTCACTTCAGTGAATGCTGCAGATGCCCATGTCCTGCGTGCGGAGATCGCTGTCCTGCTGGCGAAGGACGCGATAGAGCCGGTCCCTCCAGCCGATATGAACACCGGCTTCTACAGCCCGTACTTCATTGTACCCAAGAAGACCGGTGGGTTACGGCCAATCTTGGACCTGCGAGTCCTGAATCGGAGCCTCCACAAGCTACCGTTCAGGATGCTCACGCAGAAATGCGTTCTCAAATGCATCCGTCCCCAAGATTGGTTTGCAGCGAACGACCTGAAGGACACGTACTTTCATGTCTCGATCCTTCCTCGCAGGCCGTTTCTGCGCCTTGCGTTCGAGGGTCGAGCATGTCAGTACAAAGTCCTGCCCTTCGGGCTGTCCCTGTCCCCCCGTGTCTTCACGAAAGTCACAGAGGGGGCCCTTGTGCCCATGAGAGAACGGGACGTTCGCATCCTCAACTATCTCGACGACTGGCTCATTCTAGCACAGTCCAGGGATCAGTTGTGCGAACACAGGGACCTGGTGCTCAGACACCGCAGCCAGTTGGGTCTTCGGGTCATGCAAGTCACACCAGAGACAACATGTGGAGGTTCCAGAGGTCCGGGCGCAAGTGCCATATGGTGCCCCATCCCTAAGAAAGCAGGTCCTTCCTCAGAGGAATCTGCCATGGAGGGGCTGTCACAAGGAGCATCAGTTCTGGGAACCAGGTCCAGTTGGGACAGTGTGGCGCAACTAACAAGACCTGCTCCTCATCCTCTCTGACCAACTGATATGCCACTGCAGTCGAGGTCCTGTCCAGGAGCCTGAGGCAGCATGCCCTTTGCATACGGCACCCCAGCCGGTAGTGGAGGCAGAATGGGTTGAGTTGGGAATGAGTTGAGGATGCGAATGCCCACCTCCCTGAGTGGGGCAAGGGCAGATTCTGTAACTTTGGTAAAGACACAGGGAGATAGGGATAGCCCAAAGGGGAGAACCTTGTACTGATATGCTTGACCCTCGGAGCAAAGCATAGTAACGGTCTGCGTCAAGGTAAGATTCGAGACATTAAAGTACGCGTCATGTGACGTCAGAATGACTGACTGAAAGGGACTGACTAAAAGTAACTAGTAAATTAATGCATTACTTCTAAAATTTACAATAAAAATCTCTGTGTTACTGTTTCAAATAAGTAATACAAGTTACTTTGTTTGTTCATTTATTGACTGACATCTCACTTGTTCGCATGTTGAGAGGAATCAGGAGTAAGTGGTGTTGTGTTCGCTGTGTGAACATGATGCTTATAGTAGTTCTTGACTAAATGTAAGCATTCAAAAACAGATTCAGTATTCCTCAAAATGGAATTATTAGAGGACACAAACCTCTAATAATTAAATATGTAACATAATAAAAACACAAATATACTTTATGCATTTAATATTACTATATGCCCCTGACAATTAATGATCCAATTCAACCATAGAAATAAGCAAAAATTACTTTTTTTTGCTGAAGTAAGAGTGTTGAATCACCTGCGTCCTATTCTTCTGCAATCCAGTGGTGCGTTTCCCAAAGCCAACTATGGATGCAAGTTTGTGTTGGTAATGATGGAACTTGCGAGCATAGTTGGTTTTGGGAAGCGCACCCCAGAATGGCAGCACAGCTGAAAGGTTTGAGCTGCGCCCTCCAGCGTACAAATGTGAATTTGCATTTCCTTCAGCCTGGGGTTTATTCCTTAAACTTTTGATGTGAAAGGGTCTTTACATTTTCCAATTTTTTTTAAATTTTGTTTATGAAATAACAAATTAGCAATCTTAGCCCAGATGAGAAAAAGTGACGCAAAAGTGATGTAACAGATTACACAATTAGTTACTTTTTAGGGAGTAATGCAATATTGTAACACATTACTTTTAAAAGTAATTTTCCGTAAACACTGCCTATTAGCATCACTTTTAATTTATTATTCCAAGTTTCCAACACAGGAGTTTTCTTCCAGTAACATAGCACTGATGCATATGACCCAAGCTAAGTTTATTCCATCTTATAATTGTATGACCAAAAATTTGCAATATGGTTTGTTGAAGCAGTCAATTCTAAATGAAAGAGATCAGGCCACATCATGCTTCACTTCAATGGGTTTGGGCCTCGCAAAATTGAATCTGTATCTGATGCTACAATCTGGCCAATCTGAACATCTGGCTACAACATGCAGTACAGATGAGACTAAGTCAATAAACTGTCATACTCCTCTACCCCTACATCCCCCACCTCCCCCCGCCCCAGTTCCATCATGCCCACCGTTAAGCCATGCTAAGCACATGCTCATCCTGCTCTGGGCTTTATACACGTCTGGTGCCAGAGCTAAGCTCAGTTTACTCTACGGCTGCTCACTCACTCTCTCTCCCTAAGTGCACGTGATGAAGGCTCCCTGCTGTGGGGCTCCACTGCCATATCGGACGGCGCCAAAGACTGCGGAGTCACACTGATACACAGACAGCGCTTATGACACACATGTGCACACTAACATAAACACACGCAAAGACAGATGATCAGAATCCACACATTATGTCCACAAACACACTCGTTTAGGCTATTCATTATTTCCCATTCCCATTTACACTACATGTTCCACAAAGAGCTGAAGTTTAACAAAGAGACTGGTCCAGATCTAGTGTCTTATCTAGTGGGAATACCTCCTTCCATAGATAAAGCTTTTTAGCTTTTTTACTTACTTCCTGTTCTAGAAAACACATGCTTTTACAATGGATCTCGGATAGAGCCCCTTCTGTTAAGATCTAGCACTGAACTATCCTTGAATGTGTCATTAGATTATCTGACTTGTGTGTTACATGATAAGGGCAGAGTGTTTATTAAATATGTGATGAATGTATATGTACACTATACCAATTATTGGAATTTTTTTTTCTGGAATACAGTCTCCTCTGCTCACAAATTCTGCATTTATTTGATAAAAATTACAATAAAGACAGTGATATTGTGAAATATTATTACAAAGTAAAATAGCTGTTTTCTATTTGAATATATTTTAAAATATAATTTATTCCTGTGATGAAAAGTTTTACAGAGACACTCAGACAAGGATGGTTAGTTGTTTATGGACAGTAGACGGATAATAGAGCAGATGAACACACCACAGGTGTCATGGCTGGGTTGAAAGTAAATGAGGAGAAATGGATCTAAGCGTAGCAGTGTTGAATTTAGCAATGAACTCAGAGACAGAAAACTGGAACAGAATCAACCACACACAACACAACAATACTGGACAACGAACAGAACAAAACATAGGGCTTAAATATGCCAAACCAACTAACAAAATGCACAGCAGGTGTGTAATTTAATCAAACAATGAAAAACCATGGCCGTTTCTCAATATGCGTTCTTGCCTGTACTTGTGTTCTCATGGACTTGTGAATCATCATAAGTCACTGCCGAAGTACTGTTCCAATTCAAAGTTCACATCTAGCCAAATACAGTTCAAATCCCCGGATGTGTCCTTGATCCGCCCCGTTTATCGAGGACGCATCGAGAGGAGACTTGTGTGGACTTCAGACAGACCGGTATCCCAGAATGCATCTCACACCAACCAACAAGCGTCAGTAGTGGATGAAAGTGAAGTTGAAGTTTCTTTTATTTCTTCGATCAATAAAACTGACAGTTAACAAAAAGAAACTGGGTTGTGTTTTATGTCATATTTAATTTTATTACAGTGAAGATAATCACATATGCACACTTATTGCGTGAACCACATATTACTATGTTTAATATTTTTTTTAAAGTAAACGAAAAGGGGCAGGGTATTGTGTTTTATATTTTGTTTTTGTTATAAATATTTGCAGTGAAGATAATCAATGTACACGTTGCCTGAACTACATTTGTGTGGCTATTAATATGTTTAAGACTTTTTTAAATGAAAACGAAAAGAGGCAGAGTGGTGTTTTATAACATATTTCATTTTCTTGTAGCCTCAAATATACATACAGTGATAACCGGAGTGAGAGCGAGCTGAGTGACGCTATCAAGGACACTGCTGTTCCGTTTGCAGAATTACCAGACTTCCTCTAGAGTTCATTCTCCTGAGTCGAACTTGGCAAGTCTGAACTAACAAGGACACAAGTCAGAAGTTTGCGCACTTGGTTTTGAGAAACGGCTCATATCAACGATCTGAAAACTAGAACACAGAACTAAAACTTGTCACAAAACCCACCCAAAACAGAAACAAACCCAGATGACCCAGATACAACCGAGGTGGAGCTAGGGTGCCAGAGGACTGAGGCAAAGGTGGAGTGACCAAGGACCAAAGTGGAGCTGAAGGGAAGGAGGAGCCCGCCGGAGCCAAAGGGGTGGAGGGATGGCGCGCAGCTGAAGGCCCGGATGTCTGTGCCGCATGCAAAGTGACGACTGACCAAGGTGGAGCTGGAGGGACGAGGAAGCCAGTGGAGTTGTAGGGACAACAGGTGGAGGGGTGGAATTCTGATTTATGTGAAACCTATTATCCAGTGCAATGAAATCCACTGCATGGTCAACTATGGATTCAATTATTATTTTATTACCAAAAATGTCCTTTATATTAATTGTAGTTTTTCCATCCTCCCTCTTCTAATGGTTTCTATGAAAATTTGAACTACTAAAACAATGTGATTTTTTTTTAATTGAAGGGTTTTTTTATATTGAAGTGTTCACCCAAAAATCTGCCATTAATTACTCACCCTTATGTCGTTCCAAACCAATAAGTCTTTTGTTTATCTTCAGAACACAAATAAATGTCCCTCTATTGACAGCCTATGCAACTACCACTTTCAAGCCCCAGAAACGTAATAAAGACAGTAATCCATGTGATTCCAGTGGTTTAACCTCAAATGTATGAAGCGACATGAGTGCTTTACGCATTTTCTGTTTTTACCACTTTATTTACAAAATATTAATCTTCAACGTGCATTCACGCAACAACATCTGCTGCATGTTGTGTTGATGTAAGAGCAGACGTTGTTGTGTGAACATGCATTGGAGAATAATATTTTGTAAAGGTAGGGTTAAATAAATAAATAAATAAAGACTGACTGTGTGATGGTAATGAATATATTCCAGAGGGAGAAACAGAGAATTAGGGTGCTTCTCAAATGGAAGGCTGCATATTTTCCGGCTGCCACGTCATCAAGCGCCGCTGAAGGCTGTCTGAATTTGAAGGATCCTGGGAAGGCAGCCTTTGTTTCGCATCCTTCATTCAGCTCATTTTGAAGAATGCATCAAATGTATCCTTTGTATTATTAAATCACCCACAATACTTTGCACACATTCCAGTTCACGAAAAAACAAACTGATGGAAAACAAGTCAGCACTGAGCTTGTCTGAGTTTATTATGAAATGTAATACAAAAATAATCTTCAGAGATGAAGGCATGCATGTTATCTTTTGTTTTGGTGTAAATGAATCACTTGACACTAGGGGTGTAACGGTGCACATATTCGTACCGAACTGTTTTCGGTACAGGGCTTTAGGTTCGGTGCACATGTGTAGCTTACCAAACGGTACGAATGCAATCTTTAACTATTAACAGTTGGCTTGTTTAACGCGCAGAATATACACTCACCTAAAGGATTATTAGGAACACCATACTAATACTGTGTTTGACCCCCTTTCGCCTTCAGAACTGCCTTAATTCTACGTGGCATTGATTCAACAAGGTGCTGAAAGCATTCTTTAGAAATGTTGGCCCATATTGATAGGATAGCATCTTGCAGTTGATGGAGATTTGTGGGATGCACATCCAGGGCACGAAGCTCCCGTTCCACAACATCCCATAGATGCTCTATTGGGTTGAGATCTGGTGACTGTGGGGGCCATTTTAGTACAGTGAACTCATTGTCATGTTCAAGAAACCAATTTGAAATGATTCAAGCTTTGTGACATGGTGCATTATCCTGCTGGAAGTAGCCATCAGAGAATGGGTACATGGTGGTCATAAAGGGATGGACCTGGTCAGAAACAATGCTCAGGTAGGCTGTGGGATTTAAACGATGCCCAATTGGCACTAAGGGGCCTAAAGTGTGCCAAGAAAACATCCCCCACACCATTACACCACCACCACCAGCCTGCACAGTGGTAACAAGGCATGATGGATCCATGTTCTCATTCTGTTTACACCAAATTCTGACTCTACCATCTGAATGTCTCAACAGAAATCGAGACTCATCAGACCAGGCAACATTTTTCCAGTCTTCAACTGTCCAATTTTGGTGAGCTCGTGCAAATTGTAGCCTCTTTTTCCTATTTGTAGTGGAGATGAGTGGTACCCGGTGGGGTCTTCTGCTGTTATAGCCCATCCGCCTCAAGGTTGTACGTGTTGTGGCTTCACAAATGCTTTGCTGCATACCTCGGTTGTAACGAGTGGTTATTTCAGTCAAAGTTGCTCTTCTATCAGCTTGAAGCAGTCGGCACATTCTCCTCTGACCTCTAGCATCAACAAGGCATTTTTGCCCACAGGACTGCCGCATACTGGATGTTTTTCCTTTTTCACACCATTCTTTGTAAACCCTAGAAATGGTTGTGCGTGAAAATCCCAGTAACTGAGCAGATTGTGAAATACTCAGACAGGCCCGTCTGGCACCAACAACCATGCCACGCTCAAAATTGCTTAAATCACCTTTCTTTCCCATTCTGACATTCAGCTTGGAGTTCAGGAGATTGTCTTGACCAGGGCCACACCCCTAAACGCATTGAAGTAACTGCCATGTGATTGGTTGATTAGGCAATTGCATTAATGAGAAATTGAACAGGTGTTCCTAATAATCCTTTAGGTGAGTGTACTTCATAAATTTGAGTATTGAGAAGCACCCTGGGAGATTACTGGGACTCGGAAGGAGAATGCTATTAAAAAGATTCTTTTGAACATTCTATTCATCAAAAAATCATGAACACAATGTACATGCGCAGAAAAACAGTTTTCAACATTAATAATAATAAGAAATGTTTCTTGAACAGTAATATTTCACAATATTGCTGTTTCTACCATATTTTGGATCAAATAAATGCAGCCTTGGTGAGCAGAAGAGACTTCAAAAATAATAAAAATTCTTAATTTTCTTCTGACGAGCTTTGTGTGTTGCATTTATTTTTTCATCTTTTAAGTGAGCTGGAATTTATTTAACTGTTTGTGTGTTGTAATTGCAGGGATCACTTGACAAACATAGATTGGTATTGAATACTGACCAATGGAACAACGTTAAATTATGTAAATGATGACATAATTTATATTTTTGAACAAACTATCCCTTTGTGACCTGCATAATGAGAGGACATCTGTGGACGGTGGACAACAGGACTCCCAGACAGTTGCTGGACACAAGAAGGTGGCATGTGCCGGGCCAGTGGACATAGATGGATGTGACACAGCTGGAGAGGGGAAGGTGAAGACGGGCGTCAGAATAGGAGGATTAGTGGCTCTGTTAGGCTCTGTAAGGGGCTCAATTACACTGTCCCCTGCATCCACAGCCCAGAGGGGTGAAATTACATGCTCTGGCTGGGTACAGTGCCTCAGTGCTGGGGTGAGCAGTGATGGATAACCACTGACCCAGACAGGGGTCACGTCTGTCAGATGAAAACCACCGTAGCTCAGGGCTCAATACATGCTATACATGGCGTCATTACACATGTTTACCTTCATTACATAGACAGACACTCAGCAAGTTTATATGTGCATTGTTTTCTGGTTAAGGTCCATACTCTGGTTAAAGGGTCATTATTTAATCACCCTGGATTTGTTGTAATGCAGTATGTCATTCTTTCTTTTTTGGACCACAAAAGGAGAAATAAAAGAAAATGTCCCGCTCATGCTTGTCCATTTAGTGGCAGTGAATAACGACAAGTGTTGAGTAACTAAAAAGTCATGAATTACTAGCTACTAAGTGCATCTTTAACAGAGTAATTCAATTACTGTTCTCATTACTCTCTCTATAAAGTATTGCTTATTACTAATTAGACATGAAACTGCACTTTTAATTCCGTCAAATAAATAATATAAAATTGCATAAAATATTCTTGAACTGACCAAAAGTATTTAAAGGAAGATTACATTAAAAACATACATTTTAACATTAGACATTAAATTGAGACGTTAAAAGGGGAAAGTAATTCAATTACAGTAATCAATTACTTAGTAATGAGTTTCACCCAACACTGATAGCGACCAGTTTCAAGCTTTAAAAAAAAAGATGCAAAAGAATCACAGAATCATCCCATACAACATACACTCACCTAAAGGATTATTCGGAACACCATACTAATACTGTGTTTGACCCCCTTTCGCCTTCAGAACTGCCTTAATTCTACGTGGCACTGATTCAACAAGGTGCTGAAAGCATTCTTTAGAAATGTTGGCCCATATTGATAGGATAGCATCTTGCAGTTGATGGAGATTTGTGGGATGCACATCCAGGGCACGAAGCTCCTGTTCCACCACATCCCAAAGATGCTCTACTGGGTTGAGATCTGGTGACCGTGTAGGCCATTTTAGTACAGTGAACTCATTGTCATGTTCAAGAAACCAATTTGAAATGATTCAAGCTTTGTGACATGGTGCATTATCCTGCTGGAAGGAGCCATCAGAGAATGGGTACATGGTGGTCATAAAGGGATGGACATGGTCAGAAACAATGCTCAGGTAGGCCGAGGCATTTAAACGATGCCCAATTGGCACTAAGGGGCCTAAAGTGTGCCAAGAAAACATCCCCCACACCATTACACCACCACCACCAGCCTGCACAGTGGTAACAAGGCATGATGGATCCATGTTCTCATTCTGTTTACGCCAAATTCTGACTCTACCATCTGAATGTCTCAACAGAAATCGAGACTCATCAGACCAGGCAACATTTTTCCAGTCTTCAACTGTCCAATTTTGGTGAGCTTGTGCAAATTGTAGCCTCTTTTTCCTATTTGTAGTGGTGATGAGTGGTACCCGGTGGGGTCTTCTGCTGTTGTAGCCCATCCGCCTCAAGGTTGTGCGTGTTGTGGCTTCACAAATGCTTTGCTGCATACCTCGGTTGTAACGAGTGGTTATTTCAGTCAAAGTTGCTCTTCTATCAGCTTGAATCAGTCGGCCCATTCTCCTCTGACCTCTAGCATCAACAAGGCATTTTCGCCCACAGGACTGCCGCATACTGGATGTTTTTCCCTTTTCACACCATTCTTTGTAAACCCTAGAAATGGTTGTGCGTGAAAATCCCAGCAACTGAGCAGATTGTGAAATACTCAGACCGGCTCGTCTGGCACCAACAACCATGCCACGCTCAAAATTGCTTAAATCACCTATCTTTCCCATTCTGACATTCAGTTTGGAGTTCAGGAGATTGTCTTGACCAGGACCACACCCCTAAATGCATTGAAGCAACTGCCATGTGATTGGTTGATTAGATAATTGCATTAATGAGAAATTGAACAGGTGTTCCTAATAATCCTTTAGGTGAGTGTATGTCATAAATCCCACTTGTTCTGGGGGGTATACGATAGAGTTTGTTATAAAAAAACACAAAAAACATTCACATTCATTAGACTCTATTAGTGCCACAGTTCACTCCGACTCGCCCAGAAAAAACACTCACTTTGTGAGAAATCAAGATCAATAAAAACGCAACATGAAATAAAATGCCTAGAAATCCAAAAAAGACATCCATGTTTCCGTGTAATTTCTTCACTAAGTTAAAGGTGCTGTATGTAAGAATGACAGCTAGTGGTTGAAATGGGTACTGCAGTCAAAATTCAAAATATTGTTTGCCGGCCCCCTCCTTCTCAGTTGACAATGGAAGGCGAGGAAACTTACACACTATAAGTTGATGAGTTGATTTATCCGCGTTTTAATGGATAACGAGACTTTTTAGGTTGGGTACAATTTGTGATCTCTGACCCAGTTTGTTTGCCGGCTTCCATGGCAGCAATACGCTGTGTTTTTCACCAAGTGGTAACCTGTGGTGTTGAAATACCGTTGGCTAAATTGGTGGCGTACGTCATCATACAGACCAAAACTAAAACAGACATTCTGAGACGGAACGCACATTTCAAAGTAGAATAAATGGCTGTAGCTTTCGCTTTAGAAACAAGTATGTGAACTCAGCATGTTTCCTAAATATCTGCAAACATATTATGGTATTTTTATACTTAGTACAGTCAAAAACATACATACAGCACCTTTAAATATCTCCGGACAGGAACTCCAGTTGTCAGTCAGAATGAAAGATGTGAATGTGATAACTTCTTGTTTGACGAACACAACAGATTTATTCACCTCAGATAAGAAAGTACATGGATTATTTTATTTTTATTCTTGCTTTCGCACAACTGTTTTTCTGGGTGGGTCGGAGTGAACTTCGGCGTTAATAGAGTCTCATGAACATGCATGTCACGCAGCCGTGCACAAGACCAATGGCCAAGGTCAGGATTTTCATTAAATTATCCATTCAATTTACGTTTATTTTTCACCAAACCCTATCATATACCCCCAGAGCATGTGGGATATATAAGACACGTGTTGCAGCATATGGGACCATTGTGCGATACTTCTGTGTCTTTTATTAAAGCTTGATGCTGGTCGCTATTTACTGCCATTATATGGACGAACGCGACAAAAAATGCCTCCTTTTGTGATCTGAAAAAGAAACAAGGGCATTTTAACAACACCAGGGTGAGTAAATGATGACTTATTTTAAGGTGAGCTAACCCTTTAAGACTTCATTCTGTAAGAGATTTACATATGCTTCACACATCTATTTCTTAATACATATTCAGCATATTATGAATAAACCAAAATATGGGTTTAATCAGGTTGTGGCAGACATTTTAACACCTTTTCATGACGCAGCATAATCAGAATATGACATTATAAACACAGTCATTAAGTCATCTGATACTGATCAGAATTTGGCCATATTTCAAGTATGTATTAATATTCATTTGAATAAATATTCAATGAATTGCTCTCCAGTTCGCTGTTGTCAGGTACATGAAGGAAAATTAATAAGCTGACTAAAATACTGTACAGAAGAACTAAAAACAAAGCATTATAAATTGCAAGAGCCAGCAAACCCAATATCTGCAGATGAGATAATAGCAGGAAAATTACAAACAATGTTTGTACTTTTATTATTATTACGTAGGTGGTGTTGCAGAAGGGAAATTTGGAAAGCATATTCCCTCTTCAGGGATTCATAATGATTACCTAGATGTGTTAATGGCGAAAATTACAAAAATGAAAATTACATATTGTGCCTTTAAGTTTTTAAGTTGAAATATAGTAGGTGGAATTTCTTTTACAGTGCTAGATTATCTGAATTTGGTAGGTCAGTACAATTTTAAGACATATAACTTGCATGCCAATAGATTTCAGAAACCAGAATATTGGCTTAACTCGGTTAGAGTCATGTCATTGTGTTGACAGATACATAATTGGAAAATCTGCAGATTCTGTTTCAATTTAAGTTTTTCATGACCAATAGTGAAAAAATGATCAAAAGTTGAAAAAATGCATATGAATATGAAGGTGGTTTTCTTAGGTTCTTCATGATTTGCTGTAAAGATCTCCCGCTGGCTCACATCATTACACACTGACTGTAAGTGGTTTGATCTGACAGGACTCATCTCGAAGTTTCCTCCGGGCTGGATAATTGGAAACACACTTAAAGTTCAGTCAATACGAACACACACTCCATATGCCTGTGAATAAAACCACAAAGTCCTGCTAGTGTGTTTTAAAGAGGAGTATTTTGTGTGTATTCATGAGTGATAGAGTGTGTTTGGCTCAGGACCTGTATGAGCTGACCATCTGATTAACATTGCAGATGTGTTTAATTTTAGTTTTATATATAACAAGACATGAAGGATCTCTTTGACCACCACATCAGAATGCAATAATCAGCACTGCCAGCTGACCTGGGGTTAGCCTGATTATACGAGCTCCTATGTGTGTGTGTATCCACGGGCCGGTCTCATAACACTGGGATGTGGAAGCATTTTATTTGGATAGTCCCTCCAGCGGATCCTCCTATAAATGTCCAACAGACCATCTGTTACATGTGCGAAGTGTCAGCAGTGATTCTGATGATGAGCTACAGTTCAATATATACAGTATACACATACACACACACATACACACACAGTTCAATATACATATATTGTACGCTATAAAGCAACACCCAGTTTCATATTTTGCAAATGATTCATAAAGTTGTAACAGATGATAACAGATAATACTGAGTGATCTACTTGCAATTTAACTTTACCAAGCCCTAGGACCACTGCACTATACACTGATCAGGCATAACATTATGACCTAATATTGTGTTGGTCCCCCTTTTGCTGCCAAAACAGCCCTGACCTGTCGAGGCATGGACTCCACTAGAGCCCTGAAGGTGTGCTGTGGTATCTGGCACCAAGATGTTAGCAGCAGATCCTTTAAGTCCTGTAGGTTGTGAGGTTGCCTCCATGGACTTGTTTGTTCAGCACATCAAACGAACAATCTGCACATCTGCACTCTGTTTGCGACCCTGTTCTGCCTGCCCTTGATCTTTGTTTGCCTGGACTTTGATTCTCGTTTGTTTGCTGCCTGCCCTGACCTATTGCCTGTTATGACCACGATTGATGCACTGCCTCTGATTTTGCTGTTCACCCTGGTTTACCAACCCACGCCTGCTTATACTGTGAGTTTGTTATTTTAATAAACTGGACATGGATCCTAATCTGCCTGAGTCCTCATTACAGAAGACTTCGCCAACTAGTGATCCAGCGGTTCTCAACTCGTGGCCCACTAACAGCAACATAGTCGTTTGGCCAACATGACGGAGGAACTGTTAAAGGTGGTCCAGAGCCTTCATCATATGCCAGCGGTCTCCAACGCCCCAGTGCTGCAGCCAAGTCAGGTAGTACCACCAACACCTGTTAACACGATAACAAGCAACCCTCGCCTGGCGTTCCCCAAGAAGTTTGACGGCACTCCATCTAAATGTCAAGCCTTAGAATGAGTAACATACACACTTCATTCAACGCTTACACACTGTTTTTGAGCATTCTGAAAGAGGACGGAGCGCGGGGAACAACTGCTTGCATTGCGTCAAGGGAACAGCACGGCCGTGGAATTCGCTCTTACTTTCCGTACACGGGCAGCACAAACCATATGGGTGGAGGACACAATAAAAACCATGTTTTGCCAGGGTCTCAATGACGAACTGCAGTCAGAACTTGCCTGCCAGACCAATTCATCGAACTGGCTATCCGCATCGACAATCTCATCCGTTCATGCCGAAACAGCCGACACCTAGGAATTCCCCAACCTAATGTTCCATCAAAACAGCAACGATGAACCCATGCAGGTCAGACATACTCAGCTATCCACGGAGGAGCGGGTTCACCGCGTTAATCACCTCTGCCTGTAAAGCTGACTGTCTGAGCCGACCTCCACAGACACAAGCCCGCAGGGTCAGTTTACTGATTTCTGCCATCTCTCAGAACAACTGTTTTAATCTACCCATTACCTTGACATATGAGACTAAGATTCTGCGGCCGCAGGCAATTTCATTGACGAAGAGCTGGCATGGCAATATCGTATTCCTCTAACCCCTTACAACTCTCCCTTGGCAGTGGGCTAGATGGGCGCCCCCTGGGGACTGGTCGTGCAATACACCACTACTGAACTCAATCTCCAAGTGGGCGCTCTTCACTCCGAACTCATCCGTCTCTACGTCATTCACTCTCCACATAACCCTGTCATTCTGGGCTTCCCATAGCTTCAAGAACACGACCCGCAGATATCATGGCAAGAAAAACAGATCACACGTTGGAGCTCCATCTGCCACTCCAAATGTCTATGCTTGACAAACACAACCCAGCAAAGCCACGGTCCTGATCAACACCGTAAACACCACTCCAGAGGTCCCACCAGAGTACGCCAATCTCATCAAGGCTTTCAGTAAGTCCAAAGCTTCACAACTCCCACCGCATTGCAACAATGAATGTGCCATAGATCTCCTGCCAGGAACCATGCCATCCAGGGGACGCATCTTTCCACTCTGAGCCTAAGGATCAAGCCATGAAAGATTACATCAAGAGCTAGCAAAGGGCTTCATTCGACCATCCACATCACCGACTGCAGCCGGCTTCTTCTTCGTGGGGAAGAAGGACAGAGGTCTGAGACCTTGAATTGATTATCATGGCCTAAATGACATCAGTCAAATTCAGATACCCGCTACCTCTGGTCCCAGCGGCTCTAGAACAGTTGAGAACTGCCCGGTTCTTCACCAAGCTCGATCTCCGCTCCGCCTACAATCTCATTCGCATCCGGGAGGGGGACGAGTGGAAAACAGCCTTCTCCACAAGTAAGGGGCACTATGAATATCTCATCATGACCTTCGGGCTGTCCAATAGTCCTTCGGTGTTCCAATCCTTCATCAACAACATCTTCAGAGACATGCTCAATTAGTGCTTGGTGGTGTACACCGACATACTGATCTACTCAAACACCATGGAGGAACACGTCCAACAGGTCCGCACGGTGCTGCAACATCTGATTGATCATCAGCTCTACGCCAAGGATGAAAAGTGTGAGTCATCAGTGTCGTTTCTTGGGTACATCATCAGCCCCAAAGGAGTGGCAATGAACGAAAAGAAAGTTCAGGCAGTCCTGAGTTGGCATCAACCTGCTACACTGAAGGAGCTTCAAAGATTCCTGGGGTTTGCTAACTTCTACAGGAGATTCATCAGGAACTTCAGTTCAGTCGCCGCACCGCTCACGGCCATGACAAGGGGAGGAAACAACAAACTGCGGTGGTCTACAGACACTCTCCAGGCATTCAACAAATTAAAGAGTAGTTTCACTACTGCTCCCATCCTACACCATCCTGACCCGCACTTGCAGTTTGTGGTAGAAGTGGATGCTTCCAACACTGGAATTGGTGCCATTCTCTCCCAGCGACAAGGTAACTTACCTAAACTGTTCCCATTTGCTTACTTCTCCAGAAAACTCTCAACCGCTGAACAGAATTATGATGTGGGAAACCGTGAGCTACTGGCTATGAAGGCTGCATTTGAGGAGTGACGACATTGGCTGGAGGGAGCGAGACACCTGTTCTTGGTACTAACCGATCACCAAAATCTGGAGTATCTATGCTCAGCTAAGCGACTGAATCCCAGGCAAGCCAGATGGGCACTTTTCTTCACTCGTTTCAATTTCACCATTACATACATTCCAGGTTCAAAGAACACCAAAGCTGACGCACTATCACGACAATTCGATCACACCCCTCAAAACACTCAACAAGAGGCCATTATCTCTACCACCTTAGTCCTAGCCCTGGTTCAGTGGGACATTATGTCCAAGATCACGCAATCACATGCACAGAATCCACTTCCTGCAGAATGCCCCAACGATCAAACATTCTTTCCACCAGAACTCAGGTAAAAGGTCATATGCCGGGTTCCCTCGGCCACAAGCTTCAGTCACCGGGAATTACAACAACACGGCTGATAAGAAACCGATTCTGGTGGGACACACTACAGACTGACATCACCGAATTCATCAACTCTTGCCACACATGTGCCACAGCCAAGACTCCGAAGCAACTTCCAGCAGGACTATTGCAACCATTACCCATTCCACAACGCCCATGGTCACACATTGCCATCAACTTTGTCACAAACCTACAAGTATCACAAGGTAACACCACCATACTAACTGTTATTGATCGTTTTTCTAAAGGATGCCTACTGATCCCTCTGCCCAAGCTTCCCACAGCCTTTGAGACCACCGAACACCTGCTCCATTATGTATTCTGATACAATGGACTGCCGGAGGACATTGTTTCAGATCGAGGATCCCAATTCACATCAAGGGTATGGTCAGCCTTCTTTCAATTATTAAACGTGAGTATAAGTCTCCCCTCTGGCTATCACCCATAGTCCAACGGACAAACCGAACAGCTAAACCAGTACATTTTCAAATTCCTCCGCATGTACTGTCAACAAAATCAGATGGACTGGAGTCGCTTCCTCCACTGGGCAGAGTATGCACAAAATGCAATCATTAAACCATCCACTAAACTAACGCCTTTCGAGTGCATCCTAGGATTCCAGCCGCCACTGTTTCCCTGGTCCGGGGAACCATCTGAAGTCCCCGCAGTGAACAATTGGTTCCAGTGCAGCGAAACTATCTGGAACCAGACACATGTACACCTTCAACGAGCCATAAACAGGGTCAAGCAACCGGCTGATCGTCATCGTCGTCCCCATCCGAACTACACACCAGGACAATGGGTATGACTATCCACCCGAGACCTACGTCTATGTTAAGGGGATTTTTCCATGACAGTTATTGTTTACAACCTGGTTTCAGTCCATTTCAATATAAAAGTCTTTGCTACTGACTCACTCATAAAGACATGTATGTAAAAATAAATGTAAATTGAATAAGTGTAGCTATCAATAATGAGGTGTTTAAATTGAAGTCTAAGCGTATCCAATACATTTCTGGAAGGTCCAGCATGACTATCGTGCTTAAACGATATATATATATATATATATATATATATATATATATATATATATATATATATATATATATTTTTTTTTTTTTTTTTTTTTAAATGGCGCCGCCGTGTTCGGTCGCCGTTCAGGTCGCTCCGCGAAGACTGTGCTTTTATTTACTATTTTACTTTCTTTTACTCTCAATTTTTACAAACTTATCATCTGCATTGATCTACTATGACAGCAAAACTCTTTTGGACATTGGTTACCTCTACACTGGACTGTTTCAGGACACTTTCGCCGATACTCTGTGGCCATCTGAGATTCTTCGGAACGCCGAGTTGAACAATGGGCAGAGCCGGCGGCGTAGAACCAAGAAACACCGTGGGAAACGCGCTGGTATCCGAAACAGACTGAGGAAAAGGGCATTCAGTCCTCCTCTCCCGAGCATTCTTCTAGCAAATGTTCAATCTTTGGATAATAAGATGGACGATCTTAGAGCCAGGATAAGTTTTCAACGGGACATGAGAGACTGTAACATATTTTGTTTGTCCGAAATATGGCTCACGCCCGTGGTCCCAGACACAGCTGTGACGCCATCAGAGAACTTCTCTGTTTTTCGGATGGACAGAACAGCCGAGGCCGGTAAATCCAAAGGCGGTGGAGTATGCTTCATGATCAACAAGAAATGGTGCGATCCCAGGAACATCACCATTCTCTCGCGGTCCTGCTCGCCTCATCTGGAACATTTAACAATCATTTGCCGTCCATTCTATCTGCCGAGGGAGTTTTCTGCGGTTGTCGCGACCGCTGTTTACATCCCACTGCAGGCAGACACAGCGCTGGCTTTATCTGGCCTTCATGATGTTGCCAGCGGCATCATAAACAAACATCCCGACGAGGCATTCATTGTCGCGGGCGATTTTAACAAAGCAAACCTAAAGAAAGACCTGCCAAACTTTCACCAGCACGTCTCCTGTCCTACACGAGGAGCAAACACGCTGGATCATTGCTACTCTCCGTTCAAGAACGCCTATAAAGCGCGGTCACTTCCAGCGTTTGGCAAATCGGATCATGCCGCCATTTTCCTCACTCCCGAATACAAACAAAAGCTCGTTCAGGAACCCCCGGTGAGGCGGGAAGTTAAGCGTTGGTCAGCCCATTCAGAGACCACGCTTCAGGCAGCTCTGGACAATGTGGATTGGGACATGTTCCGAGCGAGTTCAGCCGACGTAAACGAGTTCACAGACGTGGCGCTTTGCTTCATCAACACGCTTACAGAGCAAGCCACGCAAACAATAACAATAACGTCCTTCTCAAATCAGAAACCGTGGGTGGACAATTCAATCCGCGCGGCAGTGAACGCACGCACTGCCGCTTACAATGCCGGTCTCCTTTCAGGGAATATGAATGAATACAAATCATCCTGTTATGCTATGCGGCGTGCAGTTAAAGCCGCAAAGCTCCGGTATAAAGACCGAGTGGAGTCTCATTTCCAACTCAACGACTCGCAGCGCATGTGGCAAGGTCTGAGGTCCATCTGCTCGTTTGGATCTAAATCCTCTGCAGAGGTGAGCGCTGATCCGTCGCTTGTGAATGAGTTAAACTCTTTCTACGCTTCGCTTTGACTGTAACGCGACAGCGCGACTCCGCCAAGTGGCGCGTTAGAGGAAATTACTCAGAGCAGCAACAACCACGTGATCTCTGTCTCGGAGGATGAAGTTCGGAGGGCACTCAAGCGTGTGGACATCAGGAAAGCTGCCGGGCCGGATGGTATTTCAGGTTGTGTTCTGCGGTCCTGTGCTGATCAGCTCGCCGGGTTGTTTACATCTATCTTTAATGAGTCCCTCGCTACATCTGTGGTCCCCACCTCCTTCAAAAAATCCACCATTATCCCTGTCCCTAAGAACAGTAAACCCTCTTGCCTAAATGACTATCGTACAGTGGCTCTCACGTCTATAGTCATGAAGGTCTTTGAGAGACTCATTAAAAACACCATTTGCGCCTTCATTCCTGACACTTTGGACCCTCTTCAGTTTGCCTATCGTCCCAATAGATCGACTGAAGATGCCATCTCTCATGTCCTCCACTCCTCCCTCACTCACATCGACAGCAAAAGTGGGAACTACGTAAGGCTGCTATTTATTGACTATAGCTCAGCCTTTAACACCATAGTTCCCATCGAGCTAACCTCCAAACTTCTGGATCTCGGCCTGAATCCTTCTCTCTGCCACTGGATTGAGGACTTCCTCACTGGCAGGCCTCAGGTGGTGAGAATAGGCCAGTTCACCTCCACCTCCATCACCCTGAGTGTGGGAGCTCCACAGGGCTGTGTCCTGAGCCCCTGCTCTCTCTCTCTACACGCATGACTGTTTGTCCACACACAGCTCCACCTCTATCATCAAATTTGCTGATGATACTGTTGTCCTGGGCCTCATCTCCAACAACAATGAGACGGCATACTTGGACGAGGTGGAGCATCTAACATCATGGTGCCAGGACAACTGTCTCTCTCTGAATGTTGGCAAGACCAAAGAAATGATTGTGGCCTTCAGGAAGAGACAGCAACGGACATACTCTCCCTCATGATCAGCGGGTCACCAGTAGAGAGAGTGAGCAGCTTCAAGTACCTGGGTGTAAACATCTCCAAGGACCTGACCTGGACTGCTCACATTCAGACACAGGTGAAAAAAGCCAGGCAAAGACTGTACCACCTGCGCCAGCTGAGGAAATTCAGGGTTTCACCAGCTATCCTGAAAACTTTCTATTTAGGGGCAATAGAAAGTGTATTAACTCAGTGCATCACAGCGTGGTATGGGAACAGCACCAGTCATGACCGCAAAGCCCTGCAAAGAGTTGTGCGCTTATCCGAGCGTATCTCAGGGTCAGCTCTCCCGTCTCTGCAGGACGTCTACACCAAACGCTGCAAAGGCAGAGCTACTAAGATCATCAAGGACTCTAATCACCCTGCAAACCCTTATTTCACACTGCTGCCATCTGGTAGCGCTTCCAAGCCTGATGGCCAAAACTGAGAGACTCAGGAGGAGCTTCTTCCCACAGGCCATCAGACTCCTGAACTCAGTCACTTAACATCACGTGACTTCACTTCAGGATAAACATCGATACACTGTCATTGCACTGCACTTTCTGTTCTCGTTGTTACTGTGTAACAACCTGTTATAAACCTGTTTGCACATTATACTCTTTATACATTTGTAAACCACATATTTATAAGTCTACAGTTTACTCACTGCACAGTCTACTTCAATTATTTTATTCCACTTTATTCTTATTTTTACTTTTTTTCTCTTGACTTGATTATTTATAATTCTACAGATATATATATATATATATATATATATATATATATATATATATATATATATATATATATATATATATATATATACTTTTTTTTATCCTATTTCTATTATAATTTCCTCCTTGTGTTTTTAACTGTGAATTTGCACTGTCCATGGAGCGGACCTGTTTACATTTCACTGCCGGTTGTATATTCTGTATATAACTGTGTATGTGACAAATAAAACTCTTGAATCTTGAATCTTGAAACTCTTGAATCTTGAATCTTGAAGAATCCTGTTTAGACAATGTTAGTTTTGCTAATGAATGGTATGCATGACATTTGGACTCAAGCAGAGAGAGACACAATGTTATCGGCCTGCATGATAATGGCTCATTAATATCAGGAGAGGCAGTTGCGTCATCATCACCCCCACTGAAACAAAACCTTTGTTGACAAGTTTTGTTCATGTTGAAAATTTAGAGGCCTTATAAATTTGCAAATCAAATATGATACAGTAGGCTTTATAGGGTTAATATTTAGCTTTTTATTTCTTACTCATAATTTGTAAGTTTTGCTTTTAAGCTCTGTTTATGTTTCTATGTTCCATAATGGCAACTAACATACAAATAACTGGATTTCTGTGTAAATATTTCCAGGCATTCTCCTTGAACGATTGTCCTATCAAGTATGTATCTCACAAGACCGGTGTGTTTTCCGATATATGCTGTGGCATTTAGACTCGTACATGTGTGTGTTTGAAGACAAGTGTGTGTGAACACTGGAGAATTACTTATTTTCTGCATTCCTGTGGCCGACTGCAGTGAGGAAGTATTGCTGGGAAACTATGAGTGTGTAAACACACAGTAGCCGTCTGATTCTCACCCTACTGACACCACACTGCCCTCCTTTGACACCGGACAGCACATGCCTCATCTGTGTGTGAGGGATTGAGACAGACAGAATAAGAGAGAATGTAGTTCAACTAAAGTTTGTGAGAATTAGACCTACTTTTGTTACTATTCTGATTTCTATTTTTTGTTCTGGCTGAGCAGAAACACACAATTTACCAGATGCAGTGTTTACTGAACCAAATCATTAAAGGGAGAACAGTTATTTTCTGGATTTATCAGGATACTTGAGACATTGTCTTAAATCCCTATTTCTAACTGTCTACAGTAACTCAAAACATTGACTACAGTTCGTTCTGGCTCTCGATTCGGATTGGCTGAGAACCTTTTCCAGCAATGCAATATTCTACCAGTATCACCACTGGAACCATTATACCGTTTGTATCACTCCGCTTGGTGAATTTCTCTTATAGAGAGTGTAATGGCGGACGAGCAAAGCCACTACGATTTTACAAATACTACTGTTGTTGTGTGACGGAAAATCCCCTTAACTGTTAAAAGGACAAAGATAACCTCAGATGACATTCAAACTGATTTTGTGATTATGATTATAAGATTCACCAGAAGAATATCATCTAGATGCAGGTAACGCTTAGTCAATCTCTCTCTCATAATACTCTACTCTACATATTACAATAAGCTTTAATGAAGCAACTCAATGTTCCTTTGTTACTAGTTTTAAAGTGACGTTTTAGAATTAGTAACGGAGGCTTAGTCACATCTGTCAAACTGTCAACTTGAGATCTGAATCTGTGGTGGAAGTAGTTCTGCATAAAAGAGGGTTTATTTACACACTTGTGCCATCGAACTGTTGTATAAACAATATCACACTCGTAGCCGTGCGATATGGCTGTATATCAGCACAGCTGATGGCTGAATCACAGCCATACTGCACTGCTATTCGTATGATGTTATATATATATAAGTGCTTTTCAAATAAGTCAAAACAGTGCTCCTCTGCTGCTACCTACTGGTTATAATGGTAATTTCATGTTTTTTTTTTTTTTTTATAAAAGTGCGTGTTTGCCACAAAGTGTTTGTCTGACTATCACCAGACCAAGCTCAGTCTTTTAAGATTGAACATCGGTCTGGGGAGTTTGCTCTGTATTTTATACTGCACAAGAGGCGAGATCAACAGGCATAGTTCAAATGACTGTCTGTGTTTCCCTCGCGGTCCAGAGCCCAGTGGATTTTGTCCTCCACAAATACACTTAATAAAGTCTGAACCTCGTTGTCGTTCCATCGGCCGTATTTTTTAAACTTCATTGTTGATTCGAATAGCAAATGACTCTTACTGCACACACCACTACAGACTACTAGGTTGAAATAAAATGCTGGGTGAGCTCAACCAATCAGCTTGTTCAGCGCCCAAGTCCCACCCCGAAAGTTCCTGAACTTTGAAAAAGTACTACCTCGTGAGCAGGGCTGTTTTAAGAGTGAAATTTTTACCCGGAACTTAATTTAGACCCTGGTTCCTGCAGTTGAAACACACCGAGTACCACCCCAAAGTCCCTAGTTCCTGGGGAAAGTTCCTGTGGCAGAAACGTGGCTTTAGTCACACCAGCAGGAAAAAAGATTGCAAACTGCTGTGTGTGTGTGTGTGTGTGTGTGTGTGTGTGTGTAAATGTGTGATTTTGATTGTGTTAACTGTGTGACCACTTTCATTGGTTAACTGGAATGACCACTTTCAAGGGTAATTTTCACTTACAGGAGTATATACAGGAGAACTGTGTTTCCTAGAATGTCTCTATGTGGTCTCTAAGAGCAAGCTAATTAAATAACTCCCATCAATGTTTCAAGTAAACTGTTTTTTTTTGTTAAATAATTGGTCATTTTTCCAGAAGAAACCCCAGAAAGGAGATCAGGACCAGAGATTATAACAGAATGAATTGATATGAACATATCTGCAAACAATTTACACCGTTGCTTTTCCACAGCTCCAGTGCATTTGTTCACCTGTTTATCATTTTTATGGCTATGTAGAGATTTGAGCAGTGGCAAGCAAATAGACAAGAAAACCCAAAGCAAACAGTGATTCATCCAGCTCCTATGAGTGTTTATGAAGCATGTCTGTGAGAGCACTGAAGGGCTTCTGAGACCACACCAGTCATTGTCCACAGTCAAGCCAACTAACTCACCACTGATCCATCTGTACAAGGATCTGCTTGAGGACATTTATGCTAAATCATCACTATGGAATTATGGGATTGATATGGCATTTATGTGGACAGGGTGCAAATTATGTGGTTTGATACCCCTATTTAAGACTTGAACCTCCTAAATGGAAATCAAAACAAAAGGTTAGAGGGGTTCAGGTTTCGAGTTTAAAGGACAATAAACAATTTTGGTACCGCCAACGTAAAATCTGGGTCTTGAAGCTAAACCAGTTGAGAATCTAACTGTGTTGACTGGTGTGAATTTGAATGGTATGCATAAAATCTGTGGGCGTCACAGTCCAATTTCCTATGTGTCGCAAAGGCTTAGTTTGACTAAAGGGTCTGGAAGCACATGAGAGTGAAAGCATGTGTTTGTGATCTGTCCGATGACTCAAACTGCCTCTGACATTGCCAAGTCCAATTTGGCAGACAGAGAAGAGAGAGAGAGTGGCATGCTGGGAAACACGTTTTTGATTGGCCATGGAGAGATTGTACTCATTGATTGGACCAGCGTTTTGATGATTCAGTAGATGTAAGTGAAGTGAGGACTGAGGAGTATGCTTCACAGCAAGGCTGCATTTAAGTCCAATTTTTTCATGCCCTCCCCTCGCTCCCTCTGGCTCGTTCACTCGGATGTATGTCATTGCTTACGTTGCACGAGTGCTCATTACTGACAGAACCCTTGAAATGTGTTTAAATAGATCACCCTAAGCCCTTGATCACTTGGAATCTGCAATGGAACTGATTTATTATTTCATTTTTTTCCCTTATGAATTTGTTTTATGCACCATTTTGTAGGCCTGTATGTATGCTTGGGCTGTTGGGGAAAATATAAAAAAATTACACAAACGAAAATGATAACACTGCATGTTGCATTGTGGTCAATGGAGTGCCTGAAGTATACATTTTGAGTAGACTCACTCCCTTGGTCAAAACTGAGGGGTCGAGGGTCTGTCCTAATAAACTTCCCTTGCCCACTTAACGAATTGAATGCACTTCAAAATAGCGGCAGGGATTTCCCAGAGGGAAGTTCACTAGGATATGTCTAAAAGTGTTAAAGGCAGCCCAAGTTTCTGAACAAAGAATGACAGGTGAACAGCATTTTCATGAAGTTTCATGAAATCACCAATTCCAACACAAGTTGGTTCTCACCAGAATGTTAAAACCAACAAACTGCTTTCACTCCAGCCATATTGTCACAGTCACCAGCTCACTCTGTCACCTGTCACTTCTGCACTACACTTCCCAGAATCCTCCTTGGCTCTCACCTGCAAGCACTTCACAATCACCGGCACCTATACACCCTCATCAAGTCACCTTCAAAAGTCACCCCTCCCTTCACTTGCTGGTCTGGTCTTGTCAAATGACACCACAGACTCCCTCTGATACTCACCTGAGATTACCTACCTGCGTACCCAATTTGTCATCTCTCTGCGACCATCCTGTGTTTCCATCTGGATTCTCTCTGCACCAGCCTTTCTCTCCTGTGTCATCTTCTGCAAGCAAGAAAAGATCATATTATGACAGATAAGCCTTCTGCGAATTATCATCTGCATTAACACTCACCTGTTTGAATCCCCGCTCTGCTTCATTTAATTCTGCAATAAAGACTTGTTATTTTGACTTATCTTGTCTGCTCTCTTCTGACTGTGACACATATCGTATGACACGATATGATGCTTTGCAGACTGTATGCAACTCCACAATACAGAGTTGGGTATCGTTTGAATTTTAACAATTCCGATTTCAATTCTGCTTATTGATTCTGATTCTTATCTATTCCTAATTTAAATTCCAGTAAGGTAAAAAAAAAAAAAAACTTAGATATCATTCACATTTATTCTAACTCTTATTACAAAACATTTCATTGTAGGCATAGTTTGATGAACAAAAGAACACTTACACAAGAACTTTTGCCTATGGTTTAAAAATACCATCGCAAAAACAACTAGCCTAACTAATATACATTTCAGGCATTATTAAAGACAAGTAAACACTCCGTAATTAAAAAAGAACAAATTAGCATTTGCACAAATAAATACAACTGAACAAAGATATGATTTAAATAAACAGTAATCAAATGTAAAATAACTGCACTTTATGAATAAAATATACATTACAATTGTAGAAGAACAGCGATGCAGTTTTCTCTTTGTCTTGTTTGATTTGTGTTATTATAGAGACGGCAGCTGGAATATTAGGCTGCTGTCACTTTAAGAGCTGTAGGAACCAATACTGTTACACGTGCGTTTTCTTTGTCAACTGTTTGCTCACTTACGACATAACCGACTGTGTTTACAAGGACATTTTTGTGTGTATTTGTCCATTCAACGTCTTCTCTTTCGCACACTATCGCACACTACACAGCCGTTCTGTGCACTCGTTTTGGATGTGTGCACAGCACAGAAAACAACGCACAAGTCTTCTTGCACTTGAATGGTTTAAAGTCATTTTAAAATATACACAAAGGAATCGATAAGAGGAATCAAAATGTGTGAGTCTTATTCAATCCCCGGTTTTTGGAAATGGTTCTAAAATGGAACCGGTTCTCGATACCCAACCCAGCTTATCTCATTATTCTCTTGTAGCTGAGTTGCTTCTGTTCACAGCAGCAGTGAAAACGATTTATCTAATTGAAGAAAAATAACAATGTACATAATTGGAAAAGGCGTATTTAAGACTCCAAAACTAGCTAAAATTTTTGTAACAAAAACTTTTAACAATTTATAATCTTTATAACTCATACCAACTTTGGCAGCACAAAAATACTAAAATAAAAACTAAATAAACTATAAAAACAATACATAAAAAAAGAGTGAAAACTAAATAGATGAAATAATAATAATAATAATAATAATAATAACCGTGCACATCATCCTTCATATTGTGCCTTTTTATTCAAATGTTCTGGATTTTTTTATATATTTGAAGTACACAAAAATTTGTCTTCAATTTTTCTCAAAGAAATCTGTCTCTATAGTCAATGTCTATGTCACTTCCAGTTTTCTTATCTTCTGGAAGAAAGTTTGAAAATTAGTGGATGATGCATATAGTACGATACATTAACTTAAAAAAAAGGGTTTAGTCTTCCATGACCCTTTAGAGGTGCACTATGTAATTTTTCCGCCTGCTAGAGGTCGTCTATTTAAAACAAAGGCATAGTTTGATGACGCCAAGTTTGAGCGCAGAATCTTGAGACATGTGGTCTTCACCTCACAGCCGGTGGAAAAGAATCGGGATAGGACTCGGGCAGAAATCATGTTCATGGATATGATTATTAACGTTACTGTAGTGTGAAGCAGAGGAGGACCGAGTGTTGTGGAGCTGAGCGAGGCCGCTGGAGCGATTGTTAATAAGAGGAACGCAACACGCCTCGTGATCAGCGGGACTTTTATTATGCCACAGTCGCCGGCGCCATTTCCGCTTTTCTGGTCATGAGTATGAGGGAACACAGCTCTGTTTATAATATTAGACACATCTGAGTGTATTGAAAATGATGTTATGACGTTACTCTGTGCGTTCGCTCACGGCTGCTATGACATTTGTTCACACTGTAGTGAGAGTAAAGCGTTTCTGCAAAATAAAACCGGAAACCGAGGGTAATGCAGACATGACGCCATTGACAGGCGACGCCCTCACACGTCCTGGTTTATTGGTTAAAATAGCAATTTTCTCACTATTTACAAATAGTTGGAAACATTTGGGATATTGTAAGTACTCAACTGAACAAAATGTATAACACTGGCCTAGTGGTTTTTGGATATTTTACTGAAAAAAATGTACATAGTGCACCTTTAAAGGAACAATATGTGAACATTTTATCTAAGTATGCCTGATGTAATCAGTATGGATTTATTGCTGATTGCTAGCTTTGATTATCTGCTGCTTTCGTGTCTACACACACACACACACACACACACACACACACACTCCCTCTTTTAGAAACTCAGACCACATGCCGTCACAGATGACATTTCTCCCTGTTTTCCTGCACTGAAGGTCATGACAGGGTCGGTCCAGCTCCAGGAAATAGGGTGTGGAGGGACCCAGCAGGGCTGCTGAACTCCTGCTGTCTGTATGGGCTGAGGGGGTCAAAGGTTGCAAAGACACAACAGGAGAGCACTCAGTCCTGCCTCAAAGCTACAAAGAGCCTCTCGTAGCTCAGGCAGAAAGACAGGCCCTCCATCCGTCAACACTTCACTCACAATTTCTCATACGTCAAGTCAAGTCACCTTTATTTATACAGCGCTTTATACAACACTGCTTGCAGCTTCACAGTAATAAACAGAGAAATGCCGGAATCAATGATGCAAGCTCCATCATATACAGCATATTGCTGTAAAGTAGCTCTACAGAAGACAATAGTGCCATTATTCAGCTGAAGTCGATAACTGTGTACAGTTCATCAATTATGAAACAAGTTCAATTCAGCTATAAAGCAGCTCTACAGAAGATAACAGTCTTGTTCTTCAGCTCAATTCAGTGTTGATTCAATACAGTTAAATAACAGTGCCAATTCAGAAGAAGCTCTGCAGATTTGTATGTCATCTTATAATGACAGTACAGTTAAATTGATAATATTGCTGAATATTAAGTGTCTTATAAACATTAATTAAGTAAGCCAAAGGTGACCATACAAGGAATCCAAACGAAAACCCAAAGAAAAAACCTTGGGAGAAACTATAGACTCAATCTGGGAGCCAGTTCTCCTCTGGCCATATTACCGAACATGGTATGATTTTGAATTAATTTTACATAGAATATTTTTTTACCCAGTAGTAGATGACATATACATCAACAAAAAGGCATGTTATCAAGCTAACTCCCTGGACTTCACCTGTTTGGATTAACCTATCCTTTTTTTAATAAAATGTGACAGCTAACTCACTCTATCTGCTTCCAGTAATGTTCAAAGTAAGAGTAAGGTTTTCATCATCTCTTTTGTTATTTGTTTCTAAATTCAGAGGTGGCAAACTGTTCCAGAGCCTCTGACCCAGCTAACCATGTTTGGTCTCCTCCACCAGCACAGAGGGAGCTCGAAAAGAAACATTCCCTCTCTAATCCCCAAACACTTCCCTAAACGTTTCAACAGCATTGTGTGCAGGTTCTGAGCATTGCTCCACAGAGGTCCTGCTCTTTAATGGAATTGGCTGGCGTGAGGTTTAACGTATGGCCTCTGCTAAAACTATCAGTGTGAGTACTGGTGTGGTCTGGGCTCACTAAGCAGATGAGTGTAAATATGAAAGAAAGAGAGGAAACCAAACCCTAGCTTAAAAACTTGCACCTGGCTCCAGCCTATAGGGTGACTAGATGTCCTGGCTTACCCCGACTGAATGTGACTGAAATCTGTAAATATGTAAAAATATTTAGGCCTGTCAAAAATATACGTTTTTCAGGGTTTCCGTGTTTTCACTGTTATACGGTAGGGGGCACTATTGCACATCTTCTGAAAGAGTAATGAATCTCCTGCTCAAAACACATGTGAAGAAGACGCAGAAACAAGCAACCGCATATGTAAAATAACACGATCATCAAGATTAAACAGCATATGAATCAAAACTGCCTCATGTTAATGAATGAAATGGCGCCCCAGGACGAGCTATAGGACTGTGAAGCTTTGGGGTGTTGATGGACTCCATCTACTCCATCTGTGTTTTGACCATCCTCCTGAATCCAATCTGGATGTAGTCTTTGACAAAAACTAGATTTTCTCAGGTTTTTGTTCAAAATATTGCTTTTTTATGAAACTTACATTCAAGTGTTGATAAGCAGAGGGTCTGTTCTTTTTTTTTTTGATATTGCATGTTCAGATATTCATACAACACTGAAACTTTTGCGAAAGAGTTGAGTTAATAACATGTTAATAACACATTAATAGAGCGAGATGATGTTGGCAGACAAAATCAAAAGTGCAAATTTCCGTAAATCTTCTTCTAGTGATTGCAAGCCTCAGTACTAGAAGGAAGCGGAAGGTTACCTTCAAATATCTGTGCTATTAGAGTAAATTCTAGATATAAACACACCAACTTTGACTACTTTGCAGCTACAAGAGATGTCCAAAGGGTTTTTAGATAGTACTTACATACAGGTGCATGAGGCCATTCTCTTGAAAAATGAAATTAAAGAAGGATGACACTTTCTTAATTAAGATTAACGATATGGCAATAGAGTCAAAAGAAATGTAGTAAATTATTTGGGTTGTTTAACAGATAATAAATTGACAGGTGATTTTATGGTTAGAAAGTAATTTACTTTTCTTTTTTTTTTCTCAGAGATTATTAGCAAGGAAAGCTGATTTATTGGATGTCTATCCCTTAAAATTGTTGCCAGGTGCCTTGATTCAACCCCATTTTGATTATGCCACCTCCTTTTGGTATAGTAGTTGTTCCCAGGGTATGAGAAATAAAGTGCAAAAGGCTCAAAACAAATTAGTTCGAATAATTTTAAAAGTTCATCCTCAAACACATTTTCGTAGTGAATATTTTAAGGAGTTGACATATACAATTGTTAATAACATGGTTCCAAGCTATTTATTTTGCATGTTCTTGTCATGATGTTGTTTTTCCTGCAGCTCCAAAGTGATTCCATGCCCTGGAGCACCCATATAGCCACAAAGCTAACGGCCATGGACTACAAGCTTAGATTTTGATTATAATAGTGTCCTGAAGAACAGTGATACACTAATGCACTCGTCCTCTGCACCCGATCATGATGCTGCAGAGTCTAGTGTGAATGCACTTAGCATGTGGCCCTGCTGCCCCTGTTTTCCACTTCAAAGCTCAAAGGCATGTGAATGCTCAGAGACAGAGCGCTTTTCTCCTGCTTAACTTCTGTGGGGAAACTTAATCTCTCATGAGGGGGGTCTGTCCTTACCCTCTTCTACCTCCCTGAGCGGCAGAATGCTAAACAGCAAAGCACCACTGCCCTCTACCCAACGCCGCAGGTGCACTGCCCACCATGATGCCAGCTGCTATTATAAAAGCTAGTTCTCTTCTGTAAATCAGAGATTTTTTGTCCTAACCATGGCAAGTGATGAGCAACAAGACATTTAGTTAATTCATTGTTTTTTATTTCTGCTGTTCACACAGTAGCCCCACTGGAAGTCTGTTTGGTCCAAAATTACATTTAGAGCTTATCAAGCCTTCTGAACCAGCCATAGAAGCCATCACAACACTATGGTCCCTATGTGAGTGAACC
Organism: Paracanthobrama guichenoti; assembly: GCA_018749465.1. Classification (NCBI taxonomy): domain Eukaryota; kingdom Metazoa; phylum Chordata; class Actinopteri; order Cypriniformes; family Gobionidae; genus Paracanthobrama; species Paracanthobrama guichenoti. The sequence goes on from CM031955.1 coordinate 10,818,166, forward strand.
TAGTTTCAGCCTGACGCAGTTATCATTTTTACGTCCAGCATCACATCGTTTAAATAGCAAATGCCCTTGTGCCCATCTGTTTGCCCATGGGCGTGCTGGTCTGAAAACCAGGTGTGTTCAGGCGCATTGTTGGTATTTTGCTATTTTGAGGCAGCTAAAAATGACATTGACCAACACAAACCTGCTCTAAAGTCAATAGCGCAGTATTTTTTGTGTTATTTAAAGGGCACATTAGTAATATGCGTCTATAGGCAGTGCACAACACACATACACTTTGCTTATTACACACACAGGGATGCGCAGCAGCACACACACATGCCAAATATTAAAAATAAAAGGATTCCTCTTTGGAGAAGCGTTCAGTCTTTCCGCTTGCAAATTCCTCCATGTAAATAACGAATCCGCCAATGGTGCGAGCGCAACTGGCTTTTAAAGGGAATGGGAGATGAGACTCTGATTGGTTTATTGCACGTTACTCCCAAAACACACCCATGGCTCTTTAAGAGACTAGGGACAACCCTTTTGGACCATGCGCCTGGCGCACCAACGTTTTTTTCCATCGTTCAGCAGAAGTGGATTCGGACACGCCTTAAATGCACCTGCGCCATGAGCTTCAGACCATGCGCTCAGATCATTAAAATAGGGCCCTCAGCAGATTTAGAAAACAGAAAAACTGTCCAAAAGACTGGACAAGGTCCATGTTTATTCCAATACTCAAGAAAGTAGACACTAACGACTGTATCAATTATCGAACAGTCGTGCTAGTAAGATTCTACTGAAGATCCTTCAGTGGCGACTACAACCATACGTCGAGAGAGAACTACCAGAAGAGCAAGCCGGTTTCAGAAAAGGTAGAGGAACCCGAGACATCATAGCAGATGTAGGAATGACATTATGCTTTCTCTATGCTTTATTGATTACAGCAAGTCTTTGACCATGTGGATCATTAGAAACTCTGGGGGAATTTAAAGAACATGTGCATTCCAAACCATCTGATCATTCTAATGAAACATCTTTATATTGAGCAGGAAGCAACAGTTCGAACAGAATATGGAGAAAAGTTGAATGTGGCATTAGGCAAGGATGCATCCTATCACCATATACAGTATGTTCAATTTGTATACTGAAGCAATCTTCAGAGATGCTGGTTTAGCCTAAAGTGATGGAAGGAATCAAAGTGGGAGAAAGGAATGTAAACAATTTGAGATATGCTGATGACACCACCTTGCTAGTGAGCAGCTCAGAAGATATGAAAACCCTACTAAGGAAGGTCAAAAGGGAAAGTCAGAATAAAGGACTTATGCTTAATGTGAAGAAAACCAAAATACTGATGATGGACAAATACGATCATGATACATTTGAACTGGATGGTGATGAAATAGAAGTGGTCAAAAAACTACTATCTACTGGGATCACTGGTCAATTGGTATGCAACAACAATGCAGGAAATTAAAAGAAGAATCGCTATGGGAAAGTCTACAATAAAGTCTCTAGACAAGATGTCTAGACAAGATGACATCTCCCTAGAAGCAAAAATACGACTCACAAACAGCCTCAGGGCTCCAGACTGCGACTAAAACAGTCGCATTTGCGACCAAAAATATGGTCGAGTAATATTTTTGCTGAGATCGCCACTGGCAACCTTATAAATTTGCATGTTATGATTAAAAATTGTGTGCTTTAACTGTAACAAATTGCCGTTATTTTTACAGCAAAATTTTACAGATTACTAAGCATTTTAGAAGATGTAGCTGTAGTTCGCAATGCATTATGGGTCAAACAACGTTTTACAGTTTTTAACAGTATATTTCCATGTCAACTGTAATTGTAACAAAATGTCCACTGAAGGCAAGCTTAGATGAACCCATGTGCAGCTTTATTTACAAAACCAAAATAAACAAGGACTAGACATGACTAGAAACAAACTTGACAGATAACTCACCAACAATTGTTACAGGTAACAATACTCGAAAAAGACACATGGCAAACATGAGGGCTTAAATACACAAGGACTAATAACTAGACAAGGGACACCTGTGAACAATGATCAAACAATGAATCAAGGAGAACATGACACTATAGGTGTGTTCGACATCGGCTGCGACTGGATGTAACCGATCGGCGAGAGTAGGCGAGAGGAGCTGCAAACAGAGACGTGAAGTCGGACACTTTCTGCTTCCCGTAGTGACGCTTGCGCTGTGTTTGCATACTTTATCACAGTTGACGTGAAATAAATGCAGTATTTATCAATACACAGATGATTCAGAGACATTTCATTCAATACTTTATGCACTGCTTAATACAGCGTGTTTGTACAAGAATAAAGTTCAACATAAGCCTACACTATCAATGAAGTGGGGACTACGTTTTTTATCAGTTTTATTTTGATGAACATGACAATATAACACCATGACTACACGAAAAGAGCTTTTACCGTTATAAAAAACAGATTTGTGAGCTTTAGTAGAACTGAAGGTTTTAGAATAAACACGAAACGCATGTGATTGTTGTCATGCGGTGATTCCGGCCAATCGTGGAACAGCTGTGTCGTCATCAGAGCTCGTGCTCTGGAGAAGCTGCGCAGAATCTCGAATCGCTCTCGCGGCACTTTGATGACATACGTCACAGTCACGTGGTATCTGCGCTGCCTTGAGTCGGACAACATTTATAACTGGCATGCACTGCTTCAAGTCAGCCGCCAATCAGTTTGCGCATCGCTGTATGAAGTCGAACAAGCTTAAAAACACAGGGGAATCACATGACAAACAGGAATGCATGACAAGACCAGGAAACATGACTGATAGGAAAACAAGATAAGAACATGAAACATGAACAAACCCCAAACACACTGACAGTAATTCATTTACAAGAAGGAGGTGTTGTAGCTTATGCCTTTTCACAATAACTTACTGTGGTGTGGCATTATGGGATTGCACTGGTTTAAAAATTCCAAAATCTTTCTGTCCCTCCATTTAGTCTTCTCAACTACCACTTTCAAGCCCCAGAAAGTTAGTAAAGACATCATTAAAGTAATCCATGTGACTACAGTGTTTTTACCGGCATGTTCTGTCACCTTTAATATGTCACTTTTAACTTGTTTGTTCATTTTAGTAAACAATTAACTAACTTTAAACCTTTTGCCGCTCTTTGATGTGGCCTGACAGATCGCTTAATCAGCATTTCCACCCTGGAAAGAGCTTGTATAAAACAGCTTAAGAACAATCATGTCACATAACATAAAATTTACCTCAGAAAAGACATTCAATGCTCTTTTGTGGCACTTAAAAAAATTATCATTTGACGCCTACATTTTTCCCTTATGGATGTGAGAGCTGGACAGTAAAGAAATGAGACAAAAGACAAATCAAATTTGAATTGTGGTGCAAAGATGAATTCTGTCAATTCCATGGACAACGAGAAAAACAAACAAATTAGTGTTGGAACAAACCAAACCAGCTATGTCACTACAATCACAGATGATCAAATTAAACCTTGCCTACTCTGGTCACACGATTAGGAGGGAACAATTACTGGAGAAAGACAACACGATTGGAAAGACCGATGGATAAAGATGAAGGGGAAGACCTGCAATTCGATGGATTTACACAATTAGCAGAGAAGACGCTGGCTGAACTTGTTCAAATTGCACACAAGCGATCTCTTTATAGATTGTTTATCCATCAAGTCGCCATGGATCGAGATCGAAGTGAAGGCTAATAATCATAACTGTAAAAACCTCATGAAATTGCATTACACTATTTATTGTCCGGTGTTGACGGATTTCCTATTTAAACTCAACTGAAAGCTAATCCTTTTTAAACAGTCGGCAAATTTTAAAATAAATAGCCAATAGGATTTTTTGTTTTGTTTTACATCACATTGCCCCGTTAAAGATGCCTAATGGACCCAAATTTGACATATTTGATCACCTTCTCTCAATATATTATATACTAGCATATAAATAGCTTCAAAGCTATGGATTAAAAGCCACAAAACTATTGTTCTGATTGCTTTTATTGTGTTATTGCTTGTTACTGCAAACTCTTCATATCACGTATGGTAGAACATGGTGTAAAACTCAGTTTTTTTTCCAAATGTTTATTAAATTTCCTCTTAATTAAGCTGTCATGACAGAGATTATGGTGAGGATTTCCATTTCAGAACTGGAATTCCACAACAGTGTGGCAGCAAAGCAACTGCTGTGAGCTTTACCCACAAATCCATCATCTCTCTGCTATAGTCATCAGCCATTTTTCACATTTTTCATTGAAACAAAATGGATGCGTTTGGGATCAACAGCTCTTAAGAGAAATGATCCCTCAACTGTGAAGCCCAAGATTGGGGAATTTTTCATCACGAGTCCATGGTCTGTTTTTCCCTCATTCACATTCAATTTGGGGCTCATTGGATCCAGCTGAGTCCAACCATGAGGCTTATTTAGAGGCAGCCAGAAGACGAGCTAGACCAGACAACCTGGCATCAGCCTTTCTTCATGCATTAGTCAAGCAAAATGGATCACCATGTGCATGCTGACGTATGACAAAAAAAATCACTTGAAACGGGCATTTATGTAGTTGACTCACTTTGTTGACTCACACATTCTTCCATCTAAAGTCTTCCTGCCTTAAATCCCTCTGTTATTAAAACATTATTAGATTAGAAAGTGTCTGGCATTGTGCTGACACCCTGCCTGCTATCTCCACATCACAAGCTGGACAAACAATGAAAGCTTGATATTCTGTGTGTATAATGAGGTTTGGAGCATTTGCCCTGAGAAAATCCGCTGATACCATCTTAGTGACGGAGGGTTCATGTCTAAAATATGGCTCATTGCAAATATGACCTAGACTGTGAAAAAAACATATCTGGATGTGCGGTAGCATAGACTGGGGTAAGATGTGTCACTTCTCAAGCTGTACTTAAATCAAGGAGAAATTAGGAAAATTAATCCTGCATTATTTCGCAGGATTTCTGCTATCAACCGAAATTACAAGAAATTATGGTCACACTTATTTTAGGGTCCAATTCTCACTATTAACTCTCAATAAACTCCTAATTACTGCTTATTAATAGTTAGTAAGGTAGTTGTTAAGTTTAGGTACTGGGTGATTAAGGGATGTGGAATATGATCATGCAGAATAAGGCATTAATATGTGCTTTATAAGTGCTGATAAACAGACGATATCATAGTAATATGCAGAGGTGGGGGACTCGAGTCACATGACTTGACTCGAGTCAGACTTAAGTTGCACTTTTAGGACTTGAGACTTGTTTGACAAATATTAATAAAAGACTTGACTTTGACTTGATATTCATGACTTAAGACTTGACTCAGACTTGAGTTAAATGACTCGAAATAACTTGTTTTTGTTTAATAGATATCTATTTTTGAACACACCACAACTTAACCATGTGACACAGCAGGCAAGCAGAGAGAGCTAACGTAAGAGACAGACATGAATGAACCGGAATGAACATGGAAGGTGCTAGGCTAAGTTTCCATGGTAATCAGTCACTCACGGATCATGACACGCCCATGCTCGCACCCGCGTTCAGTGTTGCCAGATTGGGCGGGTTCCGGGCCGTGCTGTATCCATCATTTTCATACGAAGAGATTGCGATGATGAGTTAAAAATTTGCACAAAAAAACACTCTTCGCTACGAAACCGTCAAGCACTATAAGTTGAAATGTGGTATCTGACTTGTTGCACAATGATGGATAACTGTATATTATATTTTTCTTGTTGAATAATTAACCAGTTGTGTGTGTGTGTGTTATATGGAATATCCGCAGGAGTGTTACTAGTATCTCAATTCACAGATTGTTTGTTTCTCTATATAAAAATGTCAACACAATGTAAGTATTTGCTCTGGCTCTTGTTTTCAATCATTTTGCTTTGGACGGCTGGTTTAAAGTCACTCAATTTCTGTGCGTGTTCTGCAATGGAGGGATTTTTGACAAATTATGTAACAAAAAGTAATTTTTATAGTCTCCCATTGATTGAAATTATATAAATAAAAAGTGCTTAAATCCCCCCCAACACTGCACAAATGTAAAACATTTTAGTAAAACATGATTAAAGTGAGTAATACAAACCCAATTCCAAAAAAGTTGGGACACTGTACAAATTGTGAATAAAAACAGAATGCAATGATGTGGAAGTTTCAAATTTCAATATTTTATTCAGAATACAACATAGATGACATATCAAATGTTTAAACTGAGAAAATTTATCATTTTAAGGGAAAGATAAGTTGATTTTAAATTTCATGGCATCAGCACATCTCAAAAAAGTTGGGACAAGGCCATGTTTCCCACTGTGTGGCATCCCCTCTTCTTTTTATAACAGTCTGCAAACGTCTGGGGACTGAGGAGACAAGCTGCTCAAGTTTAGGAATAGGAATGTTGTCCCATTCTTGTCTAATACAGGTTTCTAGTTGCTCAACTGTCTTAGGTCTTCTTTGTGGCATCTTCCTCTTTATGATGCGCCAAATGTTTTCTATGGGTGAAAGATCTGGACTGCAGGCTGGCCATTTCAGTCCCCGGATCCTTCTTCTACACAGCCATGATGTTGTAATTGATGCAGTATGTGGTCTGGCAGTGTCATGTTGGAAAATGCAAGGTCTTCCCTGAAAGAGACGACGTCTGGATGGGAGCATATGTTGTTCTAGAACTTGGATATCCCTTTCAGCATTGATGGTGCCTTTCCAGATGTGTAAGCTGCCCATGCCACACGCACTCATGAACCCCATCCCATCAGAGATGCAGGCTTCTGAACTGAGCGCTGACAACAACTTGGGTTGTCCTTGTCCTCTTTAGTCCGGATGACATGGCGTCCCAGTTTTCCAAAAATAACTTCAGATTTTGATTGATCTGACCACAGAACAGTTTTCCACTTTGCCACAGTCCATTTTAAATGAGCCTTGGCCCAGAGAAAACGCCTGCGCTTCTGGATCATGTTTAGATATGGCTTCTTTTTGACCTATAGAGTTTTAGCCGCAACGGCGAATGGCACGGTGGATTGTGTTCAATGTTTTCTGGAAGTATTCCTGAGCCCATGTTGTGATCTCCATTACAGTAGCATTCCTGTATGTGATGCAGGGCCGTCTAAGGGCTGAAGATCACGGGTATCCAGTATGGTTTTCCGGCCTTGACCCTTACGCACAGAGATTGTTCCAGATTCTCTGAATCTTTGGATGATATTATGCACTGTAGATGATGAGAACTTCAAACTCTTTGCAGTGTTTCTCTGAGAAACTCCTTTCTGATATTGCTCCAGTATGTTTGGCCGCAGCATTGGGGGAATTGGTGATCCTCTGCCCATCTTGACTTCTGAGAGACACTGCCACTCTGAGAGGCTCTTTTTATACCCAATCATGTTGCCAATTGACCTAATAAGTTGCAAATTGGTCCTCCAGCTGTTCCTTATATGTGCATTTAACTTTTCCGGCCTCTTATTGCTCCCTGTCCCAACTTTTTTGGAATGTGTAGCTCTCATGAAATCCAAAATGAGCCAATATTTGGCATGACGTTTCAAAATGTCTCACTTTCAACATTTGATATGTTATCTATATTCTATTGGGAATAAAATATACGTTTATGAGATTTGTAAATTATTGCATTCCTTTTTTATTCACAATTTGTACAGTGTCCCAACTTTTTTGAAATCGGGTTTGTATTACATTTTGTCTTTTTTTTCTTCATTTGGGTATATATATATATATATATATATATATATATATATATATATATATATATATATATATATATATATATAAAAAAAAAAAAAATAAAACCATCAATTAGACATAAAAGACAGAAAAACATTCTGTCCCCTCGACTATTATTGAAGAAATACAAAAGCCTTTACAAAAAGGTCACACTAGTTGTAGGCGGAAGTACCATGTACGTAAGTGAGCGTTACAAACGCCCTTTACCAAAAAAACCCCTCCATCTTCAACTTCAAAATTGTTGCTTAACCTTTTTTTGTTTGTATTAGTCTTCGCACGTGCGCTTTAAAAAAAACGGGAGTTCTTCGACTGAAGAAAGAAAGACATGAACATCTTGGATGAGAATGAAATTTTCATTTTGAAGTGAACTAATCCTTTAATAGTGAGAATTGGACCATAAACTAAAGTGTTCCCAAAATGATAACATAGGGTCGATTATGTTGATAATAACAGACATAGAAAAAAAGGCTCCAATGACACAACTTTTTTACAATGGAAAATTAAAGGAATAAAGAGAAAATCACCAATACTAGAGACAAAGTTTTCTGTCATTCAGTGAAACGTCTTCACAGTCCACTGCTGCAGTATCTGTCTGCTTCTAATTTCACTCGTTTTCAAATGCAGATTTGTCATTCCTTCTCTCTGCTGTTTTTTATATGTTCATCTGAATCTTAATCTCAGCTCTCTCTCTCTCTTTGCCTTTCCCTAATGCTTTGGTTCTCTTCTCTGTTGGTCTCTCTTTCTTAAGTTAGGTCTCTTTTTTTGCCATTTTGTAGATTCGTATTACTGTTATGGTTGGACATGTACAATAAAAAAATTGCATAGCATGCACACGGCTTTACACACACACACACACACACACACACACACACACACACCTCAGATAATATCACCCTACCATAGACAGGGATCAGAGATCAGCCCAGTCGCTATGGCAGTGCCATGATTGACTGAAAACAGGATGCTTTTTCCCACCAGTCAGTCTCCTGACCCCTGAACGCTTGACCTTGGGTCACCGACATGACCTCACCTCTACTGCCAAGCATTTGACAGCCTGATTCTATGTTATAAACAAGCAGCCAGAGCTGCAAACATGACACAACACTTCACAGATGTCAGTTTCTGGGTTGGGTTCTTCTTTTATATATGTTAGGTTCCAAATTAAGAGCAGTTTGACCTCTAAAATGGAAGCTAATAGGCTGGAAATCTAATTTGAGGTTAGGATGGTATTGTGGCAGTCAGTGGAAAAAAAAATCCTGCCTCGAGCACATCAAAGACTATAAGATGTTATCTACAAACTTAGTCCTTCAAAATTGCTTTGCTAAAGGAAACTGATCTGAGGTCACCATATGCACACATCCATTCCTACAGGGCTCCTATAGCTACAAATACATTACACGTCAACATTTTTCAGCCTTTTCATTTTCAATATTTGCTCTGAAATGGCTTTTTTTCTCAGAGGAACCATCATGTTGACCAAACAGCCATGCAGCCAAGGTGATTTGCAATGATTAATGTAAGAAGTAAAATGGATTTTTTTTAAACTACAGACTGTTACAATGATTTTACTATGGGTAATGGATGTTCTTAGGTGCAATGCAAAGCAGCAAGAGCAATATGCTAAATGACAGTAATGTTCAGTAAATAGTTAAATTAATAGTAATCGGAATAAATAATTTAAGCCACTAATTAATTATTTGAGCTCCATTTTGTAATAAATGTTCTCAGAAGCCACTGTGTGTTGTTACTGATTATTATCATAAAATCAGTGTGTTTAAATCCTAATAGGCTAGAATGGAAACATTGATTTGTTTGTCACTACTTAAACTGCAATCGCTATTCCCCATCAAATGAATAAATAGTTGCCTCCTGGAAAGCACCACAGTCTTGTGATTTGTTGACCAGAGGGACCAGTGGAAATTGCGTTTGAGGGAGGAGAGTGATTTGTCCTTCTGTCATTACTGTAGATTTTACAGAAGTCTAAGCCAACAAAAAGACATGATTTCTTCTTGATAATTATTGTGATTACGCTCTTGGCTGAAGCCAGCTGTCCAGGAAAATTTCCAACTGAATCTCAAAGAACAATAGGTCAGAACAAAACAGTTGCTCTGGTTTGAAAACAGTCCACTGGATGTAAATGAGTCTATTTTCTTCACATGATTTAGGGTAAGACAGTTATCTTTCACTGCAGTGAGAGGCTGGAAGAGCTATTTTGCTGGAAACACAGGAAGAGCAAATTAAAAAACAAGTGGAAAAAAAGAACCTCTTCCTAATGTAGAATGTAACGAGGTGAAGCAATGAGCCGTAACACCTGCCTACAGGGACAAAATACTTTCACATACAAACATGAATTATAAAGTAAACTTAAAGCAGTGGTGTGTCAGTTCAGTGTTAAAATACTTTCTCCTATTACGCAAAACACTCCTATTGGTGCAAAAAGTCAGCTAGTAGTACTAAATAGAAGCTAAACAACCTGTCTGTTACTGTAGTGTAGCATGATGTAGTTTACAGTAAGAAAAATCCATAAACTTAAGACTTTGTGTTAACACATATATAATAAGTATACAGATGTACTTACAAATCATTAATCATAGTTAATATAAATAGTAGTCTCTACTGTCACAGTTATCTTCTGTTAGTTTCGGTTTCATGGACTTTCAGTTTGTTTTCACATGTCATGTGTCTGTTCAGATTCCCGCCACTCATCTGTCTCCTGGGTTACTGTCATTATTGGTTCATCCGTGTCAGCTGTGTTGGTTTAATCATCTTGTTTTAGTTGGTATTTATATGTCACCTTATCCTGCACTCTTTGTGGTATTCTCGCTATTTTTGTGGTATCAGTGTCGTTTTTGTCCTCTTTGTATGAACCACTACCTGTTGGATTATTATAAGTAAAGTTACCTGTTTGAATCTTCATCTTCTGTGTCTACGTCTTCCTGACTGCATGCATCCGTTACAGATGACCGGACATAATAATGGATTGTAATGCATTGTTCATCATGGTGGCTAAGGAGAGCAGCGATTTCCTCACCTTACTCAGGGGGTTATTCATCTCGCCGTCTTCTGCCCGCTCGATGATGAGACCTTGAGGCTAATTATCACAACCCCGTAAACCTCCCAGACACCACCGGACTGAACTGGTGGGAGGCCATGCTGAAGTTTCTGGAGAGCGTATGGCCCCGATCCACAACCCAGCCAGACCCAGAGCTGAAGTTACCCCCCTCGATCGCGGAGAATGCATGAGAGCCCCCTGCAGATGTTGAGGGACCACCCACCGCGACAAGTGAGCCAGAGCCTGAGGACCAAAGGACAGAGTTCACCATCACGACAGAAGCGGAGCCCTCGGGCGAGTCTGACCAGAGTTGTGAGCCTGTGGCATCAGTGGACAAGGGAACGGGAACCAAGGACTGGCTGCTGGATGGTCAGTTAAGAAGGACCATCTCCCACCCTAACCCACCCAGTATTTGAACCTTCATCACTGTTTAAAGGCAGCAAAATGGAATTTTATGTGCTCATTTCTTTGACGTATGTGAAAGTTACCCTACTCAACATCGTCATGTCTAGTCTCTTGTAACTTCCATCATCCCAGAACTCAGAAAATATCGTCTTCCAGCCGATTGCTTGAAGTTTGCAGCCCTGTCACATCCCTGGAGATGCCTTGCCAGGATGTCGAGTCGCAGGTCAAGCAACCATCAGCAGCGCCTGTAATCGAGTATCCTGCAGCTCTGTCTACAGCCTCAGATGCCCTCGTTTCATCTCAGTGCACCGATTTGTCGGCTGCGTCCTGGCTCCTTCCACCTTCGGCTCCTCCAGGAACCCTCGTCCAAGTAACTCCACAGGGTTGCCTTGTCCCACCGAGCCCCCTTGGTCTGGCGTCGCTCTGCCTACACTGCGGACAACTGGGCCATCCGCTGCACTCTGTCCCTTCTCCCCTATGGCTGCAGCGGGCTCCTGCATCCCTTCTGGGTCGCCTCTGTCCTCTGTCTCACCAGCATCGCCCCTGTCCTCGGATTCTCTGAGTCCACCTGTGAGGCATGTCGCCAAGACTTTGCCTCAGTTTCCTTCACCAGCGATGTCTCTCGGCTCCTGTGGTCCTCCATCTGCACCTGCAGATCCTTGTCTCTTTTTATCGTCCTCCAGATGTCAGCAGCCAGATCTACCACATCTTGGCTCCTACCACTGGCTCTGTAAAGCTCTGGGTCTGGGCTAGTGGACGGTTTCCTCCTGCACCATCTGGGTCTTGTCGTCCGGCCATCACCAATCCTTTTGTGTCATCCTGCCATCACCAGCCCTTCGCCATATGCTGCCATCATCCCTCCCCGTCTACCTCTCACCATCCTTTCACCATCACCTCGTCCTCCTCCAAATTAAACGAACTACTGAATATGTCAGCTTTTCTAAGTTTCAAGTGTTTTTTTTTTCTTTAGTTGTGGCGTTAGCTATATGGGCAGGATTTAAGATGCATCCACAAAACGGTTCTTAATATATAATTTTGTATATATTTTGCAAGCTTCTTTCTTAGAAATAATCGGACAAAAAATAATGAGAGACTGCAGATGGCATACACCAAAATGTAGTTATTCAGATGATACATGCCAAATGGAAACACCATATGGAACTGAAACATTTTACTTTGGACCACGGGTCAGTGCTCTTACTAATTGTTGCAATTTATGCTAGTGGGTATCTGGAGTCATGAAGAGGACAATCATTTAGGGCATTTAATTCAAAGACATGGTAGGAGCACATGATGGAGATAAAGCATGAAAAAGAAAAAGAGAGACCATTCAACCATTTTACCTCATGACTCTCCTTCTGTGGCTCACACCCTCCCATTATTATGTGTCCCGTATTGTTCTGCCGATGACACAGAGAGAAAGACCCAGAGTTGACATTGTCTCCCGCGGTACCCCGCCCCCCCACCCCCACCCACCCAAAGCCACATCCTGATTTTGCTGAATGTCTCCATTCCGGTCCAGGACTCCAAGGCTGCAGGCTTCCAGCATGCACAGCCCCTCATGGGTGAGTAAAGGGGAACCTCTGCTGACCCCATCAGGTCTGGCTGGAGACCAGGACTAGCTCAAACCACAAAAGACAAGCCACTAAGTCAAGATGGGTTTCACAGATGCTGCTGCCTCCCCATCCAGGGGACAAACTGTGGGTGTGTGTGTGTTCCCACCGCAAGTTGTGGACCAAAGCAATGCATGATTACTAGTTTGTATTTGGTCATAATATTAAACACTGAATGGAGATTAGCAGTTAAACTTCAAGGCCTGGCCATTTTAGACTGTCACAATCTTTTTTTTTTAGAAAGTGTTGAACATTTTTTCCAAGGTTGAAGGTGAAGCGCGTAGTTATTTTGATGTTAAAATACTTTCTCCCATCCCAGTGTAAACATTATGTCTCTGTGGTGCTTTCAAAACATTGGTTCGCTTGTTTGAGAATTACGACCAATCTGACACTATAGCAACAGGCTCAACCAATGGTGTGAGTTTAGGGTGGGTTCATCTGACTGTCCATAAGAAAATAATGGGTGATTGGAAATGTATTTGAAGTCATTATGTTTGCAGTTCTAGTGATAACTGTACTGTATTACTGATGTTTTTAAAGGAAGTTCAACCAAACATTAAATATCTGTAATTTACTCAACCTCAATTCTTTCTAAACCCAAATTACTTTGTGCCACTTCTGAAACCATATATATATATATATTTTTTTTTTTTTTTTTTTTTTTTTTTTTGTGAGGACAACAATGAAATGTAATTATTCACTCACTCACAATCCTTCCCTTAACATAAACACAACCAAGACATTCTTCTAATAATCTTCAGTTGTACTCCACAGAAGAAAGAAAGTCATTTTTGTTTGGAACAACACGAGGTTGAATAAAATATGACAAACTTTCATTGGGGGTGAACGGTTCCTTTCAGAGCTGTGCGATACTTAAACTGTCCGTTTCTCTCATCTCTAATATAGATTGTGAACAAACTGTTTAATCTGAGTTTTTCCACATAATGGATAGGCGTTTGAAAAGACACTGATGAAAAATAAAGAGAAATCCAGGGACTGTGTGTACGTGTAAGTTTCTAACAGATGGACTGTTTCTGTCCAGTTCAGCAGCTCTGACGGCCAAGTGGAGATTTTTACAGACTGCAGAGGAGGAATATGTGACAGTTTTATTTTGAGTCTTGGCCTCATCGAGGTACACTTGTGTAATAAGACCTTTTCGCCTTTTGCCTCACAGACTTATTCCTATGGAGGAAGGGCCTCTCTTTTTTTTTTTTTTTTAAATGATCATTTGTCCAATTAGTTAGCAAATTGATTGAGAATAGCAATTGGAAAATGCTCTTGAACATGAAAATAAATTTTAGCATTTACATATGATAAACTTTGTCATATTTTATTGGATGATTTTATGACTTTATTTTAAAGGGATAGTTCTCTTCCCAGCTTTATAATGGCAGTGAATAGAGGATGTCACTGCATTTTGAAGCCCAAAAAAGTGCATCTATCCATTATAAACGTACTCCACGCGGCTCCGGGGGGTTAATAAAGGCCTTCTGAAGCGAAGCTATGCGTTTGTGTAAAAAAAATATACACATTTAAAACTTTAAAAACTAAAAGAGTAACCACTGACGCGATGAGGATGTAGGATGTAGGAGTATCGCAAGCCTCTCGTGGTTCAAACTAATTGGGCTGTGCAACAAAGTCAAGCTCCTCTTCTCTTATATCGAAATCATCCGAGATTTCTCTTAAAAAATTAGCATTTTAGACTTCTAATTCATGACCTGTGTTTTGTTTTGCTCTATCCTCTGCACTTCTGCATTCGTCAATATGCCATGCATCAAGTCAGAAGTCACTCTTTCACCATAAATCGATCCATACAGCCATCGGTTGGAAGATAGTTATTTTAGTTTCTAAAGTTATAAATATGGATATTTTTCTCACACAGACTCATGGCTTTGCTTCAGAAGGTTTTTATTAACCCCCTGGAGCCGTGTGAATTACTTTTATAATGGATGGATGCACTTTTTTCGGCTTCAAAATGCAGTATCATCCTCTATTCACTGCCATTATAAAGCTCGGATTAGCTCGGATTTTTAATATAACTCAGATTGTATTCGTTTGAAAGAAGAAAGTCATATACACTTAGGATGGCTTGAGAGTGAGTAAATCATGGGATAATTTTCATTTTTGGCTGAACTAACCCTTTAAATTAACAGTTACATGTGCTTAGTATAGTAATGAGTAAATTATGCAAGCAAATAACCCTAAACCAAACCCTAATCTCAAGTGCCTGTGCATACACTCACCTAAAGGATTATTAGGAACCTTCAATTTCTCATTAATGCAATTATCTAATCAACCAATCACATGGCAGTTGCTTCAATGCATTTAGGGGTGTGGTCCTGGTCAAGACAATCTCCTGAACTCCAAACTGAATGTCAGAATGGGAAAGAAAGGTGATTTAAGCAATTTTGAGCGTGGCATGGTTGTTGGTGCCAGACGGGCCGGTCTGAGTATTTCACAATCTGCTCAGTTACTGGGATTTTCACGCACAACCATTTCTAGGGTTTACAAAGAATGGTGTGAAAAGGGAAAAACATCCAGTATGCGGCAGTCCTGTGGGCGAAAATGCCTTGTTGATGCTAGAGGTCAGAGGAGAATGGGCTGACTGATTCAAGCTGATAGAAGAGCAACTTTGACTGAAATAACCACTCGTTACAACCGAGGTATGCAGCAAAGCATTTGTGAAGCCACAACACGCATAACCTTGAGGCGGATGGGCTATAACAGCAGAAGACCCCACCGGGTACCACTCATCTCCACTACAAATAGGAAAAAGAGGCTACAATTTGCATGAGCTCACCAAAATTGGACAGTTGAAGACTGGAAAAATGTTGCCTGGTCTGATGAGTCTCGATTTCTGTTGAGACATTCAGATGGTAGAGTCAGAATTTGGCATAAACAGAATGAGAACATGGCTCCATCATGCCTTGTTACCACTGTGCAGGCTGGTGGTGGTGGTGTAATGGTGTGGGGGATGTTTTCTTGGCACACTTTAGGCCCCTTAGTGCCAATTGGGCATCGTTTAAATGCCACGGCCTACCTGAGCATTGTTTCTGACCAGGTCCATCCCTTTATGACCACCATGTACCCATTCTCCGATGGCTACTTCCAGCAGGATAATGCACCATGTCACAAAGCTCGAATCATTTCAAATTGGTTTCTTGAACATGACAATGAGTTCACTGTACTAAAATGGCCCCCACAGTCACCAGATCTCAACCCAATAGAGGGATGTGGGATGTGGGGATGTGGTGGAACGTGAGCTTCGTGCCCTGGATGTGCATCCCACAAATCTCCATCAACTGCAAGATGCTATCCTATCAATATGGGCCAACATTTCTAAAGAATGCTTTCAGCACCTTGCTGAATCAATGCCACGTAGAATTAAGGCAGTTCTGAAGGCTAAAGGGGGTCAAACAAAGTATTTGTATGGTGTTCCGAATAATCCTTTAGGTGAGTGTATAAATGCATATTATTCCTTCACTTTGGCTCTCCTAGTCCTCTATATATTCATCTATATATGCATCCTTTATAAAAATGCTCATTCTGGTTCTAAAAACCATCCAATAACCTAATCTCTCCTGACAGCAATGGTCATTGTTTGACCGCTTTGCCACTGAAATGAATTGGTGGGTTTAGTCTGAAAGAAAACAGCATATATATATATATATATATATATATATATATATATATATATATATATATATATATATATATATATATATATATATGTGTGTGTGTGTGTGTGTGTGTGTGTGTGTGTGTGTGTGTGTGTGATGGTTTATTTGGCATGCATAGAATTATATAAAGAGCTTCAATCGTCTGCTCTGGAGTATATTAGCAGTGCTCAGTAATCAGTGTTAAACTCTGAACGTTGAGGTTGTGGCTCCCTAGTAAAACTCCACAGGGACCAGCGGAGGTGATTACTCCTGTGGGAGAGGGCGGATGGGCAGCACATACACACACACACACACACACACACACACACACACAGCAGCGCCGGAGACACCGGCTCCATCAACACCCACCAACATCTGCACACACCCCTATCCAGATGTGTTCTGGCCTCGCCCAGGCCTCAACCATTCACCCTATGAGGGCTGAACCCTTGAACACAGCTCGTAATTGTCATCTATTAACCCGGATTATGGACCCTGCTTGTACGGAACAAGCTTTCCTGCAGGATATGAATCAAATATCTTTCATGCAGCAGGATATACCAAAAACATTTCAGGGAGGAAAGGAGGAGAGATATAATGAGCAGACTGAAGCTGCACAGCAAAACTCTACAGAAAGCCTTGTCGTTTTCCGTAGAATTGCAGTGACAGGATTAAAAAACTATATTAGATAACATGAACTATGAAAAATACTTCTAAAGCATTTATTAATATTTATCATGTTTAATTTCAACATTTTCTAATACAAAATAACAAATATTGTTATCTGCTAAAATATGTTAATATTATTTAATGGACTGAACTAACAGGAATTATTATTATTATTTTTTTTATTTTAACTAACGTTAAAAAAACGAACGTACTAGAGGTAAAAGAAACAAAACAAAAACTTTCTTTCAGAAGAACATTATTTTGTTTGTGCTTTTTGTTTGTCGGCTGTGCGGACGAATATGTTTCTCTAAAAAAAAAAAAAAAAAAAAAAAGAGATATTATCCTACTGCTCATAAATGATTCACTAGAAAGCTTAAGAGCTATAAACAGTTTAGATGGAAAGGATCTCAAGCTGACTAGATGAAGACATTACTGTACATTTCAAATCCCTCAGTTCTCACCATCTCCGAGAAGCCAAGCCGATGTTGATTCTGGTTTTATTACGAGCTCTGCCGCGTTCTCTTTCTGCCAGCAGGCTCTCCTCTGTTCGGCGTATGTTTAAAATTGGTGATTCCCCAGAGGTTGGAGATTTAACATGTTCCATGTCAACCCTTTTCACTCATTGTGACAACCAGTGTTGTGCAAGTTACTTAACTTAACTTACTTAAGTAGGTAATTAGGTAATTAACTTACTGATTACTCCTTATAAAAGTAATCACGTTGCTGTTCTGATTACTTTATTTTAAAAGTAATTAGTTACTTTACTAGTTACTTTACTAGCCTTTACTAGCAATAGATAAGGCAATGGTTAGGCCATTTATTATTCGCACTGGCTGCCATCCCAAATCACGCAAATGCTTGCCTATTAAAATTATAGTGGTTTGTGAACATAACCACTTTAATAACAAGTGTTTATGCTGAGATCATATTGTTGATATAGGCAATACATAACTATTTCAGGACATTGTATTTAAACGTGTTTTTAATCACATCTAGCCTTACAATAATGCTCTTGCCTTTGACAGAAATAAACTCAAAATAATGATTGTATTTCCAGAAACAGAACGCATACTTCCTCAGAGGTGCTTACCAGTCAAAGTAGGTATCAGGGAGATGACGTCGCGTGTGCAACTACCTGAGACTTGCTTTGAAAAAAGATATTTCTCTTTTTTACAATCTTTTAGATGTTTGGCGCCATCTTGTGACTGAAAAACACTTAACCACCACGCGTTACAATGGAAGACTTCAAGGGTTAGTGCACCCAAAAATAAAAATGAGCCCATGATTTACTCACCCTCGAGTCATCCTAGGTGTATATGACATTCTTCTTTCAGACAAATAAAATCAGAGTTATATTTATAAAGTCCTGGCTAATCCAAGCTTTATAATGGCAGCAGTTGTAGCTCTGTTTTTGAAGACCATAAAAATGCATCTGTCCATCAAATAATGTGCTCCACAAGGCTCCGGGGGGTTAATAAAGGCCTTCAGAAGCAAATCTATGAGTTTGTGTAAGAAAAATGTCCATATTTAAAACTTTATAAAGTAAATTTTCGGCCGATCGCCTTCCATATTCAATTTATGGGAAAAGTGTTGAAAGTGCCTCTGCAGTTCAAAAGGCTTGCTCTACCAGTTACGGTCGTCAGATGTAGCGTGAGCATCTTGAACTGCGAGAAGGCACTTTCAACACTTTTACCACGGAAGGTGATCGGCTGGAACTTTATTTTATAAAGTTTTAAATATGGATATTTTTCTTACACAAACTCATCGATTTGCTTCTGAAGGCCTTTATTAACCCCCCAGAGCCGTGTGGAGCAGGTTATTTGATGGACAGGACTAGCCAGGACTTTTTAAATATAACTCTGATTTTATTATAAAATAAAGAAGAATGTCATATACACCTAGGATGCCGTGAGGGTGAGTAAATCATCGGCTAATTTTCATTTTTGGCTTCGCGACGGAGTCCTGATCACTCTGTCAGGGTTTATTCTGCGACAACAACCGGCTGGGTGTACATTATCCCTTACTTAAATAATAGGACCTTATTGTAAAGTGTTTCCAGTGCAAAATATATAGTAATGAGGAACAGGACAGCCCATGGGTTGAGAGAAGGAAGTAGAGAGAGAAGAACGAACCACCTCACAGCAAAGCAGTAAATCCACCTTCCTCATTCACAGCCCTATAATTAAAGCCAAATGAGATTTTTGTGGCTCCCTATTAGCTTTTTATTTCAGCCTACAAACATAGAAGGGGGAATACCTCCAGTCAGCAATGAACACAGCTACCTCCACAGCTTAAACGCATGTGATTCACCTCCACAGATTTTCTGTTTAATGTAAGAAACACTCTCTCTTTGCATCCCTATAGAAGTCGACAGCATGTTTAAAATTCCATCCAATATTAGATTTCATGCACAGGTTAAAACGTTATCCCCTGGAATTCACCCTGTTCCCACAGCCACTGAATCCCTCACTGGTGCTACTGAACTGGGCCGAATTACTTCACCTAAACCTTTAGTAGCTGACTAATTTAGTGGACGACTATGCAGAGGACATGGAGTAAGGTTTCACGTTGTGAGCGTGTTAGAGAAATGTGCAATAGTGGAATAAGGGGACTGGGGGGCTCAAGATTTATGGAAAGGATTTAGAAGGCACAAATCACAACGGTCCCTGGTAATGGTTCCTCCACAGACGCATTCATTAGACTTATGATTCAGGAACCTAAAAGGCTCTGTTGGCTTGGGTCATAGACGTCCAGGACCATTAAAACTCCATTGTTGAATACACATAAGAATTCATTCAGATGTTTTAATGCCCAGCCTTAGGACTCCAGTAATTCCTTGTGTCAAAGTGGAATTCTCTTTTATCTGTTAAAGGTGAAGTGTGTAATTCAAGTGTGTAATTTCCCATATTCAATTACTTTACTTGTCCCGGCTTAATATGCAGAGACAACTATAAGTAAACCACAGGTAGGTTGATTTCCTAAAGGATAAAAGCTGTAGCACTATCAAAACATTGCTCTGATTATACGGTTAAGTCTGACATCACACATCAACGTTTCCAGGTCCAATCGCTCCTTCAGTCACAAACACTACCAAAAGATCCTTCACCTTTACTTTCTATAAAGAGAGTAAAGTATATTCAAGTGAGTCACCTTCCCCGGCTTCACATCTTGGAAAAACTGTTGCTTTAAAACACTCCCTGAACACATTTACAATAAATGAGTTCTGGTGTCCTCCAAACAATGCGGACAGCACAGATTAGTTCACTGCCCACTGATTAACCAAATGGACGCTTCCACTAAAAGTTAACTATCCAGTTTTCCGTCTTATGAACTGCCTTCATGGGCAGTCCATCTCTGCCGAGTTTAAAGCTTGTTAGTTGAGGGGATTTCTGTGACTGTGTAGGTTTTGTCCTGTCCCCAGTGGCTACACTTCCATGTTCTGGAAGACAGCCATAGCTGTATGATTTATTCTCTGCTAAACTGTAAAAACAAAATCGTATTACCCAGCAGAAAACTCACTATACAGGCACAAAGCACAAAAGACCTAATTTATGTTATAATTAGATTCATAACCTCAGGCTTTTTGCCAATACTTTCTCTAAAACGATCATAGACACACCATCAAATGTGCAAAAATGAACACAAAGACCTACACACACTATAGCCACTCAATGGTCATTGCTACTATCAATTCAAACCAGTCTATACCTCTATTGAACCCATAAACAGCCCATGTGCTACAATGATTTTACCAAAAGGTAAAAGGTGTTTTAGGTATAAAGAGAAGTTGCTTCACTAAAACCCACTTACCCATGATAAAATCACTATAACACAGTTTGGATGTCAGCAACTACAATATAATACAACATTTTTATTTTATTGATAAAACAACATATAGCTACGAGCAGCAATTATCGGGGTTCAAGCACTTTAAGGCCTTCAAGCACATTCGTAAAAAAAGGTACTATGCTTTATTTAGCAAGCATTTAACCACTTAGATCATAGATGGAAAAGACCATTTACAGGCAATACAGGCAATTTACCAAGGAAATATAGAAGTTTTAAAGCTTTTTAACAGTTATCGAAGTTGAGCCAAAAACCTAGTTCGCGAAAGTAGGTTTTTGAAATAATCTCTAATATTTAACAAACGGTTAGATTGACAACGGTGGTACTAGAGGCAAAGTTGCTCCCAATGAGGAGCTCTGCCATATGGTATGAATGTTGTGGGCATGTGCGAAAAACTGTGTGATATAAAAAAACAAAACAAAAGGAGTCCACCCGGTGGCCAATTTCCAATTTCTCACAGCTACACTCTAAAAAATGCTGGGTAAAAACAACCCAAGTTGGGTTGAAAATGGACTAACCCAGCAATTGGGTTGTTTTAACCCAGTGATTGGGTTGTTATAAGCAAACATTTAACCCAACCGCTGGGTTAAAACAACCCATTTACTGGGTTAAAACAACCCAATTGCTGGATTAGTCCATTTTTTACCCAGCATTTTTTAGAGTGTAGGGCTGTGAGTCAAACAGGCCCAGCGAGTTTCGTTCCGATCAGCCTCCGTTAACTTTGTCTGACAGCCACCGGAATTTCATTGGTTGGCGGCAACCGTGTTTTTCAAGATGCATGCATGTCCTTGTAGACAATTGAACAAAGACACAGCATGGCAGTTTTCAAGTCAATCGGACTGACTGTTAGCTATAGCCATTTTCGTGTTTTTCATTGTGTAGCGCCACCAAGTGGCCAGTCGCCTTTTTCTCGCGACCACAGACCGAGCCCATACATTCTTTTGATCGATGTGGCACCACCATCAGGCCTATTGGGGCGACCCTTGGTGACATTGTAGACGGGGTGGGTACTACCATCCCTCAAAGTCTCTATGACTTACGGTTTGGTCTGCCCGATCACTTTTTGGGAAGAATGCTGATCCTTGGAAATTCTAACAATTCTTACAATAGGGTTTCAGTGCTACACGCTTGAACCCTTAACAAACTATTTTTTCAACATTCTATCAAACATTCTTCAGTTCATTAGTCTATTTTAAAGAACTATCAGGAACTATCCGTTTTACAATGCCTCTTTTATGTCAATGTATTGGGTGGTCTGCCTTCTCGTTGTTAGGACATAAGTGGCTACAGTATATCTCACGAAGAATTCTTCTCACTCAGACATTTACAGTAAAATAATAATGTAAAGCAGTTATAGAATGTTGACACATGATGGAAAACTTAAGTAATTATGCCATAAAAGATATGATTAATGCCCACTAATAATATGAAAGTAAAGGTAATTTATGAGAAATGTAGTAAAAACACTTAGGAATGGAACATTTCAGAGGTAAAGTCAGCATTCACAAAACCACAATGAGTAATTTAGACTCTCAAGTGATTTTAAAGGTAAACTGTAAGATATAGTTTTCTGCGATGTGAAAAAACGAAACAAAAAAAACTAGTGTCTGCACATGTAATTCTCTATATCTGCAAGCAAATACTTAAAATGAATCATTGCATCTTAAATGAATAGGCCACATTATAATACAGTAGCTGTAAATCTGGACGTGTGGAGAACGCTGGAATGATAAAAAAAATTCTCGTGTGAGGTTTCAGTGGCTCTCTGTGATGACATTTATACTTGTTTCATATGATTATTTCATACAGATTCCATACAAATCTTGCATCCCAATGCACGGTTCCTCAAATCCGGTCCTGAAGGGCCGCTGTCCTGCAGAGCTTAGTTCCAACCCAAATCAAACACACCTGAACAAGCTAGTCAGGTCTTCAGAGTTACTAGGGCTGTGTTTAAGTAAATTTCTTAAAGTATTGAATGCAGTTAAATGTCAAAATAACTCCATTATCATACACTAGAGTTGTGTGGGTGGGGGTAAATTAAGTGTGACCTGCTGTGATGTCTCAATCGCGTTGCATTGTGGTCTATGGATCTGCCTGAAGTGCCTGCAGACTCGCTCACTTTGTCAAAATCGAGCGAACACGGCTTGACATGAACTTTTTTGCTCACCAGCCACTGTAGCTAGTGGCTTTCCACTAAAGTTACTAGCCACTCAATTTTGACCTCAGTACCATAGGAAAAACTGCCAAATAGATATTTGTAATATTATATCATAATTTGGCAGCATGTATATTAGGCTGCTGTCACTTTAAGTCCTGACACACGGATCAGTTATACTGTTACACATGCATTTTCTTTCTCAACTGTTTACATTCACTTAAAACAGAACTTACTGTGTTTACGTGAATACTCGCCAAGACTGATATTTTCACATTATTTTGTGTACATATGACGGTTTAAGACAAAAACAAACTAAAGTGGTATTGAGAGGTGGCTTTATGTGTGCGCACTTCGATTCAAGCCCTTTAATGGCAACAATTTTCATCCAGGGCAAATGAAACGAATGACCGAGGGGAGGCAGATTTGTGTTAACTCGCAGCTGGTATCATGTGTCCAATGGAAAATTAGTATTGGAAGTGTTTCAGATATTTCAGTATCGATATGCATATAAAAAACGGGATGGACAAATAATAAATGTATTACTTCAGATGCCTTTTAAAAAAGTTTTTTTATACTATATATAAAATTCAACCCGCCAAAGTGGCTAGTAGGAGTGATTGCGTTACACGCCAACGCAGAGATCCACTCACATTTGGCGGGTGTTAATGTAAAGCACTGGCTGTGAAGGAACCGATTCCAAGTTTTTCCAAAACTCCTAAGCCTAAATATGAGAAACATTAATATGTGCCTTAAGCAAGCAGCAGTAAAAACAGTAGCATTGAATATGGCACTGATAGCTAATACCATGTGCGATTGTTTTGCACGTACATGTGCAGGCCATATGCACGTGTCATACAGTAAGTGAATGCTTTCACTCTGCAATGTACAGCAATAAAGCTTGAGTCTAAAAGCTGCTTTTTAATAAATGTGACAGCCTGCTAGAGTGTGCATTGTATTACATTCAGCACATATTTATTTAAGTGTGAGAGTTCTGTGGAGCTTGGCAGTGCGTGTTGTAGTGTGTGTGTTTGTGTGTGTTTACGTTCCTAGTCTGAGCCGCTTCCGATCCCAGTCACATTCCCAGGATGTGGACCGAGCCAGCGCCGGCTGTTCACATAAACTCTGAGTGATGATAGAATTTTGAGTCTACAACGTGTAGAGTAAGACTACGCACACGCACGCTGATATACACTCTCGCACGGTTAAGCCAAGAAAAACAAAAGTCAAACCCTCATACAAACAAAGAGTCCAGAGGTGCTACACACCGCCCACACACAACAAAAATAGATGTGGGTGTAAATGACCCATGCGATTGTGTGCGTGTGTTTTGTTTCAAATTTTTCCAAGCTTAGTACCATTGAACATTGATTCTACAGAGAAAGATTAATTTTATTCCACAAAAAAGTAGCAAAAATACTACTGGTACCAACACAGACTTTTGGACACACACAATGGCAAAAACATTGTTCTTGGACATGCATGATGGTGGTAAAAGAGTTAAGGCTGTTCTGTGTAGACATAATCCCAGCTAACAAATGTATGTTCTAGTGCCGTCAAAGTTAACACATTAACGTACGCAATTTGTTTTTTTCACTTGAACGCATTAAAAATATGTAACACAGCATCCTTTGGCTAGCGTTACACTATAAGACCACGCTTTTATTCATGCAAATGCTCAAAAGACACAAAAGAGAACGCAGTGGGGTACTGGTGCGCATCTGTGAATCTCTTGTGTGTGACACACACACACACTTGTACGCACAAAAAGTCACTTCAGACAACGCTTGAACAGACAAAAACACAAAATGATGCCAAAAATGTTTAGTTTTGTGGAGTATCCTCACAAGCACAGTCTTAAATTAGTTAAATTAAGTCTTAAATGAACGTAAAGAGAGAAAATGTGGTGTGTCAGATCTACGTCATGGGCGGCAGGTCTTAAAGTGACAGCAGCCTAACAAACCTGCTGTTGTGATGTCAGTCATTAAGGATAGTCGAAAGAAAAAGAGAAAATCAATCACTCACTGCTCTTGACTGAATAACATTTGTAGCTTTAATAGGGATTCGTCTATATTTCATTTATAATTTATGCAGTGAGGACTGTGAAGTGTTTAATAACTTTCAATTTCTTTATATAGCCTACCTGTTAGACAGACCTGAAAACATTACGTGTTTGTGCATTTTGACAGGGCAAGTAAAAATCTAAACCAGTCTGACTGGGCCAATAGAAAAAACGATTTAGAAGTTGTGCTTCATGCTCTTTTAACATCACGATTAGATTATTGCAACTCTCTTTATTCTGGTCTCCCCTATGCGGCTGCTAGACTGCTGACTGGGTCTAAAAAGAGGGACCACATCACTCCTATTTTAGCATCTCTTCACTGGCTTCCCATCAAGTTTAGAGCTGATTTTAAAATCCTTATGTTTGAATACAAGGCGTTGTCTGGCCGTGCACCAAAGTATATAAGTGATCTTCTTATGCCATACTGTCCTGCTAGGGCACTTAGATCTTCTAACCACTTGCTCTTCACTGTGCCTCGGTGTCGCTATAAATCAAAGGGTGATCGGGCCTTTTCGGTGGCTGGGCCCAAGCTTTGGAATAGTCTCCCGTATCATGTGAGGTCTGCTCCTTCATTAGACATTTTTAAATCTACTCTTAAATCATATTTTTATTCTTTAGCATTTGAAAACCTGTAATTATTTTTGTGTAGATCTGCTTTGTACTCTGTACAGCACTTTGGATCAATTCATATTGTGTTTAAATGTGCTTTATAAATAAATGCTGTTGTGTGCACTGAGTAAAAGAGGACGAAGCAAAAGAGGACAATATGGACATGGTCATGGCTAGGGAAAAGAGGCCAACATGGCATGCCAATTTTGCAAATGGAGCTTGAGGTAAGTAGTTTTAAGTTTTAGTGGCATGTCGTGTTAATGAATACACCACTTCATGATGCGTTTTTATTGGGTAGTCAGTAGACATAGGTCCAAGCAGCAAACACATGGTGAGATGATCATGTTAAATTTCTGACCCTGTCAAAAAATGGTCACAGGCTATCTTTGGTCGCAAGGCCATGACTCACTGTACGTCGTATAACCACCGTTTAAGAGCCACGACCACAGAAATCACCACGATTGGTCATCTTTCTTCTTGAAGAGCCCCAAATTGTCCGTGTACCGGGCATTAGCTGGGATGCCACTGTCACGGACACGCCACGCTCTTCTGTCACAGGCTCTTCTGATTAGTAGGAGAGCTCCCTCTCTCCTACTAATCACCAGCACCTGTTTCTCATCACCGCAGTACTCAGCACTAGAATAAAAGCACACACCTCTCAGTTACTCCTTGTCTGTGTCAGAAAACTGGAAAATGCTGCCTTCGGAGGACACATTTCAAGGTAGGAAGGCATCGAAGCACGTCCGAATCCAATGCTACCTTCACTTCCTGTCTCGTGAGATCCCTTCATCTGGTGGCTTTTGGTAGGCTATGCTGCCTTTGATATCCCACAATCCTGTGTGTTCCATTCAGTGACAGTTGAGCTAGAAAAAGAAAGATGGCGTCTGAAAGTTGCGGTTGCTGTGTGTAAATGTACCAAAGCTCGCTCTATTTTGCTGTAGCCTAGATCATTAAACTGTTACACTGCCTTAGTCTATCCAAAATCAGTTTCGTGAGGTGCCTTCGAGGCAACAAGTCACTGCCTATGTTTTCAGATGCAGCCCTTGTCTGGATTTGAATGTGGAAACAGACTGCTCTACTTACCTGGTTTAGCTCGTAAATCTCCTTGTATCTCCCACGTTGATCTCCTGTGACTCTCCCGCTTTAGATTCCTGTGTGAATCATCCGGTGTGCACTCTCTCCATTCCTCCAATCACCGAAGATCTGCACAAAACCTGGTAAGGAGGACACAAGTTGTCCACCAGTCAAAATTCAAGAACTGTTTGTCTGCGGTTTACTCACCAGCATTTATTTATATCTGCTTGGTGTTTTTTTTTTTTTTTGGTTTCTCTAATCAAACAAACCTGAATCAACTCCTTAGTAAAGACTCCTCCAGTATCATCTTTTGGGTACCACCAAAGAAAGAAAATCATACAGGTTTGACGTGACCGTGATGACTGAATTTACAAATGTTTTAAAGGGATGGTTCACCTAAACATGTAAATTGTCATTTTCTCACCCTTGTCATTCCAAAGCTGTATCCTTTCAGTAGCTTTTGAAACTCATGGCACTATAAGCTATATAGTGGAATGGTGCTATTGAGCGTGAAATGAAGAAAAAAAGCCTTCTCCAGCACTCCACATGAAAACCGTGCTCATTTTTCCTGAACAGCCAATACTAGGTGAAGATTTATGTTCTAGATTCCAGAGTGGCCAAGACTCCCAACACAATGTACAGCATTCACATCATATTGTGTTCTTCGACATGGTTGTAGCTGAACATGTGATTCAAGCTGCAGTCTGTAAGTTTTGCCTCTTTGTCGCCATCTCTGTTTGAAACCTGCAATTGCAGTTATTTGCGGAATTATCTTTACATGGGTTGTGGATCGGCGGCTCCTCAGCGCGGATGAATCTAATGTTTTGAGGAGTATGTGCAGCTGTCAGCAGTCTTGCCAAGTCTGCGGTTTTCCTGTGGAATTTGGATACTTTAACACTGTTGCCGCGGGCTGTTTTACATGTCCGCGGGTTGAAGGGACCCCAATAATGTGATATTTAGCCCTGGGAATGCAAATTTTAGCAGGGGAACCCCACCAAAAACTGCAGATTTTTACACCCCAGAATGCGGTGTTTTTTTTTTTTTTTTAACCGGCGACCCCCTCAAAATGTGCTTGGGCTAGTTTTGAGTAGCAATTGGGCGGGTTTTGTTGTGAAAACCTGGCGACCCTGGCTGTTAGTCACCGCACCAGTGTGGATGCTGTATTTCGTAATAAGTTCTACATCTTGGAAATATGACGACAAATATGAATTTTCACTGGAAAATGTCATCTGAACAAGTAAGTAACATGTCTGCCACTTTTGTTTTGACCAACTGAGAGGAAAAAGGCATTACAATAAATCACGCTACCAAGGGTGATTACATCTAACATCAGCATTGCATGACTACATGTATTTAGTGTGTATTAGCGTTACCTGTAGATTTCAATTTGTGTACAGTATAATCTTCTGCTTTTGATGAGTGACTCTCCAGTTGTCACTGATCAGTGTTTGGCTCTTTCTGGATTACAATCTGCCATCAAAATAAGTTGAATTACTCCAGCTGTTATTACAATTATTACATCCTCACATGCGATACTACTATCCGGACTCCTCCTTTATGTAAACAGACGTGACGTAATGACACAAAGACGAACGGTGGCATGCTTGAATTTCCTGCGGAAAGCTATCGGTACCACTCAAATTATAACACATTATTACAAGTTTACCGCTGTCAATCTGGCTAAGGTAAGGAGTTTTGAACACTGGCTGGTTATATACTTGCTCAAATTGATTTTTGGATCATTTTTAACCACGGACTGCAGCTTTAAGAAGCTGATGTGAAATGACATCCGGAACTTCAACTGCCAGATAAAGAGTACAGTGTGTACATGTTGATTTTGTTGGTGTTTGTGTGTTTATCGAGTATGCTCTGAGTCAGAGTGCATGTGACACATGTGACTCTGATGCCATGTTTTCATCATTCAGACTGAGATCTGTCTTTAATTTCTACCACTCTTCTGCTCAGAGCCAGTCACGTAACCTCATTCACCCTGCACGAAATCAAAATGTTACGCTAGACTTAGTCTGACATTTCCTTTAATGTTTTTGTTTGGTTGGCATTTAATTTGTAACATAAACTGAACATCACTTTTTCATATCGACAGAGGAAATGTACTTAATGAATCAGCAAAACCTACAAGGAAAAGGGAGATTTTTTTTTTTCAGTGTTTAAATAAAGCAACCATACAGTTATTTTACCATGAATAAGGGCTGTTCTTGAGCACAAAAATGAAGCAGTGTCTAAAACCACAATAACAAGCATGATTGTTTCTCTCCCAAGCCAGTTAAGCTCAATCCTCACTCCGCAGCCATCTCTAAAGACTTCTTTGGTCAGACCCTAAACCCTAATCCATCAATGACATTTTAGAAATGCCCCTTTACTTTTGCTATTTTATTGATATTGTTATTAATCCAATACCTATTAATGAAAATGGCATTTGTGAAACATTCATCCGTTCTCCAAACAACTTGTCCGCACGTCCTGATTTTGCCAAGTTAGACATGTCTCTGGGTCAACATATTTTGTTGATCCTGGAACAACATTCCTGTCTGACAATTTAGTCCTAACCATATCCCCACCACTAAACCTAACCCTACCCATAAGTTATCCTTAAAATCAGAGGAAAATGATATGTGAAAAACACTGACGTATTAGCACCTAATCTCGGTTAATAAAGGCCTTCTGAAGCGAAGCAATGTGTTTTGTGTAAGAAAAATATCCATATTTAAAACTTTACAAAATGTAATCTCTAGTTTCCACTCATGAGAGCCTGGCGTCCCAGCGTATGACGTAGGACACAGGTGTAGGCAAGGAAAGTTTAATCTATATAACATTTCATACACAATGGTAATTCAAAGTGCTTTATATTATAAAAGTCTAAAATGCTATTCCTGACTAAATTCGGGGCTCCTCTGTCTGAACAGAGATTTTCGGTTCATGAGACACACTAGTAGCAGCCCGGCTTCCTAGTGACCTTCTGCCTCTGATGGCTTCCAGTGTCCCTCCGATCCCTCAGTGGAGTGGAGTTGTCACCCACCGTCTGCCTGTGAAGGCTTTCAGCAATACACCAGGACACACTCACGTCTGAGGGTGCATAACTCACCGTCTCACTTCCCAATTTTCTCAACTATTCTGACCAGATAGCCCTAACCAAAAGTAAATTTAAAAATAAAAACAAGGATAATTAAAACCGTTGTAAAGAGAATTAAAATGATATGTAGAGCAACAGATGCAGTTCCAGTGACAAACTGTTAATGGAGCACGACCCTTTGTCGAAGCACGTAATCTTGAGACTTTTGCTTTGTTGAAGAAACCTGGATATCAACACGAAAACACCATTTTCAGACTAATAAAATGCAGGGTATAGCTCGACCAATTCCGTTCCTCACATGGATGTCCTTTGTCAACAAACTTCGTTCTAGTGTGAACTAGCATATTCTCACCGGATCGGAGCGTCCTACATCATACGCTGGAACGCCAGTCTCTCGTGAACGCACGTACGACAGTTAGCGGAAGTTAGACTACAGTTTGTAAAGTTTTAAATATGGATATTTTTCTTACACAAACACAGCACTTCACTTCAGAAGGCCTTTATTAACCCCCTGGAGCCGTGTGGATCACTTATGACGGAAGATTCACTTTTATAGACCTCAAAACCGAAACAGCCATTCACTGCCAAGGGCCAGGACATTTGTATTCTCATTTTTGTGTGAACTATCCCTTTAAGTTCTTGTCAGTTCGGATCTAATCCATGATCAGCTGTGAAGCTGGACTGAAATTACGTAATCGCTGCCGTTAGTGTTGTAACGTCTATAAAGAGAGAGGGGAAAAGGGCCTGGGGCTTGTGTTAAACGTTCCTGTAGGTATATCATCCCGTGTCTGAAGTGTGTTTTCCTCCCACACACACATATATGAGCTTGAGACCCACCCAGGAGTGCCCACCCAGAGGTTGGCACGAGAAAGGTGCTTGAGGTTTTGGGATTAGATTTTGTCGTCCTGGCAAGGGTTTCCCTGGCATCCCTGTATGGCACACTCGTGTCTTTCTCTCCGCTGCTGAATAATGGCCTGTTGAACTTGGCCAGCACTTGATCTAATATCCTTGAGCTTCTGTCTCGGGACGCTAGAATCAGCCAAGAGAAAAAAGGAGGAAATTAGAATTTTTGGGTAAACTATTCCTTTAAGGATGGCCCTGTGATGGACTGGCCATCCATCCAGGATGTTTTTCTGCCTATGGCCCAAGGCGCTGAGGTAAGCTCCAGCATCAACGTGATCCTACATAGGACAAGCAGTTTGGAAAATGGATGGATGGCCTTAAGGAAGGGCTCTTTTGACTTGGGCCAGTAAGCAACCCAGGCCCTGTTACAGAACCTAATCACTCAAGGTGCTTCTGAATTTACTAAGAGTGCTCTAGTAAAGTCCAGATGTAGGCTACGCAACAGCTCCATCATCCAAAAAGTGCGGATTGTCAAAACATTTGGTGACAACAGAATTTAAGTAAGCTTAGTGACAACATGTTACAATGTTTACATGGTACAGTGACTGGTAGGCTACCGTTTTTATTTGCGCTTGACACAAATTTCATGATTTCAATTCATAATCTTGTGATTTGATTCAATATTGATTCAATTGGATAAATATCAGGTCCAGAATCTACATGCGGTTTCTCAATGAAAAAATCTCTCAACTAATGCTGGCTTTGTTATTACTGGTTAAAATGAATTGTTTTAAATAATCTTTTTATATATAACATTATCATATTAATATAATTTGAGGTCATTCATGCATGTTTAATTATCTTTACAGATTGTGTAAATGGCGTTGCAGACAACGCTAGCGAATCCATGACTTATTAGGCTATCACGTTTATTTTTCCAATCCACTGGTCACAATTGAAAGCCGAATTCAGAAATAACTTGTATCCATCGGGCAGGCAATAATATAAAGTAATAATAAATAAATGAAAGCAATGCAGCAGCGGGCAAATCATTCAGCAGAACACCAGGATTTTTGCTCTGGTCTAGTCAGTTTCAAAAATACATGGCGTCGAGTCGGGTCGGACTCAAATCTAATTTTATCAGGTCTGTCTCAGGTTGGGTTTTTCTTTTTTTAAAAATCATGTATTCAAGTCGGGCTCGGATAAGACATGACTCGGTTCGGGTACAGATTTTAGGACCCAAGAAGACCTCTAGCGCAGTGTCATGTCCATCACAACTTATGCTTTGCTCACACATACAATCAGTCACAATTTGTGAGAAATGACTAGATATAACTTCAGCACAGCATTCATCTTTCCTCTGAGTCTCTGCATTACCCTCCACTTCCTCTCCAGACAGTGACCTTCAGCTTTCTCTCTCTCTCTCTCTCCACCACCCCACTTCATTTTTCTGTTCCCATTTTTCTTGGCAGATGACAGGAGACTTTGACATCTGCTGATGATCTAATGCAGCCGCTCTGATCCAAATTCAACAGAATAAAAGCAAAAGTGCTCACGCTGAATGTCTTTTCTCCTCATTCGTTTCAAGACAGACAGCCTGCCTGCCCTTTAAAACCTCACTTAAGTCATTTTCATTGCTCTTTAAATATTGCTGATGATGTGAGTTGGATGTGGGATCCAGAGATGCATTTTCCACTGAGTCGAGAGATCTAGCGCAAAAAACACATTTATGTTCGGTACACTGCCTTCGATGGCGCATTACCCAGCACAAATGAAGCATCTCAGTTTAGATGTTCATATATCAGCTGTGTTAAAGAGAAAATTGGATGCATTGCTAAATGGTGTGTGCCCGTAAGACTTGTTCTCGCTCACCTCCCACAACAAAGGCCAGCATTGTGTATCCTGTACTCCCCCCACCTCCATCCCCTCCGGCTGGTCTCAGTGCAGTTCAATTGGGAGCGCTCCGCTGGGACCACACTTGTTTGCTTTTCTGGGATCAGTTAAAATCATGCATGTAATAAGGAGAAAATGGCTTTTAAGCCTGCCTGTAGGAAACGGTGCCCGATGAACCATTATCCCTTATTAAAGACAGATCCCAGGAGAGACAGGAGGACAGAGCCGCCCACTGATGGTGGGTCTTCTTGCCCTGCTGATCTCTGCTCAGTCTGACTGCTGTGTATTTATATCTGCCCTTATGTCTGTCTATACTAAATAATCATGCCAGGAGAGCAAATTACTACTGCAGAGCAGGGTTGTGCACTATTCACAACTTAATTGAATGCCAATTCAATTCCTGAATATGAGGTAGCAAACAGGATGCATAATTGTAATTTACATTAGGATTAATGGAACCGTTCAGTCAAAAATGAAAAATTCTCATTATTCACTTACCTTAATGCTGTTCCAGACTTAATGACTTCCCAGTAACACAAAGGAGATACTTTTACAAATATACTGGCTGCTCTTTTTAATACATTGACAATGAACAAGGATTTCAAAAACTTTGAAATGTATGTAAAATCACCATAAATTATAATTTGTCCACTTTCGGCCACTTCTGTCCTGATTTCTTCGAGGGGATGGTCTATGGGCGGGTAAATTTTTTTTTTATTCAGATCTAATGGACTAAATAAGCTCTGACAGCCGCAAGACCAATGCGGTGAGTGTATGTTAGAAATCAAGAATGGTGAGAGAACATTGCGCTTGGTACTTTTCTTTTTTTTTGTCTTCAAACCAAACTTGGGTCTCCAGCCGTCAAAGTTTAAATCCCGTCTGGCTAGCGCTCTTCCCATAATGTTTGCACATTAGGTCAATAGGTGGAGCGTAGGTGGACTTTCATGCATTCAACCCAGAGCATCTACACTGCAAAAGCAATCCGGTCAAATGCGTTTTTGACTACCTCTGGAAGTGGTCGAAAGTGGACAAGCTCAACATTTTAGACTTGTTTACTGCTGTATTTAGCATCATCTACTTGTGACCCATCAACCACAATGCATCTTAATACCAGGTGTAAACACGGCCTAAGACACTGGTGTTCACAACTGTCCCTACCTTCCCCCGACTCGCAATGGTAAGCTTCTAAAAATTTGGGTTACACTTTATTTTGAGGGTCCCTTTTGAACATTCTGCTGACTATAAGTAACATTGCACTTACATGTTTACTAACTGTCATTAGAGTGTTAGTAGACTGGTAGGGTTAGGGTTAGAATAAATTGACAACTAGTTGCAAAGTTACTTATAGTCAGTAGAATGTCTGTTGGAGGACCATTAGAATAAAGAGTTAGCAGATATTAAGCAGACAGTCTACTAATACTCTAATGAGAGTTAGTTGACATGTAGTAGCAAAGTTACTTATAGTCAAAAGAATGTTCAAAAGGGACCATCAAAATAATGTGTTACCAAAATTTGTTTTTAATTTGAGCTGTTGGGTCCGATTTCATGGGAAATGTCAGTTTGATGTCATTCATCTTTGCGTAGTTATGTCACGTCTGTAACCCAAATGAAGACCCGGCTACTATATGGTGTGTGCTGAGGACACAGTTGCTTAGAATTTAAATTTGCCATCTAGATAGCTGCTTTTAATCTAGAAAGGTCTAAATGGCAAGCATCATTGACATCTGGGGAATCACCTGTTGTCAAAACCAGGAAGCCCTGAGCTGCGGAGAGCCTGCAGTTAAAAGCGAAAGCGACAGAGCCTGTGCTCAAACGAGAGTAAATGACTGCACAGCTTTTTACATTTCAGGTGCTCAATGCCTAGCTAATTTGCAATGTGTGATCTGTTCTGACTGGTCAATCATTAGATCTAAATGTGATTTATTTGAAAACCATTTACGTTTTTATTTTATTTAAATTCTGGATATATGGCTAGTAGGATGCATCACATGTCGATGATCTGATGTGGTGATCACAGACTGACCCGCGCGGTGCCGAAGCACATACTGCAGTTATTAACTGAACATCCACACTAGTTCTCCTTGCCACATTTAAAAGAGGAGCAGATTTCTGAAGCAGTTGATATGGTCCACAAATGTCTGCACCGAGATAACGATCAACTCTACAGCAGGACAATGTATCAGCTGAGAGTTTGATTGAAAGCCTAATAATGCCCCTTTTGATTCGAGGAATGCTTGTAATACTTCCCTCTGGGTAACATCACCCAAGCCAACCCAAATTTGACATTTTTCAATAATATAAGATGTATCTCAAGAATGGTAACAAAGGCTTTTTATCTTTGCCTGTTCTTATACTATAGGGGGCTTTCACACAGGGTAGTTCTCTTAGCTACAGGAACTAGCCACCAGGGTGGTTCCCCGAGAACTAAAAGTTCCCCTAAAGGGCCGTTTTCCTGGTTGCTTTCGGAACTCTGAAGTGATGTAAGCCGTGCTTGTTGTTGTGATTTTTATTTTGATGGGAACACTGAGAACGCCAGAGCACCCAGCGCTCCCATTCTACGTCTTCATTAGTTTACGATCTGTTTAACAGTCTGTCTAAAACATTATTAGATATACAGTCACTTTCTTTGTATAACAGTTCTATGAAAAAGCGTTTGCTGTGTGGTTGATGTCGCTAGCTGAGCAGAAATACATAATCATGTTTCGCTTGGTCCCCTCAAAGTTGTGTTGGATTTCTCCTTAGCATGAAGGTTTGAGAGGTCGATCTACCTCATCTACGGTGTACACTGCTTTTAAAAAATGGTGGGTGCTGTTTTGCGTGCGTGCATTCAGCCAATCAGCATACAGTACATCACTGGTAGTTCCTATTGTGCTGGGTTAGACCCTACTCTGAAGTAGGAGCTAATTTACTTTAAATTTACTTTAATGACACCAGCTTTAGCCACATTTTAAAGGGAATACACACACACATAGTATATAACGTGTATGTAACATGTATCATGTATACCGCGCAACATATGCAAATGTATACATGGAATGCTACTACACATGTCAAAATGTGCTGTATACAACAGAGCACTCTTCAAGAAATACTGTCTCTCACAATGCAATGATTTGATCAGACTGCCAACAGTTAAGGGCCATTCTCAGAGAATGCATTCTAGCTTTTTAAATAGATTGAGCACCAAAAGAACTGAGCAAAAGGTATGTTTAGAGGCACATTAATCATTCTATGGCCAATACACATACTAAATATGCTAGTCTGCATGCAAGCATGCCTATCTTGACCCCAGACTGAATCTAGTATGTAGGCCTGCTAAGATTTGTGTGCACAGTGACAAAAAAAAGAAAAAAGTAGCTGTGCTACTGACTCACAGCTGAAAACCATAGTGAAGTTGTATCACTACTACTTTCAGTTAGTAATTCCCCAACACTGCCTTGTGCATGTGTGACCGGTCTGAGATAAGACTGCTCAGCCCTGCTGCTCATTAGAGTTTAATAAAGAGCAGAGGTCAGCCCGGGGAGTGAACGCATCATCAGAAAGCGCCCCAGTGCTCCTGCTGTCACAATGAGTCCTTTTTTCTCTTTATTAACCGCTGTGCTGAACCCTGAACACACGCACACACATTAGTGAATTCCCAAGAGTTGGCTGAGCAGCTTTGTGCACCGTAAAAAAAAAAATATTTTTCAAAGTTGTAAATAAAAGTGTTTTACAAGATAATACCATTTCACATTTAATTCAATGTGTTACTTGCCATTTCTTTCTAGTTATTTGTGGTATTTACTAGCAGTTTCTGAGTGAAATTAGTTTCTACACTATTGTTTTTTTTCTTCTTCAGTGTAGGGTTCCACGACCAGATGGGTTTATTTATTTTTATTTTTTTATTGCAGAATGTACATAAGATGGGGAACAAACAACAATGTAAGACCCTTCCATCGGGACAAAACAACCTTTGAAATTGAGAAGAAATAAACAGACAAAACACGAGGAGCAAGTCTGGGGACGAATAGGTAGCCGATAAAGACCTCAAAGAAAAAATAACAGATATTGACGGAGAAATGTTCAGACTTTCTATTATGTGTTTTTTTTTTTAAGGCATTTCAAGCTCTGAAACATTATGAACAAACTCACATAGAAATATATTAAAGGAGGGTTTCCATTGTTTCCATTTACAAGTATGGATATGATGTATACCCATCAATAAACATCAGAGAAGGGTTTACATCACACTTAAAAAACATGATCTTGTTGGGTTATAGGAGGAATTGACAGATTTTTCTACTGAACCAAAATTTAGAAGTAACCTCACAGTAAAAGCATAGGTACGACCAGATGTTGTTCTGTACTTTTCTGTGCATGTGTCTCTACGTGAAACGTTAGGATCAGCCAGGGGAGGCAGTTCGGAAGGATGCTTTGGTGGGAATGATTTATCCAAATATGCAGAACAGAACTTGGCTTCAAACACCATACATCTTTAGTTGATTAAAAATAGGACAAAAAAAAAAAAAAAAAAAAAAACATTGCACGGTTGTATGAATAGACATATACTCTGTTATTCCATGCTATTCAAGCCCCTTGCTTGGGGTAGACACTCCATTTTTAGCTTTGCGATTCATTGGGGTTAAAGGTGAAAAGCCAAAGATCAAGAGTGACCATGTTGTTTCCTGCCCAAGCAAACCAGGCCAAAGCACGCACAACAGGTTTAGGTCTCCACATTAGACAGATAAGCTCTGCCAGGTTTATTGCTGTTCATTTTCACCTTCACCCGAGGCCAAGCCTTCAGCTGTAGAGTGCTATCTCTCATTTGGTTTCTCTCGAGGGAAGTTTTCAGTGCCTGCTCTCATCATTTTCAGTCTACAATCTATTGCTTGTCTCATCTCTGCTCCTCTGCGTCTCCTTCAAGTCTCGTTTGACTGCACACGGAATCTTGGAATGGAGACAAAGAATATAATCTGAGGCCCAAAGGTGACTCCCCTTCCAAGGCCCCTTCTGGCAATTGAGGGCTTATATTCTCGAAGCAGGAGTGTAACTCAGAATGTAACAAATCTCTTGGAAGGCACTCAAGTGCAACACTGAGGTCTCCTTCACTTTCAGCTCAAGATAAGGAGTTTGGAAGCTAAAGCAGACTTCTTTCCCCGTTTTCTTTTTTCTCTCTTGTAGATCAGGACTGATGTCTTATTCTGTTATTCTCCCTTTTCATTCAAGCCAGTATTTCAGAAAGTGTTGGTCTTTCTACCAGACAGAGCATTGATCGTATGGATGACAATGATGATAGATCTTGTCAAGAGACTATTTTGACCTGATTTGACTGATTTTAGGGGGATGCATGAAGTCAGTTCTCCTAAAATTGATGGAGGTCTCAATGAATCTAGTCTCAATTAATAAATAATGGTGTTAATGAGATGACTAAATAAAACCCATTAACTTAGAGCATCACAAACCTGAAATCACACGTACACACGTTTGAGAAACGATCTTGGATCAAATGCAGGACAGTTTCTACGCAACATTTTATAAATGTTTGTTTTTTGCGAAGTGAGTGTCATAATTTTAGCTCTCAGCTTTGCAGATCATTAAACATAATTATTATTGTAGACGATACATCTCTAATACTTACACATGCACACACAAATCAACTTTCTCCTGCTGCAGCCAGCTGTACGTTGTGCATGTCTTGATTGGCAGATGTCTCGTCCAATCAGTGGTTAGTATTCCGTTCGCCACATATACCTACCTTTTAGTTTTGGCCGACTTGTCGTTGTGTTTTCTGATTTGTTCATTTGCTTTTAGACTTTCCATTGCTTTTATAATTTTTGATTTTTGTTTTGCACTTCTTGGCTACGGTATGATAGTATTTTTGTACTGCTTTTTAAAATTGTGGGTAACACTTTATTATAATGTTCAATTATAAGTCACCTGTAAGTTCTTTGAGTATGGGTCTGTGTGACGTCAACAAGGGCGGAATTTCCTTGTGCGGCCCATACGGGCACCTCTTCTCCCGGAAGGGCGCGCGCGCACATGTCGACCAGAGCGAGAGAGCGAAAGCAGGGCGTTCAACAGCGCGTTTTGCTCTGCCTTAGAGAAGTCGTTGGCTGCGCTACGCTGCACAGGTCACAGGACTTCGCGAAATCAACAATGTCACCAAAGAAGTGCGTTTAGAAAACCCTGTCCAGGGGGGTGTTCCAGAAAGCAAGGTTAACTTACCGCCACATATACCCTGAACTCTCGGTTGATTAACCCAAACCTGGCTTACTCGAGATATGCTGGTTCCAAAAACGAGTCCGGGAGTAAGTTCAGACAACTCCGAGTAAGTTCCCGGTTAACACACAAGACATTCTCAACAGAGCGGCGAATCGATGAGTCACCATGGAAACAGAAGCTAAGAGAGAGCGCGCCATACTACTTCCTCTTCTTCTTTTGTTTAATGGCGAGTTACATAACCTACTTAGTGCACATCGTGGCTATGCAATAATTTTTTCTTTCAATGTCTTCTTTTAATAAGTATTCTTTATTCACTGAGAATAAGGATTATACTGTTTGATGCTAACTAATTGAATGCAGATCTATGTGTGAGATGACAATAAAATAAAAAATAAATATATTTGAACTGAATTTAACATTTAAACATTACCTTGTTATAATATTTTTATTCTAATTCTTGGGAATTGTCTGAATACCTCTTAAGTAAACTAACCCTGGATCATGAGCTGCTCCGGAGCAGGTAATGTTCAGAGAGTGAGTTGCCATGGTTACTAACATACCCTGAGGGTTACCACCGTTTTTGGAACCGAAAGGTGAGGTTATCCGCTAACTTACTCTTAAACATACCCGGGTATGTCACATAACCTGCTTTCTGGAATACCCCCGGTTTGTCCCCTGATCATTTAATGCTGAAAGATGGAGCGGTCCCAGCATTAAAGGTTCATGGTCGTGCGTTGTAACCGCAGGGGGTGAGTAAAACTGCTTCGGATGTCTGCGTGTGTGCTGTTGGCTATCGGCGAGTAAGTGCACATCAAGTAAACAACATGATCACGTATAGTTAATTTATCAATGGAGCATGCGACGTGCACCTTCCACATGTACACCTTTTAAAACGGGCAATTACGACGGCATAATGAAAGTAGAAATTAATAATTTACACAAGCCGCTAGCAAATATACACAGTTCCAGTACATAACGTTAGCACAGAGACGTCCTGCTGTAGTCGTTGCTGCTGCTGCTCCTCTGGATCGTACATGTACGGCTGAATCTGATTTGTTTATTTAGGACAATGTTTTTTTTCCACGTTTTCTAAGTATGTCACAGTATGTAAGTTCTTACCCAAAAAATAAATTAAAAAATTCTGAATGCTGTTCTTTTGAACTTCATCAAAGAATCCAATTTTTTTTTTTTTTTACACAACTGTTTTCAACATTGCTGAGAATAATAATAATGTTTATTGAGCAGAAAATCCTCATATCTGAATGATTTCTGAAGGATCATGTGACACTGAAGACTGGGATAGTGATGCTCAAAACTGAGCGTTGCCATCACAGGAATAAATTACATTTTAAAATGTATTCATTTTTAATATTTCACAACATTTTTAATAACATGAATGCAGCCTTGGTGCGCAGAAGAGACTTCTTTAAAAACATTAAAAGTGTGTTTGTGTGTGTGTGTGTTTTAGACTTTAGATTAGGGGAAGCAGAAAGTGTTGTAAATGACATGTTTGTGTTTTGAACACAGACCAGCTTAAAGATAATAAATGATATGCTGATCATTTACTAATGGTTTGTTCATCATTTAAGATTAACCATTGTTTATTGAGATGATACTAAAACTAAAGTTTTGACAAACTCAAACATCTACTATCGATCTGTTTTGATTTATTTCATGAATTACATTTAAAAAAATAAAAATAAATAACTTACAGCACATTTGTAAATCATTAACATACCACTTAAGATTAAGTGGTATGTTAATTAAGATTAAGTTTTTTTTTTTTTTTTTTTTTTTAAATGATTCATTCGTCATTAATTACTTATAAGTGAATTATAAATGAACGTTATCATAGTGTTACCAAATTTTGATGTAAAAATGACAGTAGTTTAACTGTAACAGTAATGATAATCTGAGAATTCTCCTGTTCCGAAGTGTGGTTTTATGCCTACTCGATGTACTCCATTTAGACAGCCAACTATCCATTGAGCGATCCTACAAAGACGAATTTGTGAGTGTCACGGATGCTATTAAAATCTCTCTATATGTTGTTGCAGCTGTATGGGAAGAGCAGGAGGCAGCGATGAGTCACCCTGCCTCTGATCAGGATGCCAACGAGGAATGCGCTTTCAGTCTACACTGACCTTGTGTGGAAGAATTTAATCCTTCTTACAAGGAGCCGTTTCATCATATAAACAGATTCCCCTGTATCTGAGCATCCTTAATTCTTGGAATGTGAATTTATGGGAGAGTTTTCACAAGTTTCATTAGATTTATGTGACCGTAGTCTCTATGAGGGGTGTGTGTATGTGGGGAATGTTTGCTGTGGCAGCCCCCCAATAGCGGCGTCGAGAGTGATGGACAGTAAAGAGCAGGCCCCATTAACAGCTTTATTCCACCACCTTTCAGCCTGATATAAAACTGCCTGACAGGCCGCTGCTCCACACAGCACTTCTGGCTGCCTATCTGAGCGGTTCATTGTCAGAAACAAGGCGAGAGGTGTTCTCCTCTGTAGCATGTCATCTCCC
This sequence comes from Paracanthobrama guichenoti, assembly GCA_018749465.1. Lineage (NCBI taxonomy): Eukaryota > Metazoa > Chordata > Actinopteri > Cypriniformes > Gobionidae > Paracanthobrama > Paracanthobrama guichenoti. The sequence goes on from CM031955.1 coordinate 10,859,597, forward strand.
TTTCCTTGAATCAACTTATTCTTGGCTCATCTTTATCCAATGGCTCTCAGAAGCATAAAATAAATTTAAAAAAAAAAATCAATTAGCAGTTAATCAATTAGCTTTGCTTTTTCAATGTTCTCCAATTGTCTAAATTAGCTCCAAGACGCTGTTATAAGGCTTAAGATGTTCCCCAAACAATCCATATATTAAACAAATCATTTTAAAGTCACCATGAAATCAAAATGGACAATTGTTGTTATTATGAAATATTGCAGTATTTATTTATTTTATTTTTTTTTTTATTCATGTGCCCTCAATCTAATATCATAACTTCCCCTCCCTCTTGCAGCGACCTCTTCTGATTACATTTGGCGCGAGGGCGGGGCAACCTGTCACTCACAATAGATCGACCAATAGCAAACCACAACCATCCAACCCCCCAATCAATTCCCTTTGTCCTCCCTAAATTCTCTCATTCAAGAAGTCGTCGCACGAAAACACAAAGTATTAGTGTTTTGAAGTTTTCAGCCTATGGGACGTTTTTACTGAAGTTACATTCTTAGGCCCTGTTTACACCTGGTATTAAGATGCGCTTTGGTTTATCGGAAAACAAGTAGATGAGGGAGACACATTCCCATTTTAATCCGTCTCTTTTGTCCATTTCCATCCACTTCTGTCCTGATTTCTTCAAGGGGAGGGGCTATGGGCGGGTAAATGAATGGGCGTTTTCAGATCTTTCGATCTAATGGACGCATACATATGAATGCGCCTGGAGACAACGGCCGAACCATCCAAACGCTGTGGGTGTGTTAGAAATCAGGAATGGTGAGAGAACATTGAGCTTGGTACGTTTTCATCTTCAAACCAAACTTGGGTCTCCAGCCGACAAAGTTTAAATCTAGCGCTCTTCCCATAATGTTTGTGCATTGGGTCAGTAGCAGAGAGTAGGTGGACTTTTGTGGCTGTTTGAACACATTCGACTACATAATGTAATCCGGTTGAATGCGTTTTCAACAACCTCTGGAAGTGATCTTGAGTGGACAAGCTCAAAATATTTTAGACCCTGTTTACAGCTTTATTTAGACAACCGCATCTTAATACCAGGTGTAAACAGACCCTTAGGTCACAATGGGTGACGTCCATCTCCCCACACAACCTTTTCACCTTCTAGGGTTAAGTTAATCTCACTCACACTGACATCAACTCGTCAACCCTGCTGGAGATTTACAAGCAGGGGTCACGAGAGGAATGGGCAGGTAGACCTTGAAACAGATTGACAGGCCAGAGTGACGATTCAATTTGTACCTGAGCGTCAGCCAAGTTTGGACACATGGGCATCAGAGAGCATGAAAACTCACTGCAAAGATATTTCACAGGCCGTGAGAAGCCCTTCTCACATGTGCGCTCTGAGTCACGCACAAGAAAGATCTGCCTCTTCGCTGGACTGGCTGTTCGTTTGTTTTCACTGGACACAAATTTTCCCCAAATTGATGCAATTCTATTGATTAAATAATGGTCCGTTTCCTCCCATCAGACTGTCACTCTAAATGCGCCACTCTTTCACATGTCAGCCAGTCTGGAGGGCTGGACGTCAATCTAGAACACAGTACTTCTCCTTCTATGTAATATCTATCAAAGAATCTATTGTAAACATTCGATAAAAGACACATTTCTTTTTAGGATAATAAAAGTGAACTGTTAGGAATCTGAAAGGTTAAAATGACAAAATCCACATGATTTCCATGCCACAGTTGCCATCTAGTGGACATATAACGCATTACACACTACCAGCCGAAAGGTTGTATGCACTTGACTGATTTTGATCATGATCTTTTAGTTTTGCAAACAAATAAAGTGAACTTATTCACATTACTGAAATTAATATAATTGGTTGAAATTATGTGCAGGGAATCCAGACAAAGCAGCACAATTTTATGTCACTACATAATGACCATAGTCCATTGTGTTTCATAGTTTTGATGACTTTACTATTACTTTAAAATGTGGACCAGAAGAAGATAATGATGAAAACAGTAGCAGATTTCAATATGAGAAAAAGAGGCAGTTGGTTTATAGCAGAGGAAGAGGAGGTGAGGGAGGGAAGTGGGTGGAAGAATAGCTTCAATGCCTGTTGCAACGACCCAAACTACCAGCCTGTAAAAATAAATCACACATCTGCTTCCAATGAGCCCCTGACATATTAATGCCCTTGTGCTTGTTATGAAATTCTTGTAATGCCCCCTCCCTCCTCCAAGTCCAGAGCACAATGTGCATGTGTCACCAATCCTCTTCAGCTTCCTCTGTCTGTTCATCATTACCTCTCTCTTTTTCTTCTCTCTGTCACCAAGTTACCAATACAGACCATCTATCCATCCACCAATCTATCTGTCTATACTTCCAGTGGAAATAATAGGGCAATGTGAGCTGGAAGAAAAATATTTAAAAGCTCATAATAACTTCATACAATAAAAAAAAAAAGTTTCTCAATGCAAGAGGATTATGGGTAAACATTATTCAATCTGTCCATAGCTCTTAGAAAGATCTCCTGGACAGAAACACAGAGCAACATGTGGCCCTTGTTAAAAAAAAAATTATAAATGAAACAATAACGGGAAGAATGGAGCTGCCGCTCTTTGAAGTGAGCGTGAATCTGAACTCTGCAGCTAATTATCCGCAGACAAACTGAAAGGGCCTGTTTATTTATCTGAGGAAGAACAGTGTCCTGCGAGGAAGAGGCGGACATGTGCTCCTCTCTCAGGGGGAGGCCATGTAGCACATGTAGCAACTCAGATTACCCATAGCCAACACAGATCCAGAGGAGTTTTTATTATATTATTGTAATTTTAATTAGGTAGCCTAAGGAATTTTAAGATTTAGACCACCACATATGCCCAAAACAGCATTTCCTTAATTGTGACTGTTGGGTAATATAATAAAAATATATAATACACTGCTCAAAATTAAAGGAACACTTTGAAAACACATCAGATCTGATTGGGGAAAAATATCATGCTGGATATCTATACTAATATGGACTGGGTAATGTGTTATGAACGAAAGAATGCCACATTCTTTGATGGACATGAATATTATCATCCTACAGAGGACTGAATTCAAAGACACCCCAGAAAATCAAAGTGAAACAACTGCAGGCTGAAATTTCATGCAGCAACTCAAAATGGTACTCAGTAGTTTGTAAGGCCCCCACATGCTTGCATGCATGCCTGACAACGTCTGGGCATGCTCCTAATGAGACGACGGATGGCGTCCTGAGGTATTTCCTCCCAGATCTGGACCAGGGCAGCTCCTGGACAGTCTGAGGTGCAACCTGACAACGTTGGATGGACCGAAACATAATGTCCCAGAGGTGTTTTATTGGATTTAGGTCAGGCGAGCGTGGTGGCCATTCAATGGTATCCATTCCTTCATCCTCCAGGAACTGCCTGCATACTCTCAACACATGAGGCCGGGCATTGACGTGCACCAGGAGGAACCCAGGACCCACTGCACCAGTATAGGGTCTGACAGTGGATCCTAGGATTTCATCCCAATACCTAATGGCAGTCAGGGTGCCATTGTCTAGCCTGTAGAGGTCTGTGGGTCCCATGGATATGCCTCCCCAGACCATCACTGACCCAGCACCAAACCGGTCATGCTGAACGATATTACAGGCAGCATAACGTTCTCCATGGCTTCTCCAGACCCTTTCACGTCTGTCACATGTGCTCAGGGTGAACCTGCTCTCATCTGTGAAAAGCACAGGCCGCCAGTGGCGGACCTGCCAATTCTGGTGTTCAATGGCAAATGCCAATCGAGCTCCACGGTGCTGGGCAGTGAGCACAGGGCTCACTAGAGGACGTCGGGCCCTCAGGCCACCCTCATTAAGTCTGTTTCTGATTGTTTGGTCAGAGAAATTCACACCAGTGGCCTGCTGGAGTCATTTTGTAGTGCTCTGGGAGTGCTCATCCTGTTCCTCTTTGTACAAAGGAGCAGCTACGGTCCTGCTGATGGGTTAAGGACCTTCTACGGCCCTGTCCAGCTCTCCTAGAGTAACTGCCTGTCTCCTGGAATCTCCTCCATGCTCTTGAGACTGTGCTGGGAGACACAGCAAACCTTCTGGCAATGGCACATATTGATGTGCCATCCTGGAGGAGTTTGTCTGTGAGACCTCTGTGGGGTCCAGGTATTGCCTCATGCATAATGGAGAGGCGTTATTGAAGAGTCTATGAGTTTGTTTCTTGTATGTTAATTGCTTAAGTTAAAAGGCAGATATATTTTTTTTTACATACCAGAATTTTTAAATTTCAGAATTTGTAAAACATTTATTACATGAAAAAACATTTATTTTGTCTGATAACGCACATCGTAAAAACATTTTTGCTAGTGAAATCAGATATGCTATTAAAAGTACCAGTGTCAATACTCTCATACTTGTGATTCATTAAAACTAAGCATCATGAAACTTGCTTACGGTGCTTACAAAAGTACTTAAAGGGATAGCTCACCCAAAAATTATTTTGGAACAACTTGAGGGTGTGTAAATGATGACAGAATTTCCATTTTTGGGTGGACTATCCCTTTAATTTCATATTGCCAGCAAAATCATCACAATGTTGCCCAGTCCTAATAAAGCGAGAGTAGGATCTAATGGGAAAAAATATAAATATATTTGTTTTATTTGTGGGGAGTTGTCATTGTAATTTTTACTTATATATATATATATATCATTCAACTGAATAACTGTACAACCCATAATCCGTGAGAAAAATCCAATGTTTCTATGGAGAAAAAAAACAACAAAAAAAACACAATACTCCAACAAAGAATTGCAAAATGACACCTTACACTCTCAAACTGCTTTAAATTATTCTGATATATACAAATAAGAAATTCTTTATTACCTTTTTTTTTTTTTTTGTCAACTTAATTGGATAAGTTGCCTTCTTTGCTTCAAAGAAGATTTTCACACTTTTTGTTTCAAAACAAATCAAATTCTGTAATGTCCACCTTGGAGCAGGTTGGTTTAAGGATTTCAAGTCTTTATTTAACTTTTTTTTATGCCCATGAAAACAATGAATGGATAAATATTTCCAGAACCAAGGCCACTGAAAAAGTGGGTGGACTATGTTGTGCTCTATTCTCACAGCTTGCCAAAAGGTGTCAGAACACACAGAGTTCACTGTGCAGGATGTGTTGTTGTTGTTGTTGAGTAGTAGTAGTAGTAGTAGTAGTAGTAGTGTGTTGTTGTGTAGTGTAGTAGTAGTGAGTAGTAGTAGTAGTAGTAGTAGTAGTAGTAGTAGTAGTAGTAGTAGTAGTAGTAGTAGTAGTAGTAGTAGTAGTAGTAGTAGTAGTAGTAGTAGTAGTAGTAGTAGTAGTAGTAGTAGTAGTAGTAGTAGTAGTAGTAGTAGTAGTAGTAGTAGTAGTAGTAGTAGTAGTAGTAGTAGTAGTAGTAGTAGTAGTAGTAGTAGTAGTAGTTACATGACAGCTTTGAACACTAACCTCTGTGCAGTCATCATAACTATATATGGTAAAACTCTGTCTGGAATCAAGAACTGATTACAGCAATGTACAATGCAAGAGGTCATCACAAAAAGAAATACATACAATATTATGTTGCGCTCAGAATGCGCCCAGAATAACAACGGTCAACCAAAAGAGTTTCCTCCACACCTACAAATGTGCCCAATTGAGCCTCAATGTAACAAGCTTCTCATTTGCTGGCGTAGAAGCATCGCGTGCAATTCATCCAGTGCCTATGTGTCCCTCTAAATGGATCGGACAGTAAGTCACTCAAATCCTATCGGCCCCTGTAATCTTGTCACATGTGACCAACAAACGCTAATTACGGGGGTGATGGCCCATTGGGTTCTCATATAGACACAGCTGCACGGCAACTCTACAACTCAACCTATTAGCTCTTAGCCTAAAAACAGGTCGAGTGCTCTTACAAGAGACCCTACAAAAGACTTGGGGTCAATCCACCAAAAGTCCTAATCTTCACCCATTGCCTCTGAGCCAGAATGTTTAGGTATTTGATTAGGCTTAACCAAAGTGGCAAATGACTTAAAGTTCACTACTAATTATAAAAGCTTGTGATTGCTGCAAATAGGGTTAGTTGCGAACACAGAAAGTTGATTTGCTCTTAATGGTAACTGTAAAATGATCTAATTGCTCTTTGACAAAGTACATTGGATTGACTTGGGTGCAAAATCTGTCTGGACAGGTTGTGGATCTACCCATGAAAAATAGTGGATAATGGCATTAAAAATGTGGCTTTATCTCCTTTCATCATGTAAAAATCACCCCTGAAGGAAGAAGGAAAGCTGTCCATAACTTGACCAGGATTGACCAGGGACAAGGACAGTTCAATTACACGTATGGGTGATAATAATTGTAGGAGACCTGTACAACTTCTTGTTCATCTTCTTCATTAAATCAAAGATGGAAGCCAATCCCTGAGCTAAAGACATTTGTACATTTTCTTAGATTACACTTAGCAGAGGTATCATGCCCAATAAATGTACCTCCAAAAGTATTTTCAATTCTTTTAATAAATTAAATATTAAGAAAATGTTTGAACTACTGGTGCTTTACTCTACAAAGTTTAAACATTTCACAACTATGATGAAGACTCTTATAAAAAGTTGTATTTTGTATTGGTTTTCCTTTGCAATATTAATGTGATAGCGTAAAGGTATGTTGCATAATGTACCCTCACTCAAAAAAAATGCCGGGTTTTTCAAATATGGAAAAACAATTGTTGTATTAAAAAATGTATTTAAATATGTAAACCAACAGTTGGGTTTGTCCATATTTGACCCAAACACGGGTTGAAACAACCCAGCATTTATTAGAGTGCTGGGAAATACATTTTTAACAAGAGATGACTTGAATAAGTAAATATGTGTTATTGACACAGGAGCTGGAGAATCCAAACCACCTACACAGTGCATTAGCCTAACAAGTCAGAGGTCTGAGTAGCCATATAAGTTACAAACAAGAAAATTATTTTGTTGTATATTATATACCAACAACTTGGAAAACAGACAAAACAGCAAAGGTAAGAAGCATAATGTGAGAAAAGAGCCTACTATTATAATAGGCACAGACCTGTAGCAGAACTAGCTTTACTCTGCGCTGACATAATTTTTGTTTCGTTTTTTGTTGTTGTTGGGGTTGTTGTTTTTTTGTGTGTGGAAAAAGGCATATCAGACAGGAATTCTTTGGACTGAAGACTATCCAAAGATACCCCACAGCCCAGCAATACCAGCAGGTAAAAGAGGAAACTGATGCTAAAGTAACTAACCAATTACAGAGTAAGATAAAGGATTAGTCCTCAGCTCATCTGCAAATGGGATCAGTGCTGATTAGTGGGGTTTAGCATGACGCAGAGGAACTTGATTCTACAATCACACAGCTCCTCAGCCGGCCACCCCCTTTTGCAGAGAAGGGAACCATCAGCAAAAGCCACGCAGCCCCCCAGCAGGTCCATTTGGGTGGATTTATGTGAAATTCCAGAAGAAGAGGCCTCTGGTTGTCAACAGTATGGACTCTCTTAAGTTGTGGGTGGTCAGAATGGGTATAAAGAGGGAAATCCTTGATACAGCACGTTCTGCAGCCACACTTGATGACGGATTACTAAACTAAGCTTTTGGACTACGTTTCTGTTCAAGGTCTTCAAGAATTTCATCAAGGAAAAGAAAACACATCAACTCGTAAAATAACAGGCAATCATACTGAAGAAGAATCCCTGTGAATATATCCTAGTGACTCATTAGACACCAAGAACGAAAACATGGCTTTGATGCCCATGAAATTTGACTTGGCCAAACGGGTCAAGCTGGCCCAAGGACTGTGGATCATGTACTGGCTCTCTGTCATGGCTGGAATCCTCATCTTCAGCATGGGGATCTTCTTCAAGATCGAGCTGCGCAAGAGAAGCGAGATGATGGATAACAATGAGAGCCATTTCGTGCCCAACCTGCTCATTCTGGTGGGACTTGTGGCCTGTGGTGTCAACGCTTTTGGGGGCAAAGTGTGCCATGACTCCCTTGACACAGTCAAGTTCACCAAGTGGAAACCTATATTGAAGACCTACATGAGTGGATGTGTGGTTTTCTGCATCGCCCTCTTTGTTACGGCTCTGCTGTGTTTCTTGATGCAGATCTCTCTGCACTTCGCCCTGGCTGAAGGCCTGAAGAATGGAATGAAGTACTACAAAGACACAGACACACCAGGACGATGCTTCATGAAGCGAACACTGGATATGACCCAGATTGAGTTCCGCTGCTGCGGCAACAACAACTACAAGGATTGGTTCGAGATCCAGTGGATTAGCAACCGCTACCTGGACTTCAGCAATGATGAGGTTAAAGAGTGAGTACTGATATTTTTTTCCTAAAAAGCAAGAAGTATCAATGGAAATGTAGAGAAGAGGTGGGGAGGGATCTATGTGGCAGAGATTCTGAATGATTTTTATGCATTTTCTTGTGATTAATCAAAAGGTACAGACATTAAACATATATGTCCAAGTATTAGGACACAGTAATTAAAGCTGATGTTCATCGGGTTTTGGGCAAGTTGTAGCTTGTTTGAGAAAGTAGGGCAGCTAAGTGGATAGAGATCAGCTGACGTATATATTATTCTCCTCTTCAGAAAACATAACCTAGAAGGCGCTCTAATATGCAATAATTTACAGAATAACCAAGGCAAAAGATAACATAAAAGTTCTAACTGACACTTGTTCTAAGTCTCAAAGCAGACTCCCAGAAAACTGTAATGTTGAATGCAAGAGGGTTTGTTTTGAGAGATTCCTAAGTAGATAATTGGCTGGTAGGTTTAAGAAGCAATGGGTAAAGGGGGCGAATGGGTCCATGGATTAGATAATCTGTCAGGATTCTATTCCAAAGTCCTTTAAAGCTTACCCTCCACACCACTCATAACATTGTGCCCCCCAATGTTGACCTCCCAAGGGGCCATCACTGTTTAAGGTGATATATGTTCCCAAAGAGATGTTCACAAATCTAATTTAAAAGTGGTTGTTTTCTTCATCAGATTGGAGTTCTTGTCTTTGTCCAGTAATCTCAAAGTTAATGTAAAGATGCACATTTGTCACTCAATGCCACACCCAAGAATATGGACCAATTAATGCAATTAAAATATCTGCCTGAGAGTTCTCAATCTTTTTGGAATTTCTTAGCCGTGTCCAGAGCAACGTGGAAGGCAAATACTTGATGGAAAGCGTTCCCTTCAGCTGCTGCAACCCTGGCTCCCCTCGCCCTTGCATCCAGCATCACCTGACCAACAACTCTGCTCACTACAGCTATGACCACCACACTGAGGACCTAAACATCTGGACCAGAGGTTGCCGTGAAGCCCTGGTGTCCTACTATGGAGGCATGATGAACAGTATTGGTGCTTTTGTGTTGCTGTTCATTATTATGGAGGTGGGTATGAGAGAGGAACTGCAATCTAAAGTTGAAAACGGCTCATTTATGGCCTTTGACTTTGTCACTAGATTACACTCTTGGTGGGTAAAGAGTGTGTTACTAGATTATAAAGTGAGCTGCTAGATTATAAAGGTCAGCTAGTACGTAAAGAGTAATATAAATAGGTCTGAAAGAATCAGATTAATTAACTGCTTAATTGATTTAATTAACACTTTGTGCTGATAACATGACGAGGTATTAACGTGGGAAGTTGATAAATAACATGAACTTGCCATATTTGCCTATTCATATTTTCCTTTTACAGGACTTGTCTACTACAAAATACATTAAAACTACACATTCATGCATACTCAGTTTAGTAGATAGGAACAGCAAACCTTCAAGGTTCAGCTTCATTTTACAGTACGTGCACTTTCAATATACTTACCAACAAAAGTACTGAGTAATGTAAGGTAACTACATGGGTTAAGTTATGGTTTAGGGGTAGGTTCAGGGTTAGTACCTAGTTATTACCCTGTGTCATTACTACGATAAGTACACAGTATGTTCACGCGAAACAGGACTGTCAAATAAAGTGCTACCATCTTCAATCTGAACTAAAAGGATATATACTATTAGGGTGCAAGTTCTTCGCTTAGGGGGTAAAAATTTGAAATACATGACCAGTGGTATACTGTTAGCGGACATCCCAACACTGCTCGCGGCAGCGTTTAGATGAATATGTGCTGCATGCTTTCCTCTCAATAACAAAATGAACACAACAAAAATGACAGCAGTGAGAAAACAGCAGTTAAGAAAGCATCTGATCATAGCGATATAGACATGTTTGCGCAAGCTCTGAAATTCAGCTCTCAAGTCACATCACGTTTATTTCTATTTCTGTTCATACAATAGCTTGCTTTAAATCAAGCAGCATTAAAGTTTTAAACATGAAAAAAAAAGTAGTCACTTTACATAATCGCCACGGACCATTGGTAGTTTGAAGGTGTTTACCAGACTTCTCCGAAGTTTTCTCCGAACTCATTCCCGAAACAAACTCAAATCGAACTTTGCTTTGGTCTGATTTTTTTCTAAATGACATCACACCAGTTCATTCTTCAATTTAACTTGAAGTACATCGGGGCCTTTCGTGATTGCATAATGTGACGTGACAGCAAATGTGCAAAAAAAATGAGTTCAAGAGGGTTAACCTTAGCTTGAACCGCAGGCTTAAGTCCTAGAATCTTGGTGCCAAACTGGATATTTCCTGGAAAAGTAGAGCTCATGTGGATCAAAACAGAAGCACACAACAATGCTTCTGTTTTGAGCATGTGTGGAACTTTCTAGAGATTCATTAACCCGACATTTCGTCACAGGCTGTGGTGACTGTCGGCTTGCAGTACCTGAGTACTTCCCTGGAAACCCTGACAGACCCAGAGAATCCTGAGAGCGAAAGTGAGGGATGGCTGCTGGAAAAGAGTGTGAAGGAGACACTTTCTAACCTCATGACGACGATCAAGTCCCTGTGTAAAGGCAACCAGGTAGAGGAGGGAGATGCAGAAGCAGCTCCCACATAAAGCTGAGAAGGTCACGCCCCATCCTGCCCCATCATGTCTGTGGCCACTCCCACTTTTGGGAGAAGGAATGCATGAAAGGTTGATTAAAACGTTCTCTCTTAAAAATATAGGTGTATATGCATACATATAAGATCAATACACCTACAATTTAACGAGATTCCTACTGAAATGTGAATGTACACACTACAATGTAAATACAAATGAAAAATAAATTAACATGTTTATTTTTTAATATTTTAAAAATTAAATATATCTGTAAATGTCCTGATATTATCACCTAACCATATCTGATATTCCAATCAAGCAAGCCTCACCGTCCACTTCCATCGAGTTTGACCCTTATATTTCCAGTTCATTTATAGGTTGAGCGGATGTTTAACCCGACAGCCTCACACATGCAATAGCATATATTTCACCATATAGATTTCACCATAAAGCCATTGTGCGCTATTAAATCAGAAATCACTTCTCATGAAGGGGTCACATGGCAGCTTTTATCCGGCAGCTGAGGAAAATGTGTTTTTGTAAGCGTTCAGTCACCTCCCAGAACTTAAAGGGATGGAAACAGTGGCACACCTTGCTTTTTACACAACGCTGCCTTTAACAGGCCTTAGGTTGTCTGACGATTTTCAAAAGCATGTTGAAGGTGATCTACTGGAGAGCAGAACTCTGTAACAATGGGGAAACTCAACAGGTTCGCCATTAATGTGTGTAGTTCTCGGGTTAAATATCTGCCTCACTAGTTGAAGAGATGTGAAAACAGGCTTTCTTCCCCATTTCAGCGCTCTGTTGAGCCTACAGTTGTGGGAAGTTGTCAAGAGTACCAACTTGTAAAAGATTCTAGTCAGTCGTGTGTGATTTGTTAATCTAAGTCAGACAACCCAATCAGCTGTATTTTTTTTTTTTCATACAATTTCTGTGACTTTAATTTTCACAGGTATCTCTTTCTGTACATTTGACCTTGACTTAGGTTTTGTGGATCATGTAGGCAACTTCATTTGTGAGATAAAGCTGTTTAATGAGATTCAGTGTTATTCTGTGGTATTTTTTTGCAATATACAGTATATAATACAGCTTGTTCCTAATGTGCACCTACCTCTGAACAGATGTGACTTCTTCTGCTTCCGTTTAAAGACTTTAAAGACTTAAATATGAGAGGTGAAAGTGGGGTAAGGTAATAAGTGGCTGTAGAGCTGGTAAGAGATGTTTGGACAGGTGAATCCCAGCGGGACACAGCTTTACCTGATTGGATGAAGAGAAGGAAATGAGGCTTTTGTCCTGCTCAGAACAGCTGAACACCCATCCTCAGGATACCTTTAAGCAAAAAAACAAACAAAAAAAAAAAAATTCTATATTTTAGGTTAAAATATATGTATAAAGGAAAGTGTACGGTTTAAAAACATTCTGTTTTAAAATATTTTCTGATGACCCCTTTACATCTATTACCTTATACATCTATGCCAATTTTGTTACAAATTACTAAATAATACACCTGCTGCTGTATCCAGTTGAGAAATGATCTTGCTTCACTGTTGATGTGGTCCACCATTAAAACCGTTCGATTAACACTGCTCTAGAATATATTGGTGAATGTCACGAAACATATCAAGAATACGCCATAAATCCCAATCAAAAGGCTTAATTTCATTTAAATAATGATAGTCTTTTTTCGTCTTTTTGCATTGAGACTTTATTTTCCTCACAAACACTCAATACAGATCAGTCCATCCAGGAATAATGGGCTTAACTGTCATTCAGATAATATTTAAGTTAATTTAATACCAATTTAATATTAAGCTACGTCTGTCACTTTAAATGCTCGAGCTCGTCACAGCAGGATGGATTCTGATTGGCTGTCATCAGCTGGATAAAATCGTTCTGAAAGTGATTCTAATATCGTTTCTCAGAGCCGTTTTCGTTATAGCTGTGGTGTGAACTCTGCTATTCTTTAATATTGAGAACGATTTTTAGAACTATATCTTAAACGTTATCTTTATAGCGATTGTCATTGGTGTGAACGGGCCTTTAGAAGAGGGGTGAAACAACTAACTTTGTATAGTTGGCGCTAAACAGGATGCGTGTCGTCTGGTATTTTCTCCGGCCCTGAAGTCCATAAACAGTGACTGGCTGGATAAAAGCCGTTAATCAGCTTTCTGGAGCAGCTTACCTTCTCAGGTGAAGCTCTGGCCGGGACAGGTAACTTACGTGCGTCTCACGCGCACCTAAAGATTTAGGACACATAAACACAACTGCCATTATTATAAGGTACTGCAAGTTAGGTTTTCAGGCTTTAGAGCTGCATAAATAAAAATTTGCCTGCTTGCATTGTATTTTCCGTCTTGCTGTGTATAGTCGAAGTTAACAACACTCACACAATGCAGGAAAAACGATCCAATCAGAATTCAGTATGCAAAGTGGCGTCATTCATTGCCGTCAGTAGGTTTTGAATTTCTTTACACTTAAGATTAAACATGAGATTTAAAGTTTCCTTTAAAATTTCACCAGAATATGCTCTGCTCGGTGCGAAAATTCACACCAGGGATGACTATAACAATAAAATATTCGCTTCAATAATCGTTGACATTTTATGAGTCCACATCACAACTTTACAGGGTTGCCAACTCTCTTTGGTTTGCTATTGGTCGAACTCATGTGAGTGACAAGTCCCGCCCTTGTACCAGTAAACACGTCATCAGAGCTTACTTTGATCATATTATAAGGGCAGATCAAAAAGATCAATGTTGTGCACAGATAATTCATTTATAATAAACACTGCAATGTTCCATGAAAAATAATGCCAGCCAGCTTAGGCTGTATTTTGATTTGATGTTTGATTTCATGGTGACTTTAAAGTGGACTTAACTCCTCGTTTACGCTAATATAGTTAACACTTTTGGTGTGAAAAGGCCTTAAAGGATTAGTTCACTTCAAAATGGAAATTTCCAGATAATTTACTCACCCCAATCTCAACCAAGATGTTCATGTCTGTCTTTCTTCAATCGAATAGAAATGAATGCTGCGTCCCAATTCGCCTACTTATACTAAAAGTATGTACTCTTTTTGTGAAGAAAAAGTACATAGTTTTGAGTGTGTAGCAGAAGAGTATGCAAGCTTTGAGACACACTACTTTGTCATCTTTAACAGATTCTGTCGCTTAGTTGCATGCATCCCGTCACCGTTTAAACTGCCGTGTTAATCGTCACAGTTCAAATCCTCCACATTCAATTCAATTTCCAACCGTATCGGAGAGAAATGTAGTAGCACGTTGATCTGCCATTTGAGGCTCATCCTCATGTGCAGTTTAAATATAATGATGCATTTAGAAGTTAATGTCTAAACATATCATTACAGTTCACAATGCTGTTGCAGGTGAAACATAATGTGGATAACACTGAATAAATATATGTTCGTCAGGTTAAATACTGATAACCCTTAAATCTAAACCTCTCTACTTAACCACATCCGTCATGTCTGTAGTTTAAAAAAAGAAGTGCAGTGTCGAGCTGCACTTCGAACTCTGACCGGAAATAGCAGACCATCCGGGTATCTTTAGAATACTTTTCTACATACTATGATTTGGGACATTCTAATTGTATTTTCGAATACCATTTAGTATGGATTGTATGCGAATTGGGACGCAGGACAAGTCTTTTTGAGGAAAACATTCCAGGATTTTTCTCCGCATAATGGTTTTCAAGGGCAACCAAATCAATGCAGTTTCAAAGGAAGGGTTTCAGAGGCTCTGCACGACCCCAGATGAGGAATAGGGTCTTATCTAGAGAAACCATCGGTCAAAAACATTTATATACTTTTTAACCTCAAATGCACGACTTCTGTGTTGCACTTCTTCACTGCGTATGGCGTCATCGTGTCAAAAAGGTCACATCCATGGCGTAAGTGGAAGTACCGACCCATTGCCGAAAAATCCATCTCATCTCCTCCTCAAACTTTAAAATTGTCCGACTTTGTTGTTTTCCCTCTAATTTTGTAAAGGTCGTTTGATTTAGCTTTTGCATGTTCGTTTTAACACTGGGTCGGTACTTCCACGTGACCTTTCCATTGTGATAGTGTCATACGTCATGCAAAAGCAGAACACAGAAATCTCGCATTTGAGGTTAAAAAGTATATACATTTTTTTTTTTGAAAATGACCGATCGTTTTGCTAGGTAAGACATATCCTTCGTCTGGGATCGTGCAGAGCCTCTGAAGCCCTTCCTTTGAAACTGCATTGAGACCCGCGGTGTGTGGAGATAGAAACGGCTCATTCTAAGGTAATAAACGCATAACACTTCATTATGTAAGGCATTTCAATTCATTATGCATTTCGGTCAATAGATCCTCATAAATATTACACACTGCACGTTTAAAAAAATAACTAAAAAAAAGCTCATTGTAATTTATAACACTATCTTGAGCAAAATATGGTAAAATGGCACCAACAAGTAAAAAAAGAAATTGCAAATAAAATACTGATTGAGTAATAAACTGATGGATACTTTAATATTCAAAGGTGGGTGGAGTGAGTGACAAGTTGTGTCCTGGAAACAAGCAGTAAAAGACTCGATCCATGATGTGTTCCCCATGTCCTGTGCTGGTGAAATACATATATAGAGATAATTATAATCAGAACAAACAACTGCACCACCAAATAATATTCAATAGTCCACCTGTAGGGTATGCTAATTTTTAGGAATTGATGGTCATCAAAAGCTGGACTAATAAGACTCTGTAACTCCAAGCGGTCAGTGAGCTTGAACTCTGGGTCTAATCCGCTTTAATCGCAGCGCTCCTGGATAAACATGAGATTGAGACAGAACTAGAGCACAGCTGAGAAGAGCTGTAACCAGCAAAATGGGTCTGCATTTGCCTACATCAGGGCACTAAGCCTACCTGCTCTGGGACATACAGAACAAATCCTTTAACTCAAACGCACAGTATAAAACCCTTAGCTCATTCATCAATACATTTTATGCATCACTTCAACGCGCAACACAGAGCTTTTTCTTTTTTATTTCATTAATGTTTTACAATATAGTACAATGTACCCATTTATACAAGAATTCACAATATTAACAAGTCAGTTTGTGATGTGATACACTGCTGCAGCCACTGGAAGTGTCTCAGGAAATATGCTCACCGCATCAGAACCAGGCATTTCATCTGAATAGCGTGAGGCATGAAAACTTGTATCTGAAAGAAGCAACGTGTGTTTTAATGCGCATCTGCATCTGCATCATTTGGACTAAATCCTCAGGCCAAGGCCACTATAAAGAATGAAAAAAAAGTCTAAAGGAGACCAAAGTTGAAACTGAATTAAGGATATGCAAATTCCGCATCCATTACTGCCAAAAAAATGCTGCAGCAGCGTCGAGAACCAAAATGTCCAAAATCACAACAACACACATGTCAAAATCATGTTTCAGAGTGGAACTGCATGATTCCATAGATAGACAAACACCCGCGAGAAACACATAAATAACACGCGTCACGGAAAAAAAAACTGAAAGTCGTAAAAACGGACCACCTTAGAAATGCATCATATTAGAAACATACCAACTAAACACCTGTACGTAAAAAACTCACTCGCACAAACACACAACCCAGACAAACAGAAACCAGGCATTCATAGGATATATTCATGTGCTCCTTGATCTTCCTCACGTTGGCTTTTATTGAATGAACGTCGCTGAGCACATTAATTAGGTGGCCTTAAATGTATTGCAGCATGTCCTACAGGTGGCGCTATCCCTGTATGGGCGTTGAGGGACATTTGTGCTTACTTGAAGGGCAGCGCCACCGTTCAATTCCCAAGCGATAAGAGAACTTTCTTGCGAAACCTATATATGTAAGCAAAATACCTTGAAAATAATTTAATATTACTTAAAGAAATTAAATAGCATTCCTATGAAGAATATCTGTGTTGCGAAGGAACCCTCATTGTTAAGGTTCAATACCTTGGCTATGTGTCTTTTTAAATATGTATTTATATCATATTTAAAAGAAAAAAGGGAGCGTAAACCACCTCTCCCCCCCCCAAAAAAAGAGAAAAAAAAAAGTCATGCATTCATCCACTGTCAGAAAGATGGAGAACGGGGTGGAGGAAGAGCAAGAGGCCTTGGTGACGCCTTGGCAACCTCTAGCCCTGCTGTGCAGGTCCCCTTTTGTGTTAAGGGTGGGCGCAAGTGTGAGAACGCATCACGTGACTTCACAGGTGCTGCCAGTCGATGCCCACCAAAGTCTGATTGGCCTCCTGGGCGTGGCCGATCTCCTCTGTGATGCTGTGCTGGCGCCACAGCTTCTGGATCTTTCTGTAGCGCTCTTGGCACAAGTGTAATGGGTTTCCCCGTCTGAGAGAGACAAACACAACACTTGATCTCACACTCAAACTGTTCGAAAAATGACCATATGCGTGAAATACCAGCAGTTGACATGTACCTTAGCCCTTGGTCTGTTTCCCCGTAGTCGTCCAGGTATGGGGGAGCATAAAAACAGCCCTTAGTTTTGCCAGCCAGGAACAGGACCTGACTCTCCCGCACCCTAACACACAAACATACACAAATGAAACCCTGCTGACGAATGCAACGCAAAGGTCATGAGTTATAGTGATCTGACCATGGGCATGACAAAGTGAAGTGCCTAAAACAAACAATGGGAACCCCACTGTAACTGTATTGCTTTTAAAATAGCAGCAATGGCATTATGAACAATGTTACAATACATATATACGCATATATGCTCCCACCCAAAAAAGAATTTATAATAAATGATGTGTGGGGTATTTTGAGCTGAAACTTGGACATAAGTCTCTGGACACCTTGTAAAAAGTGGCATAATAGCGACTTAGGGGAACGGACTTCTAAACTTTGTCACATATAGTACAGACAGTGTAAGAGTTGATAAAAAGTTGTGTAGTGTATTCTAGCCTTAAGGCAACAAATTCCCTAAACTGTGCTAGTCATGTGACTCCTAGTACTCTGTGCTGTCTCGTCTCACATAATAAATATACATTCAGTCCGTTAATATTGCAAAATAAACCTCAGGATCCCAACGCAAAAGACTCATCAAATGATAATAACGGCACTATCCATTACATAATTTGCCCCTTATATTGACAGATTTTAAGCAACATATGCTTGCACAAACCTGAGGAAGATGCCGACTCCGGCTCCGCAGGCGAAAGTGTGTGCGGTGCACGCGCCCACGTCCTCTCCTTCCAGCTCGGTCTGACAGCAGTAGCTCTGAGAGCACAGCATGGTACCACACACCAGACACAGAGTAGGAGCGCGAGACTTATCCCCTCCAGATTTAGGACACCTAGACACCGCCAGGATCAACAGAAGATTAATTATTTGACTTGTGGAATCAGGAGTGCATGAGTGCAGCTCTTTGTTATTAAAGGGTCATGAAAACCAAATTTTAACAGTTATGAATGTTGAGCATCATAGAAGTCAATGTTACCATCCATTCGTTTTGATTGTAGGAGAAACCTACCTAGTTAAATTTCAAACCTTTTTGCACTATATTCAACTTCATCTTTGTATCAATGTCATAGAATGTGACGTTTTCTCGTACTACAGTAGTACGTAGTACAGCGGTGACTCATCGGTGTCTCATAATTATTCACGAGTCTACGTGTCCTTATCCAATGAGAAGAGGCCTCGCTTATTCACGAGTCTGCGTGTCCTTATCCAATGAGAAGAGGCCTCGCTTATTCACGAGTCTGCGTGTCCTTATCCAATGAGAAGAGGCCTCGCTTAATTATTCACGAGTCTACGTGTCCTTATCCAATGAGAAGAGGCCTCGCTTATTCACGAGTCTACGTGTCCTTATCCAATGAGAAGAGGCCTCGCTTATTCATTCGTGTCCTTATCCAATGAGAAGAGGCCTCGCTTAATTATTCACGAGTCTACGTGTCCTTATCCAATGAGAAGAGGCCTCGCTTATTCACGAGTCTACGTGTCCTTATCCAATGAGAAGAGGCCTCGCTTATTCACGAGTCTGCGTGTCCTTATCCAATGAGAAGAGGCCTCGCTTAATTATTCATGAGTCTGCGTGTCCTTATCCAATGAGAAGAGGCCTTGCTTAATTATTCATGAGTCTGCGTGTCCTTATCCAATGAGAAGAGGCCTCGCTTAATGAGTCTGCGTGTCCTTATCCAATGAGAAGACGACTTGCTTAACACAGCAGCACACGTTGATTGACAGGCGCTCCAAAGAGTGAGATTAAAATCAGTAAGTGAGAGATGCATTAATGGATCAAAAGCGAGTGTTTGTTTTTGCTTTGTAAGAGTTTCTGCGTCGCATAAGTTCTCTTCAGTAGATCCTGAGTCAGTCATCGAAACAAACGCGATGCATCCACACTGTGATCTTTACGGCCCATTAACCGATCAAACGACTCAAAAAACGCTGCAAAATAAGCCTCAAAAGTTTTCAATGATGCAACAGCGTGTTCGTATATATATTTTCTATGCAGAGAACATGCGAATGGCTGTGCATTTATTTCTGCAATCAATGATAGCCGTCACAGGATATGTACTTTATGTATTTTTGTTATTGATGCTTTTACTGGGAGTGAAATAAAACTCTGAATCAGACTGTCAGTCTCCCCTCATCCCCCTCTACTCTGCAGCTTAACCACGCCCACTTTTATAGCGTTTTTCAAAACTGTGGTGAGAACTGACGGCTGCTAAAACGGGGTTTCATGACCCTTTAATCGCCTTTGATTTACAAGACAGATGTGACTCACGTGAAGCTGGAGGCCTGGTTAATCAGAGCACTGTAGTCGCACGGCAGCTCTATGAGATGATTGGACTCTCTGGGAAACCTAGAGCAGGGAATGGAAGAATGAAACTGGTGAGCACTTGAATGTCAGCTGTCAGCAGTGAACGTTTGAGTGTTGAGGTGCAGGACGCACCTGACGAGAGCCACGCTGCTCTGAAGGCCCTGCAGCACACCTGGATGAGAGCACCATCTGCAGAGCACAACTAACAGTTATCACGCCATCATTCATTCAAGCCACAGCAAACATCTGGTCAATACGCCACAGTTTTCGGAGGTGTTCAGCTAGATATTGATGGTTACCCATGCAGCAGAGTTTCCATGAGCTCCTGATTGTTGTAGTAGAGCTGTAACAGGTTGGAGGGCAGACACAGGTATCCACACAGAGCCTCCCATTCACCCACACCTAAAGCTGAAAACACAGTCATCATTAGAAATGATAGCAAATGGAGGAGTAAAAGCAGAATCTGTGTGTAATGTCATCATGTTGTGTTTAAAGGGTTAGTTCACCCAAAAATGAAAATTCTGTCATTACTTCCTCACCCTCAACCCGTAAGACCTTCGTTCATCTTCGGAGCACAAATTAAGATATGAAATCCGAGAGCTCTCTGGTGCTTAAAAAAAGTTTGAGAGACACGCGCCAATTTAAACGGGAGTGCGGACCTTCCTTTTCAAGTGAAATTACCTTTCATAAACTACTGAAATCTTTTCCCTAAACGATTCCCTACTCAGAATAGAGGTTTTGGAGCATGTGAGACCTTTGGATAGAGGAGGTGATAGGATCCGGAGACTCAACCAGCGCGAGTCATCTTGGATCCATCAGCTGGACGCGCTTCGTTATCCAGGTAGCCTACGGTGAAGGAGAGTTTTTTCTCTGTTTTGTGTTTTCTTTTTACTTTAATTTTTTTGCTCATTTCATTGGTTTCCCCAGTCCTATAGACCAGATTGCCTCATTGGGTTAATTGATTGACTGATTGTATTAGACCTTATTAGGCTAATTGAATGCTTTCGGACTATGGGTGGGGCTCAACTTATAATTTTGTGTCACTCTCATTTTGTGTGCTGCTTTGCCCTGAAGAAGACCATTTGTTGAGTGCCTGGGACCTGCCTTTGTGTTATTGGATCTTTCCCTACCCCAAGAGCACCAAGTAAGGACTATTTAACTCTACCTGAACGCCAGGTTGAACCTTTTGCAACTACTGAACTCTTTTCTCATTTCAGTAATGTGTATGAATGAATTTCACTAAGGTTGATCAATGTGTTCCTTTCACTAGTGTTTGTAAGAGGCTTTTCAATACTTATGGCTTATACAGCCCCTCATAGTTATGTTTGTTTGTTTTTTGCGCACAAAAAGTATTCATAACGTTTATGTTGAACCACTGGAGTCACATGGACTATTTTAACAATGTCTTTACTACATTTCTGGGCCTTGAAAGTTATAATGATGTTGCTGTCTATGGAGGGGATTCATCAAAAATATCTTAATTGGTGCTGCGAAGAGGAACAAAGGTCTTACGGGTTTGGAACGACATGAGGGTGAGTAATTAATGACAATTTTCATATTTGGGTGAACTAACCCTTTAAGTCATTTACCATGCAACTCAGGTGGTGCTGGAGCTCCGTTAAGATAGTGGAAGAACAGAGCGGTTGCCCTGAGATAAGGCAGGATTCCAGCTTTCACACAGTGCCACAGATGCCAGCCTGAGCTCACCTCACGCAAGCCACTGAAATACACATACAGCTTTCATATTAGGGTCATGCAAAGCTAGTAGGGGTGAAACAGTCCCCCTAAAAACTCATTTTGCAAATCAACAAATGTCTGACAGTGACTATGTTTGCATGCATAATGCGATTATAATGAGATTTAGGCAATATTGCGATGAAACTGTACCTCACGTAATCAATACTTTGATCAAATTGATGCGATTTAAGCTCATAAGAGTAGTAAAACATGGCATATGCTGAATTTAAAATCACAATAAACACTTTAAATCGCATCTATTCCACTGATCAAAGTGTGCATGTGGAGTTTTGGGGTGGTGAAAAATAACAGTTCATGCACAACATGAATATGAATGCAGTATATTGATGGTCAAAAAATTTACATGTAGGTATTTTCAGGCATGTTACAAAGAAAATGACAGGAATCCAGACAGAGGTACCAAAGAACCGGTGAACAAATCTGTGAAAGAGCTTGGCCAGTAACACACCTACTGTATGTGAGTTCATCATCTGTGTGGTGCATTGGGTATGTGAATAAAATTATTGTCGTCAAATTCTTTGAGAATAACCTGAATAATGAAAATTGCATGTAAACCGAGTGAAAAGGTTTTCTTGTGTCATGTAAACATCTTACTGCGATTAAGTCCTTACTCTGATTATTAGAAATTATTCTTCTCATCATTAAGGTTCTATAATGCTGCATAAAGGCACAATATGTAATTTTCGCCACTTGAGGTCACTTGTTCAAAACAAAGGCGTAGCTTGATGACACCATGATTTCGTGGAATCATGGGAGTTGTTGTCTTCACCTCTCTGGCCATGGAAAAGAATCCGGCAGAAATCATTTTCATGGTTGAGCTAATGTATTAAAGATTTATTAATGTTACTGTAGTATGAAGCAGGGTGAGGCTGAAAGCCATTGGAGTGGAACGAGGCCGCTCGAGTGATCGCTAATGAGAGATAAGCGTGACACAGCACGATAGCAGCGAAGCTTTTATTATGCCGCGGACGACCAAGTTCAAGCGGAGTTCGACCATCAGTACGTTTACATGGACAACAAAACTCCAATATTAATCTGATTAAGACGCTACCATGTAAACAGCGATTTCTAATTACCTTAATCTGGTTAAAGTCATAATCGAAGTAAACACAAATCGAATTAAGATTTGGAGTATGCCTATTTTAGTCAAGCGTTTCTCAAAGTGTGGGGCGCGCCCCACAGGTGGGGAATACAGGCATGACAAGTGGGGCGGCGACAAACGGGAGGCAACTGTCATTTTTGTGCCCATCTCTATTAACCTTCTGAGCGGTCCCACATGTGGGATTTTTATTTCTGTGCCCCTGAGAGTACGGGATATATGGGATTTAGAATGTTCAGTGACGTGGCATAACTGCCAGATTCAAACTGTGTTTTCGCGCTTTGGCTGGCACTGAGCCAGAGGTAGACGAGCTCAGCGCTTGACATACATCATGCAGTGTTTTCAATCACATAATGTTTATTTTAGGTTTCAAACATTTAAATACACGCAAGTACTAGTAAAACAATACATCTAGAGTTTGTAAAATACACACTGGTGTCTATGGAAGTAGCAATAACAATCCATTCAAATACTGTATCAGATACACACAGTGTAAGTAACTATAACATTTACTCTTCTCCCAGTTCACCGACCACTCACTTGCATGTATTTCAGGAGAAACCGAAGAATTTAAGTGCTGTAAATCCGATTGACAGGACTTTCCGAACTGCGGTGCAAATAAACATGGCAGCACCCATCTCACGTTATAGATCAAGATAATGGTAACACTTTATTTTACAGTGTAAAATCATTTATAAAGGTTTTTAAACGGCAAAACACATGTATTTGAGAATCTGAGTATCAGATAGTTGATGACATGGTAAGCAAGTTTGTGAATAATTTGAAAACTTAATTAAAGCGATACATCCGTCATACAGCACTATTTTGGCTGCAGTGAGTCATGTGACAAGCATGACACGTCGCCATGGAAACAATAAGGGTAAACGGTCGCCTTAAAAAAATCATTCTGGGGGGTCAGCTAGAATATCTTAAACGTGTTGTGAATGTGATGGCAATAAACTAGGCTTAAGTTTAACTGTTAAAATGTATACACACCTTAATCAAACTACTAACATTGAGTCTGAGTTTTCGACAGGACACATACAAATGCACACCAGGCAAGTGCAGAGGGGAGGGCTTTGGGGGCTCGAGCACCTCTCCTTTTAAAAAAAATCAAAAGTGCCCCTCTCAACAATCATCAATAATACTGTGGCCAATAAAACAGGATTTAAGTTATAATTAATATAACAAGCAGTAACAAAGCGCTCAAACGTCGGAAAATTCCCGTTTATCTTTTTCGTATCTGTCAGTCTGAAATGTCGTTGCCATGACGTGTTGCTATGGTGCGTGTCTTGCTTGACTGCTCATTCTGACACTGCCTCCTCTACTTTTTTTTTCTTTTTGTTGTAATTATTCTGCTTATTGTAAAAGAAAAATACAGTAAGTTTGAATCTGTAATCCCATATTCATAATTGTGAACAAACTGTCTGCTTACAACAGCGGTCAGGTACCTCTAGGCTCATGAGCCATATGGCTTATTCAGTGAACTGTGGCTGGACGGCTGAAAAAAACAACCTTTTTCATCATTGATCAAAGAAAATTATTATTAAAGTGACACCCGCAGGTAAAGTTACAGAGGGTTGCCTGAGCCCATTCAATTTTAACAGACCCACCAAAGTCGCGCTATGATTGGACGTCGGACAGCGTAGCGTGGCATGGGGACGTAATGACGAGCCATTAATCAATCTATGATCTATAACATGAAAAACGGGAACATGACCGGAATATTCTAAAAGAAATCTCATGTAAACGCCTTAATCAGAATATTGTCTTATTCAGAATAAGGTCAATAATTAGATTACTGCTGTCCATGTAAACGTAGTCCGTGTCAAAAAAATAATTGTTCGCGTGGTTTATAAATATTTAAATCCAAAAATTGTGACTTTAACATTTTTGTGGAAACCGTGAGTTCTTGTGTAACAATGTCTTCACTGTCACTTTTGATCTATTTACCAAACTGAACCGAAACTATGACCCCAGAACAGTGAACAAAACCAAACCGTATGATTACCAGAGACCATATTAGACTAATTTCTTTGTGATACAAAGTGCAAGTGCATCCCTTCGACATATCAACAGAAAAAATGGCATATTAAAGCAATAAGCCTTGGATGGCTTTTATAACCAAGTTATAAATTCACTGTTTCACAGGGCTTATTGCTTTTATACAACGGTTACCACACAATACAAATATTAAATCATTTTAATCGAAAATATATATGCATCAATGCAACTTTCATAAAGTAAAAATCACTAAAAGCATTCCTTTTGGTGCCTGACCATGAACAGCAACCACTGATCTATATAAATATTCACTATATAGATCAGTGACAGCAACACAAGTTACATTATTACGCCATTAGATGGCGGCATTCCAAAGTAAAGCGAACATTCAACAGATTTTTATTATGAACGAGTGTTGTGCAGTGATAGAGAGAATCGTTGGGTGAAGCGATCACAGCTGTGTTTTATAGTGAATAAAGCAATCAAAGACTGCAACTAAACATTTTATAATGCAAAAAAAAAAAAGCAAAACATCATGATGCTTGAAAAACTGGCTTTACTTCTTAATTTTGTATTTGCTTCTTTTGATTTTGTAGTGAAATTATATAATGGAAATATATGAAGTCAATTGCAAGGTTTAAGGGTGTGTGCTTTCACCTGCTCAGATGTGTCCTGAGAGTGTTGTAGAGCATGCACACTCGCTCCTCCTCCTCCCTCTCTGCTCCTCCACTCTCCTGCTCCATCCGCACCTCCTCTGATGGCACACAGGAGTCAGCAAACATGAACATCCCAAAACACTCAAAAAAAAATCACCTATGAAGTCTCTATGGTCATGTTGCCACTGAGGTTCTCACCTGGTACGGAGGTTAGAAGGATCTGGACTATGTGAGCAACAGTGACCAGGTGCAGGAAGTGCAGTTGAGCAGTGTCCTCACTAAGCCCTGAGGAATCCAGACAGTGAACCGCTGGATGGGACAGCACCAAGCTCACCTGTCACACACACATAAAAAACTGGGGTCAGAGGTCATTCTGAAAAAAGAACTGTGAGTATGAGTAAGAACCGTTACACACCGTTTTTGCTGTTTTTTTTAATTGTTTAGAGATGTGAACAGGATATGTTGTCAACTTGAGTTATTAAATTAGTAGAGATTGTGTGAAGTCTGACGCTTATGTGAATAGCAGATGTAGGACCAACTCTGGTCGTTTACCTACCAGCAAGTGGAACATGTCTATATCCAGAATGCATGGCGTGTTCTCCACCCGGGGATCAGGAACCAGGGCTGAACAAGCACAGATGTTCAGATCATTCACTCACACTATTTGACACATGCCAAAACAACTGTAGCGCTAATATTGTACCTGCTAAGAGCCTGATAAAGTGATTCTGTACAGTGGTATGAGAGGTGGAGGCTGTCCAGCAGGCTGAGCCAAACCGGGTCAGAGAACTCAAACAGTCATCCTGCAGGCACAAAGCATTTGGGTTAATAAACAAACCAAACTCAAGAGTAAAGGGATAGTTCACCCAAAAATGAAAATTAGCCCATGATCTACTCACCCTCAAGTCACCCTAGATGTATTAGAGATTCTTCTTTCAGACGAATAAAATCTGAGTTGTATTAAAAATGTCCTGGCTCTTCCCAGCTTTATAATGCCAGAGATTCAAGATTCAAGAGTTTTATTTGTCACATACACAGTTATATACAGAATATACAACCGGCAGTGAAATGTAAACAGGTCCGCTCCATGGACAATGCAAATTCACAGTTAAAAACACAAGGAGGAAATTATATAGAAATAGGATAAAAAAAAATCTACTATCTATCTATCTATCTATATCTATATATATATATATATATATATATATATATATATATATATATATATATATATATATATATATATATATATATATATATGTATGTCTATATCTGTAAATTATAAATAATCAAGTCGAGAAAAAAAAAGGTAACAAATAAGGATAAAGTGGAATAAAATAATTGAAGTAGACTTTGCAGTGAGTAAACTGTAGACTTATAAATGACCCTGAGATATGCTCGGATAAGCGCACGACTCTTTGCAGGGCTTTGCAGTCATGACTTGTGCTGTTCCCATACCACGCTGTGATGCACTGAGTTAAAACACTTTCTATCGCCCCTAAATAGAAAGTTTTCAGGATAGCTGGTGAAACCCTGAATTTCCTCAGCTGGCGCAGGTGGTACAGTCTTTGCCTGGCTTTTTTCACCTGTGTCTGAATGTGTGCAGTCCAGGTCAGGTCCTCGGAGATGTTTACTCCCAGGTACTTGAAGCTGCTCACTCTCTCTACTGGTGACCCGCTGATCATGAGGGGGGAGTATGTCCGTTGCTGTCTCTTCCTGAAGTCCACAATCATTTCTTTGGTCTTGCCAACATTCAGAGAGAGACAGTTGTCCTGGCACCATGATGTTAGATGCTCCACCTCGTCCAAGTATGCCGTCTCATTGTTGTTGGAAATGAGGCCCAGGACAACAGTATCATCAGCAAATTTGATGATAGAGGTGGAGCTGTGTGTGGACAAACAGTCATGCGTGTAGAGAGAGTAGAGCAGGGGGCTCAGGACACAGCCCTGTGGAGCTCCCACACTCAGGGTGATGGAGGAGGAGGTGGACTGGCCTATTCTCACCACCTGAGGCCTGCCAGTGAGGAAATCACTCCACTTCTCAATCCAGTGGCAGAGAGAAGGATTCAGGCCGAGATCCAGGAGTTTGGAGGTTAGCTTGGTGGGAACTATGGTGTTAAAGGCTGAGCTATAGTCAATAAATAGCAGCCTTACGTAGTTCCCACTTTTGCTGTCGATGTGAGTGAGGGAGGAGTGGAGGACATGAGAGATGGCATCTTCAGTCAATCTATTGGGACGATAGGCAAACTGAAGAGGGTCCAAAGTGTCAGGAATGAAGGCGCAAATGGTGTTTTTAATGAGTCTCTCAAAGACCTTCATGACTATAGACGTGAGAGCCACTGGACGATAGTCATTTAGGCAAGAGGGTTTACTGTTCTTAGGGACAGGGATGATGGTGGATTTTTTGAAGGAGGTGGGGACCACAGATGTAGCAAGGGACTCATTAAAGATAGATGTAAACAACCCGGCGAGCTGATCAGCACAGGACCGCAGGATACGACCTAAAATACCATCCGGCCCAGCAGCTTTCCTGACGTCCACACGCTTGAGTGCTCTCCGAACTTCATCCTCCGAGACAGAGATCACGTGGTTGTTGCTGCTCTGAGTAATTTCCTCTAACATGCCACTTGGCGGAGTCGCGTTGCCGCGGTTACAGTCAAAGCGAGCGTAGAAAGAGTTTAACTCGTTCACGAGCAACGGATCAGCGCTTGCCTCTGCAGAGGCTTTAGATCCAAAAGAGCAGATGGACCTCAGACCTTGCCACATGCGCCGCGAGTCGTTGAGTTGGAAATGAGACTCCACTCGGTCTTCATAACGGAGTTTTGCGGCTTTAACTGCACGCCGCAGAGCATAACAGGACGTTCTGTATTCAGTCATATTCCCTGAATGGAGACCGGCGTTGTAAGCAGCAGTGCGTGCGTTCACTGCCGCGCGGATTGAATTGTCCACCCACGGTTTCTGATTTGAGAAGGACGTTATTGTTATTGTATTGTTTGCGTGGCTTGCTCTGTAAGCGTGTCGATGAAGCAAAGCGCCACATCTGTGAACTCACTGACGTCAGCTGAACTCGCTCGGAACATGTCCCAGTCTACATCCTCCAGAGCTGCCTGTAGCGCGGTCTCCAACGCTTAACTTCCCGCCTCACCGGGGGTTCCTGGAGGAGCTTTTGTTTGTATTCGGGAGTGAGGAAAATGGCGGCATGATCCGATTTGCCAAGCGCTGGAAGTGACCGCGCTTTATAGGCGTTCTTAAGCGGGTGTAGCAATGATCCAGTGTGTTTGCTCCTCGTGTGGGGCAGGAGACGTGCTGATGAAAGTTTGGCAGGACTTTCTTTAGGTTTGCTTTGTTAAAATCGCCGCGACAATGAATGCCGCGTCGGGATGTTGGTTTATGATGCCGCTGGCAACATCATGAAGGCCAGATAAAGCCAGCGCTGTGTCTGCCTGCGGTGGGATGTAACGGCGGTCGCGACAACCGCAGAAAACTCCCTCGGCAGATAGAATGGGCGGCAGATGATTGTTAAATGTTCCAGATGAGGCGAGCAGGACAGCGAGAGAATGGTGATGTTCCTGGGATCGCACCATTTCTTGTTGATCATGAAACACACTCCACCGCCTTTGGATTTACCGGCCTCGGCTGTTCTGTCCATCCGAAAAACAGAGAAGTTCTCCGACGGCGTCACAGCTGTGTCCGGGACCGCGGGCGTGAGCCATGTTTCGGACAAACAGTAGATATTACAGTCTCATGTCCCGTTGAAAACTTATCCTGGCTCTAAGATCGTCCATCTTATTATCCAAGGATTGAACATTTGCTAGAAGAATGCTCGGGAGAGGAGGTCTGAATGCCCTTTTCCTCAGTCTGTTACGGATACCAGCACGTTTCCCGCGGTGTTTCTTGATTCTTCGCTGTCGGCTCTGTCCATATTTAAAACTTTATAAAGTCAAATATCTAGCTTCCACTAGATCGGAAAAAAAAACTTAACTGGTGTGCAATGTCGTCAGGCGTTAAACCGCGAGTTGCACGCAAGTTGAATACGGAAGGCGATCTGGTGGAAGCTAGATATTTTACTTTATAACGTTTTAAATATGGATATTTTTCTTACACAAACGCTTCCCTTCACTCCAGAAGGACTTTATTTACCCCCTGGAGCCGTGTGGAGCAGTTATATGATGGATAGATGCACTTTTATGGACTTCATTAACGAAACAACAAGTCACTGGCATTATAAAGCTTGGAAGAGCCAGGAAATTTTTTAATATAACTCTGATTGTGTTCGTCTGAAAGAAGAAAGTCATATACACCTAGGATGACTTGAGGGCGAGTAAATCATGGGGTAATTTTCATTTTTGGATGAACTACCCCTTTAAGAACCCACTTAGATAGGACAAACTATTAACTGATATTCATTACACATTCAAATAACAAGTTTGCATAATTATTCAAATGTTTAATTACCTGTCTGCATGGTAAACTTCCAAACAAAGGCTTTTCTTCATCCACCAGCAATCTCTCTGTGAGAGAAATTAAATTAATCTAATTTAGTTTCCCATTTACTTCTAGCTCTCATAATTCACCTCGCTTAAAAATCACAATACATTTTTTTTTTTGCATTCATGGGTCTGGTGGAATTTAATCAGTAACTAATTAATGAGTGAACGCACAAATACATTTCAAAGTTTTGAATGCTACCATGTTATTCTTACTTTTACCCATTTTATTAATTTAAAAAATTAGAAATTCTTTGAAATTTCAAATTTTTCATGAACTACAGATTAACACTGATGCAAGAAAAAATCTCTCACTTTTCATACAGTTTATTTTAAGATCACGATATGAAATGTATAAGAACATATAATTTGAGAATTACCAGTACTCACATTGAAATCAATGGACTTAAATTCCTTTGAAAGTACAAATCATGACTTTACAACATCAAAATTACTTTGTTTTCAAACAAAATATGAATTTTACTTGCAGAATGAAAAACTTTATTTATTTATACATTTATATTTATTTATATTTAGGGCCCAAGCCCTGAAAGGGCGAAGGCCCTATTGTTCTTCTAAGGATTATTATTATTATTATTATTTTTCTTTCGCCTTTTTGCCCTTTTTGGGGCCCTTAACATGCTCGAAAACTCTTGAAACTTTACACACTCGTCGGAATGCGCGGCCATCAGGGTTTGGGCTGGGTTTGGTACCCGGGCGTGGCAAGGGGGCTCGACAGCGCCCCCTTGAAAAAAAAAAAAAAAAAAAAAAAAAAAACTGTCCATAAATCAAAAACGCTTGCATGTATTAGTATGAAACTCGGTACACATATAGAACTCATCGGGCCGAACAAATTTCGCGCTCTAAGTTATGCGTCAGCCCAACAGGAAGTGAGCTATTATGGGTCGTTTTAAAACGCATACTGTGGAACTTGAAACACTCCTCCTAGGCGATTAACCCGATCAGCACCAAACTCGGTCAGCATGAAGTCAAGGCATTGAGGATGATAAATTGTGAGCGGATTTTTGATATCTCGAACGGTTTGGCCGTGGCAGGAGACGAATTTATGGCAAGAAATGGGAAACAGGAAGTGTGTTATAACGTCTGCATACATTGACCGATTTGGATGAAACTTCAGCTGTGTGTTCGTTGTAAGAGGCCGATCACATGGATATGACTTTTGTGAGTCAAAGTTATAGCGCCACCAACTGGCAGCAGGAAGTGCTTGTTTTATCAAAAATGCTTTGAATCACCGTCTTATTTTCACCCGATTTACTTCAAACTTCACCAGCATAATGCCAAAACATGGCAGATATAGACATATGAATGGATTCCTGATATTTTAAATACTGTTGCCATGGCAACGTGTCAAAGTTGAATAATCTTTTGGGGTGTTTTTGAGACTCTTAGCATGCTTGAAATGGCATGAAACTCAACACACACATCAGTGATGCCTTCCAGTATATATGGAGAAAAAATTAGAAACGGGCGTGGTGGAGGGGCTCAGTAGCGCCACCTTTTGACAAAAGTGGGGGGGTTAGTTTTATCTACAGTCACCAAACTCTGTATATATATATATTGTTCTCATCGAGCCGGACATCTTTCTAATTTACAGTCATTAGCTCCGACCAACAGGAAGTCAGATATTTTGGTTTGAATTTGGAATTTTGGATAAATCAGGCTCTGAGTTATTATAAACTATTCGTAGGAGATGCATGGAATCGACACCAAACTCGGTCAACATGAAACAAAGACACTGAAGATGCTATAGTGCGAACGATTATAGGATATCTCAAACGCTGCTGCTATGGCGAGGGATTAAATGAAGGACAAAAAAGGGAAACAGAAAATGTCTAATTTCTTGTAAAATCATTGTTTGATTTAAATTAAATTAAGATTGTATGTTCGGTAATTGAACTTGGGTGAATTTAAAATGGATGTACTATTTTTCAGATCAATATATTTATTTTATTTAATATATTTCATCTGAATCTTATTTTGTCTGCCCTCCCTTCATTGTCCAAAAGATGGCACTGTTGACTTAGTTTTGATGGGAAAAATCCCTGTTTCCCTCTCTGTCTGTCTCTGACTCTTTCTCTCTCTGTGTGTGTGTGTGTGTGTGGAGGGGGGGATGGGTGGCTGACAGCTAAAGCATGCCTCTCTGTCTATGCCTCTGGCTCTTTCTCTCTCTCTGTGTGTGTGTGTGTGTGTGTGTGTGTGTGTGTGTGTGTGTGTGTGTGTGTGTGTGTGTGTGTGTGTGTGTGTGTGTGGGTGGGGATGGGTGTGACAGCTAAAGCATGCCTCTCTGTCTATGCCTCTGGCTCTTTGTCTGTTCTGTGTGTGTGTGTGTGTGTGTGTGTGTGTGTGTGTGTGTGTGTGTGTGTGTGTGTGTGTGTGTGTGTGTGTGAGGGGATGGGTGGCTGACAGCTAAAGCATGCCTCTCTGTCTATGCCTCTGGCTCTTTCTGTGTGTGTGTGTGTGTGTGTGTGTGTGTGTGTGTGTGTGTGTGTGTGTGTGTGAGGGGATGGGTGGCTGACAGCTA
This sequence comes from Paracanthobrama guichenoti, assembly GCA_018749465.1. Taxonomy (NCBI): domain Eukaryota; kingdom Metazoa; phylum Chordata; class Actinopteri; order Cypriniformes; family Gobionidae; genus Paracanthobrama; species Paracanthobrama guichenoti. The sequence goes on from CM031955.1 coordinate 10,891,910, forward strand.
AAGCATGTCTCTCTGTCTTTGCCTCTGGCTCTTTCTCTTGTGTGTGTGTGTGTGTGTGTGTGTGTGTGTGTGTGTGTGTGTGTGTGTGTGTGTGTGGGATGTGTGGCTGACAGCTGTGTGTGTGTGTATGCCTGGTGTGACAGCTAAAGTGTGTGTGTGTGTGTCTGTGTGTGTGTGTGCCTGGGTGGCTGACAGCTAAAGCTCTGTCTGTGCCTCTCTCTGTGTGTGTGTGTGTGTGTGTGTGTGTGTGTGTGTGTGTGGAGAGGGGGATGGGTGGCTGACAGCTAAAGCATGCCTCTCTGTCTATGCCTCTGGCTCTTTCTCTCTCTGTGTGTGTGTGTGTGTGTGTGTGTGTGTGTGTGTGTGAGAGGGGATGGGTGGCTGACAGCTAAAGCATTCCTCTCTGTCTATGCCTCTGGCTCTTTCTCTGTGTGTGTGTGTGTGTGTGTGTGTGTGTGTGTGTGTGTGTGTGTGTGTGGATGGAGGGGGATGGGTGGCTGACAGCTAAAGCATGTCTCTCTGTCTTTGCATTCTCTTTGTGTGTGTGTGTGTGTGTGTGTGTGTGTGTGTGTGTGTGTGTGTGTGTGTGTGTGTGTGTGTGTGTGTAAGGGGGATGGGTGCACCTGCAGTATTCTGAATGTCATTGTGAACTCGATTTGAAGAGCACTGCAATATAGTTTTATACGATTAGTTTCATAATTATTTTAATAAAAATATAAAAAGACCTTTAGATAAATACTGGACTTAAGGACTTTAAAAAATGTAAGCTGCAAAAGATAACTTTGCACTCATTTCAAAGGGACCTATGACATCATCTGACATGAAATTCATCGAAATTGAATTGATCTCATAGATGTTGTGGTTTGTGCTCATAGCAGCACCGACTGCTGCAGTTAATGAGGTGAATTCACATGACTTTGACAGTCATTTTATTAAAACATTATTTTAACTACAAAAAATAAATAAACAACTTGTCTAATGTACTTTACGTAATGATGATTGATCTTAAGATATTTTAACCTATAATATGTGTTGTGCGTACCCATGTTTACACGTATACAACAATAGAGTTTAGATGCGTTTCATATCATAGGCTATCACAAATAACTATCACGAAACAAAATTTTTTTTTAGAAAAACTATACAAATGCCTTGAATTAAATACTGGCCTTCTGGATTTACTAATTTTTGAGCTGCAAAAGATAATTTTGCGCATATTTGAAAGTGACCTATTATATCCTATGACAATAAAATTAATCTATATTTCAATGACATCATGGGTGTGGCTTGTGGTCATAGTGGCACCAGCTGCTGCGGTAAATGTGGCATATTTAAAATATTTGTAAAAAAATATTCTCCTGTTTAAATGCATATTGCCTGTCGTGCACAGTTTCCCCGAAGCCACCGGGGTGGCGGTGCCACCGGCTTGGGCCCGTCATCGCTGCTCGCAGCTTTAATTATTTATTTATTTTTCTTCATGCGGCAATAGTTCATCAATATGCATGTGTACTTAACAACATTCTTAAGGAAAGTTTTCAATAATTTTACCATAATATGTACAACAACAACAACAAAAAAAGTCTACATAGAATCATGTGTAAAGCCTCGGTTGATATCAGGGTCAAAATAGACGAGAGCACTAAAGGTATTTTTTTTCTTTTGATTATGGACATTTTCTTCTAGAAAAAAAAATAATGATGTGTAAATAACTGATGGCTCACTTGCACAGTAATAAAATGATGCATCCCCCACCACCAATTTACTGACCAGTTCAATTCTTGGGGGGTATTATGCATTACAGTTCAACAATTTCTTGGACTGACCTATGGACTGAATGGTGTAGGCACAGCTGCCCCAGCACATGATTGGCACGCGAGGGTCCTGCTCATTTGGGTGCACTTTAAGACCAACTTTATATGTGGCTGTCCCAAACGTGGTCAACATCTCCTTTATGGTGCTTGAGTACGGGTTGCTGACAGACAGAAACATTCTTTATTAGTGTTATGTCTTTTGTTTGACTTTTAACAAGGACACTTTTGAGAAAGTGAATTATGGATGTGATTTACTTTGGAGTGTGGTCCAGTCTGAAGCCATCAGGTGGTGGACAGGTATTTACACCATCTGTATCATCAACACCTTCAGCATCTGCAGACATGCATTGATCACTTCGTTTTCATTCAAGAACATTCCCTGTTAAGCCATTGACTCATTGAACAGTGAGGACGTTTTGGGCACATTTGAAGTATCTTTGAGGATTGGATTGGGGTTACTCACTGTTGGCCTTGCTCTTCCTGTGAGCAGAAAGTAGGGCTTTCATCTGCTGAGAGGTGATGTTCAACCACTGGCTCAGATCAGGCTGTTCAGAACTGCAAACAAACACAAACACTCAATCAAATCCATCTAATGCCTCATAATTTGATAGAAAAGGACAGAAATCATGCAATAAAGATGGTCATATTAGAAAAACTTTGGAGAAATTTTGCAGGTTCTGCAAAATAGTGTGGCGATTTACACTGTATTGCCAAAAGTATTGGGACACCCCTCCAAATCATTGAGTTCAGGTGTTCAATCACTTCCATGGACACAGGTGTATAAAATCAAGCATTAGACATGGAGACACTTCTGCAAACATTTGTGAAAGAATGGGTCACTCTCAGGAGCTCAGTGAACTCGAGTGTGGTACCGTAATAGGTTGCCACCTGTGCAATAAGTCCATTCGTAATGTTTCCTCACTACTAAATATTCCACGGTCAACTGTTAGTGGGATTATAACAAAGTGGAAGCAATTGGGAACAACGCACAGAGTGATAGCCACGTAAACTCACCGAGCGGGGTCAGCGCATGCTGAGGCGCACAGTGTGCAGAAGTCACCAACTTTCTGCAGAGTTAATAGCAACAGAACTCCAAACTTCATGTGGCCTTCAGATGAGCTCAAGAACAGTGTGTAGAGAGCTTCATGGAATGGGTTTCCATGGCCGAGCAGCTCATCCAAGCCTTACATCAAGTACAATGCAAAGCATGGGATGCAGTGAAGTACGCCGGCACTGGACTCTAGAGCAGTGTAGACGTGTTCTCTGGAGTGACCAATCACGCTTCTCTGTCTTGCAATCCGATGGACAAGTCTGGGTTTGGCGGTTGCCAGGAGAACAGTACTTGCCTGACTGCATTGTGCCAAGTGTAAAGTTTGGTGGAGGGGTGATTATGGTGTGGGGTTGTTTTTCAGGGGTGGGGCTTGGCCCCTTAGTTCCAGTGAAAGGAACTCTTAATGCTTCAGCATACCAAGACATTTTGGACAATTTCATGCTCCCAACATTGTGGGAACAGTTTGATGATGGCCCCTTCCTGTTCCAACATGACTGCACACCAGTGCACAAAGCAAGGTCCATAAAGACATGGATGAGCGAGTTTGGTGTGGAGGAACTTGACTGGCCTGCACAGAGTCCTGACCTCAACCCAATAGAACACCTTTGGGATGAATTAGAGCAGAGACTGCGAGCCAGGGCTTCTCGTCCAACATCAGTGCCTGACCTCACAGATGCGCTTCTAGAAGAATGGTCAAATTTCCATAAACACACTCCTAAACCTTGTGGAAAGCCTTCCCAGTTATAGCTGCAAAGGGTGGGTCAACTCCATATGAAACCCTACGGATTAACAATGGGATGTCATTAAAGTCCATGTAAAAGGCAGGCGTCCCAAAACTTCTGGCAATATAGTGTATGAAGCACAGCTCACACAGAAGTCAATTTTAAAACCTAGAAGCTTGAGAAAATCTTTCGCCCTCACACAAAATACCTGATTGCCTGGATTTGCGAAACTTCATCAAACAACAGTTAATATAACTCCAAATGTGAGATATGAGCTGACTGAAATAGGCCAAACTGTTAATTACCAATTACTATGGATTTACTAACTACTCATTTAATAGATGCTTTTATCCAAGTGGCTTGCTCAAGGGTGCACTGGTTTTGAAAAAGGCACCACCTCTACCGATAATTATAAAGGATTCATATTCATGATATATCTTACCATCTGCACTGTGTCTTATAAAGTGCACTGGTTGATTATCATGTGGCAGTGTGTAATAAAAGCAGTGCTGAGCTCATATGAGTTTTGGCTTTTAGTCTCTTTATCACACAAAAGGATCAAAGGGTTTGCCAAATTTACTACAGATGAGCGTATTACACAAACACTGTCCATAATCAACCAATCCGCTCCATTCACTTATTCTCCTGGTCACACTAATTACCGATTACTTACACTCTGAGAGCTTTGTAAAATACAGCAGTCGTAACAAGTATTATACCAAATCAATCAAAGACAGATCTGTGTTTGTTGCAGTACCTGCAGCTGGTCTTAGTAAGAGGCAGCAGTGGAATGACTGTGTTACTCAGACATTCGCAGAGTGGACACAAGAACTCTCCGTTCTCCACATCGTAACTTGTGTGTACACGTAGCCTCTGCTGTCTGCGCTGCTCTTTAGCCTGCACCGCTTCAAAATACCTGCAGGGGGAGACATTACACACAGTTACAATGCAGAATGATAAAAAGATCAATAATCAATTATGATAGAGACAAAAACACTTTAGGGCTGCACTATATTTGGGGTTAAGGTACATTTTTTGGGGAGAGCATATGCATAGAAAGTGGAAATAATTTAAAAAAGTTAGAGGGGAAAAGACACTCCAGGGCAGAATGATCTGATTACAACTTTAAAAGAATCTGGATGTACTCTTCACAAGAACCAACTCACTCAACCATAAACATAATGTGAATGTGAACATTTAATATGACTATAAAATAATTATTTTATTTTTATTGTGCTTATTAATTAAACCATAAAAAAATATTGAAATAATTCTATTGCAATTTAAAATAAATTATTTAATTAAAAAAATCCTTTTATAACACAACTGTAAAAGTTACTATTTTAATATATTAAATATTAATAACTAAATATTAATTATTAATATTTAATATTAAAATAGTAATTTTTACGTCGCAATTTCTTCATTTTCAAGTGAAATTCAAATTCACCATTTCTATCTTCTACCTTTTCATGTGTGTGTATGTGTGTGTATCTTCTACCTACGGTGTGTGTATTGAAAGAGCATCATATCAAACTATGATGCTCTTTAAAAGATGATGGTAAAATCTTGCCATAATCTATTACTATCTCTTTAAGTGCTAGATCTAAATCAAATGGGTGTAAATTTAATACGGTTACATTCTTTTGTCCTTCTGATAGGAAGAGCACATTTTTGACATATGGCATAAGCATGGGGTTCTCATTTTTCATGATGATTCTTACCGCTGCCAGCAGTGAGAGTGCATGATGTGTCCGCAGCTGCCTGTGTGTGTGCCGAACGACAGGTCAGGGTGCATGAAAAGAGGGTCATACTTATCTGTAGCACAAGAACAATGGCATTCATTAACATGAACATGCACGTATAAGGTACAATGAACCAAACATGCGCACAAGACATGCCTGGGTTGTGTGGAGGTCTCTTCCGGTTTTTGGACATGACAGTGGAGCGCTGGACAAAAGCAGCGAGCACCATGGCTTTGCCGTCAATCCTGATTTCCTGCTCTTCCTGACACAGGATACATGTCACCACCTGCCTCCGCTCACTGCCACCTGCACGCCACCGCCGTGGACCCACGCACACCAGCACGCTATCACAAGAACTGGGGCTATGAAGCAAAGACAGAGAAATTAGAAACTGGAAATCAATGTTTGAAAGTTTGAATGTTGCAGCGTGATGTGTTTGTGTACCTGTGCTCCAGTAAGGAGGAGGTGGAGGGGTCGAGCTCCTCCAGACTCTGCTGAAACAACTCTTTGTTCTCGTTGATGAAGTGTCTTTGCATCTCTGACATCTGAGCCATGATCTTCTCCCTCCGGAGCCGTGCCATTTCTGCTTTCCTCTTCCGCTCCGCCTTATCCTTGTCCCGCACCGTCTACACACAAATTCAGTGAGACAATACTGCAACCTTAACAGGTCATGACGCAAGTGTGTTTCACTTCCTATGCTCACCTCCTCTTGACTGTGCCCAGAGCTGTCACTAGGGGGCGCACTGGCTGTGCACTCCCGTGTGGTCTTGATGGTGGCTACAGTCTGCAGGTACACAAATATGAAATGTTTTCTGAAAATCCTTTAGCAATATTGCAAACATGTCATCTTTTGCTGCACCCTATTGGACAGCTGAGTTATTTACACATTCATTCTAGTGACAGGTGGTTTTGTAATAAGATTTTAATCAGCTTTACCTTAAGGATCCAGCGGATCATGTCCTTGTGCACCTCCAGATGAGGAGCGTTCTGCAGGGTTTCCAATAAAGCCAAGATACTGGGAGTGTTCGCAGGAGCCTCACCTGGTCCTACAAAAGAAGAGATTTGTTCAGCTCAACTATAAGAGGTGTGTGTGTTTGTTTGTGTGGATAGGAGACAGAAGAAAGACATACTGGAGATTTTGAGAGTGAAGTTGAAGTTGGTATCATTATCTTCTGCGCTGCTGCTGAGATGTTGCTGTTCCTCCACCAGGCCCATGCCTATGAGATGCAGCACCTGTGGGACACGTTCATACAGAGCTCTGACTTGGATAAGTGGCAAGAACAGCGTCTAACATCATGATACAAGTACATTTATATCAAGATAACATTCATAATATAGTAACTTTCACCAGAAATTCATTAGCCCTTTTCACACATACAGTCTTTACTGGTAAATTGTCGGTAAATGAACAAAAATTTTAAAATACATGTAAATCCGTTACGTCAATTTACCAGTAAGGGAAGGTGTAACATTACCAGTAAATTACTGTGCGCTGAGTGAACGCAGAATGAAGATTACTGGTATATTCCCGTATGAAATCAGAACATCTGCTTTGCCAATCATAAGTTCTTAAGGAGATGACATGATTACTCCACGCTGTTTACTTTAAGGTTTTTAATAGATATGTAAATATGCACTTAATCATATTTGACCGCTGCGCCACATCTCGCAGCTTTTTCAAGGTGTCGTGCTCGAGACGCAGCCTTCTTTCCATTCATCAGCGGTGCGGCTCTGCAGTTTGATACTCTTATGCGCGTTTTGTGTTTTAAGAGCAAAAACATGTTCTGTTTGATCATCCCCTCATGCCTTTCACTCAGAAGTAAAAATACATTGTCAAATTGAACAGATAGTGAAATTAAAGGGCTTTTTCTCATGCGGGCGAATGAAGACAACAGCGCCGCGTTTAAAGATCATTTCATGACAACAGAATTAACTGGTATTTTGGTGCTGATGTGTCTCTTACCGGTAAAAAGCCAGAACATATTTTGCATATTTGTGCATTTACCAGTAAAGTCATACTGGTAATTTTCCGGCAATTTACATGGATTTCTGTGTGAAAGGGGCTATTGACAAAATTATTTAAATATTAAAACACCTCATTTTTTTTTATAATACTGTGACTTAATACGAGAGGTAATATGACTTGGTAATATGAGCAGGTGCTCCAGTTTGTGCAGACGTACCCTCTGAAGCATGGACTCAGACCAGTGTCCCCCGCTGGGCTCCATTGCCCACTGCAGCACAGCTCCCAGAATCCCCAGCAGCACGTCACATTGCAGCATGTTCACCAGACTAGCAAACAGCGGACAGAACCGAGGCAAAACTGGCGGAGGCAGAACTACAAGAAATATAGATGCAAATCAGATTTTGGCACTGACATCACATGTTGCCAGGGCTGCACAATTAATTGATATGTAGGGATGGGTATCGGGAACCGGTTCCATTTTAGAACTGGTTCCAAATTTCCCAGAACCAGTGACTGGATCGGTTCTTGTGTGCACATTTTAATGTGATTTTAAACCATTTAAGCGCAAAGACGACGCACGTTGCTTTCTGTGCTGCAGGCACACATGTTTCAGAGTGATGCACTACATTCATTTACACGTGAGCTCACGATCCGCCGGTGTTTGCAGCATCTCACAGCGGCTCAGTCCACACAAACTCAATCTCTGCATCCGTTCTGAGTTTAAGTTGCTTTAACGCGCATTTGGGATCCCAACCATCGTTCCACACTTGTAATGAGCAACATTTATCAACATAAAACGCTTTAAAGGCTCCCTGTAGTTTTGTCGAAATAAAAGTTTGATGATTTAATATTACTATTGTAAAATGTTAAAAAAAACAATTATATTATGGTCACACTATTTCAGTGGTCCACTCTAGACAGTCTACCAACTATAAGTAACTTTGCAACTACATGTCAACTAACTCTCAACAGTGTAAGTAGACTGTTAGGTTATTAGGTGTTAGGATTCGGGTTAACAGAATAAGTTGACGTAGTTGCACAGTTACTTATAGTTGTCTAAAGTGGACCATCAACCATTTATTTTTAATTCCAATTTTTATTAGAAAAATCACCATTACATTTTTTCCCCCTCAAATAACTATGAATGCGTTAATAAGGCATAATGTTTATGTATATGTAGTAGCCATATTCTCAATTTTGGACAGTAAAAAGTGATTAAAAAAGACAAAAATAATGAAACAACTCATACGCAATGTGCCTTACTGAGCAAAATGTTAGTACCTGAATCTTCCCCATTTTGCCTCTTTATCTTTCTCTGAGCCTCTTCAGCCTGAATGACGACACAGAACAACTGTTGAAAATCCATGTTCCTTTTCAATCTCAAAGAGTATCAATCTCAAACATGCAGTGTACCTTAGACTGGTCCGCTCTGGAGTAATGGTGGAAGTACAGGTTGAACATCTTGGCACACTCTGGCCTGAGTTTATAAAGTCCTCTACCCGTCACACCAGGCTTCCTGTACAACACATGTCACACAGGATTACACACGAACTAATCCAATGCTTTGGATGGGACTCATATTCAGGACACTTACTTAAACGAAGCCACACTATCAATGACCCGCTCCATGCCGGTTTCCTTATTCTCCTGTGTGCAGAAGACAGAAGGGTGAGGGAAATTCATTAGCACCACTAGGTGGCAGTCACATTCAAAACAAGTTTGTCAAAACAAGGAACTTCAAGAAAAGATCAATACTTTTTAGATTTGAAGAATATAGCACTTTTTTCTTGGCTATCACTGTTTGTGCACTTTGTAAGTTGAGCAAAGAGATCTATTATACAGCTATTCTCTGCTCAAAGACCACGATTAGGGACAGGAGTTATACAGAATTTAATCACTGGATTAGAGTGATTTAAGATAGAAAGAACAAATTAGCTTTACATAATTCTGGGAATAATGTGGATAAAGGGATACAGGGTTCCCACTTTTTTTCAGCAACCATTTTCCAGGACATTTTCAATTATAGACAAGGATCACCTAAAGTAATATATTGCGGTCTCCATAAGTCTTTAAAAAGATTTACAGTTTATGGTCATGATTTGACTATAAAATAAGTTTTTAATTATACATTATAAGAAAATGGTTCTCGTTACCAGTGTATTAGATCTGTTTAAAAGTTGTGTTTAACTATTTAAAAATAAAGACATTAGTCAGTCAATGACAAACATACGCAAGTGGCAGGTCTATTAGTCTACATTTACACTTAACGCAAAGAACTATTTTAACTAGGGCTGTCAAGTGATTAAACATTTGAATTAATCACATATTAAAAATCACATATTAACACTGGAGCCCCTCAGGGATGTGTGTTGAGCCCCCTCCTTTTCACTCTGCTGACACATGACTGCACACCCATACACAACAGCAATCTCTTCATCAAGTTTGCGGACGACACGACCGTAGTTGGTCTCATTAGCAACGATGATGAGACGAACTTCAGGAGTGAGGTGAGCCGCCTGGCCAGGTGGTGTGGGGACAACAATCTCTCTCTGAACGTGTAGAAGACGAAGGAGATTGTTGTTGACTTCAGGAGAATGCACACCCAGCACGCTCCTCTGACCATCAACGGTGTGACTGTGGAAAGGGTGAGGAGCACCAAATTTCTGGGTGTACATATCACAGAGGACCTCTCCTGGACCGCCAACACCACAGCACTGACCAAGAAAGCACAGCAGCGACTCTACTTTCTCCGCAAGCTGAGAAGAGCCGGAGCCCCAGCCCCCATCATGCGCACCTTCTACAGAGGCACCATCGAGAGCATTCTGACCAGCTGCATCACTGTGTGGTACGGCGCCTGCAACGCATCCTGCCGTAAAGCACTTCAGCGCATAGTGAGAGCAGCTGAGAAGATCGTTGGTGTCTCTCTTCCACCCCTCCAGGACATTTATAACAGGACAAAGCCCTCATCATTGCGAGAGACCCCACCCACCCATCGCACAGCCTCTTCAGTCTGCTGCCATCAGGGAGGAGGCTATGCAGTCTCCAAGCAAGGACCAGCAGACTGAAGGACAGCTTCGTTCCCCAAGCTGTCAGGGCATTGAACTCCCTCCCGACTCTGCCGACTCTCCCCTCTTCTGCCCCACGCACCTGATCTGTGAATCCTTGTGCTTTGGTCATCTGAACCACCTATTTAGACTTATTTTATTTAATGAGTACTGCCAAATCAGTTTTTTTGTAAGTAAATACATTCGTTGACTTAAGACATAAGACACTCTTTTTCGCCACCTCCTGGCATATTTATGTAATATAAAAAAATGGTCACTGAACGAATCAGTGAACAAATCTGAACGAATCATTTTGGTGAACGAACTGAAAATGAACAAATCTCTTGAAAGAATCAAAATTTCCACCACTAATTGACAGCTGTCAGACTCTCAAAGATGGAGAATGACTGGAGTGATGGCAGTAGTTTTGCAACAGATCGGTCTTTTGAAGTCGAGGACTTTTCCCCCCCACCTTCACCTGAAGTGGAGGAGGGTGAATTGTCTGTACACACAGGGCCAGAGCCTTATCAAATTGGCTCAAAACTGCATTAACTCCTGATGCCAAGGGCGCGGTGAGCTCGCACCAAGGGCGCGGTGAGCTCGCACCAAGGGCGCGGTGAGCTCGCACCAGGGGCGTGGTAGTGAGCCGTTGGAAGAGCCAACAACATTCAACTGCAGTAGCTACCGTTCAACCTTAAGAGGGCAGCACACGTTTTTACACCATATATGGTGAATTAAAACACTTTATAATCAAATGTCAAAAAATGTACTTGAATCAATGAACAGCACTGATAAAGCCCCAGTCCTGCAGATCATTAACTAAAAAAAGGTAGAAGCCTGTTCTAGGGTTTAGTTACCCTTAAGTTTTTTTATTAATATGATTTATTTTTTATTTATGAAGTGATACTCTAAATAAGAAACTAAAACTGCCAGCAGGTGGCAGTAAATGTCTTAATGAGTAAGTCATTGCGCAAGTCCTTTCATTAATTAGATTCGTTCAAACAGCTGATTCATTCAGGAATAAAGTAAATGGCTCTCTTTATGAATGGGCCATTTAATCATTGGATCACGCGATTGATTCGCACAAAACGCAGATTCATTTTAAGCACGGTGCGTGCGTCTCAGGGACACACAAACAGTCCTTCTCTGGCTTCATGGGTAATACTGTCAATGGCAAAATACAGTCTAAAATATAACAATATTAACTTGCTTATTGAACTGTTGTATAAAATAAATATCACATTTGCACTCATGCTATTTGGGACAAATAGTCCATATAATGCAAGTGAACGGCTCATTTGATGCTTGAAAATACATACACAGCAATCGTAACGGTAATCCATACAACCCCAGTGGATGAATCAATGTCTTCTGAAGCCAAACAACAGGTGTAAGAAAAGCATTCATATTTTTAACTATAAATCTTCACTTCTGGCCGTTGCGACATATGACAAGTGCATTGTGAAGCTCGCACAAGAAGTGACGCTCCTCTGTGCTTCCGCATTACTTCAAGTGCAAACTACACAATGCATCTATGTCATGTGTCACAATAATGTCACATAGATTTGCAAAAGAAAAGTAAAGTATTAAGCAAAAAAATATATATATATTTTGCAAACAAAAAAATAAGCAAGATTTGCAAAAGGAAAATAAAGTGGTTTCATTAGCAACACTCCTTTTATTCTGCATTTCAGTAAACTGTGTGCTCGCAATACTATTTCCCCTTTGCGCTTCATGGCACTGTTTTGACATGGGGATAGAGTCAAGAAACTGGGGCATGTTCAGCGGACATGGTCACGTCGTCTGCTCGAGACACAGATCAGCACCATGGCTGGGAGGCATCCGGGTGGATCGTTTCCTTATACTCACACTTTTATTAGCATTAAACCAGGCATGGTTTTGTTTTGTTAACTAAATGTGTATTAAAAGCTTTTGCTTAAGTTAGAGATCACGTTAAAGTGGGGTTTATTATTAACCGTAGACTACTGTCTGAAAAAACCCTGCATCTGCTGTTTATCCCACACTTTCAAAGCATGAAAATGTTTATAGTTTTGACTGCATATTCCTCTCATGAACGCTCGTGTGACAGTAGACCGGAAGCAAATGATTTGTAGTTAAAGTAAAATAAAACAAAATACAAAATGAAACAAATGTGTTTTTCTTACACACACCTATCATTTGACTTCATAAGACATTGATTCATTTACTGGGGTTGTATGGGTTAGTCAGAATCGCTGTGTGTGGCTTTTCCAGCGTCAAATGAGTGGCAGCCATTCATTTGCACTATAGGAACTCAGAGAGATGGGTAATTTTAATAACATTTTTGTCCGTGTTCATGTGACAAAAGAAAGTCATATACATCTGGGATGGCATGAGGGTGAGTAAATGATACATTTTCATTTTTGGGTGAACTATCCCTTTCACACCCGCTCACAATTTCTGCATCTCTTTTTTTCAGATTTCAAAAGCCAACATAATTACAAAACAAAGACACACAATTAAATGCTAACAATTGTAAGACCAGCACTTTCATGATCAGGGATAAAACTGAAGCCGTGAGGGCTGACTTACATTCTCAGGCAGGGCTTTGACCAGCTCGCTGTGGGCCATGGGTCTAATGCACAGCTGGTGAACAATCTCTCGTCTTATCTCATCAGAGCTCTCCACCTGACCAACACCTGCAGTGTATCGCTCACCTGCAGGACAGAACAAACAAAACATAAATTACTAACTTTCTATGGTGTCTAATAAGGTCAACGTGTTGGACGTGTGTTGGGAAATGATCACTCACCCACAATCATAATGACCAGGTGCAGCATCTCCTCAATTAGCGTGTTATTCTGCTGAACCACATCCTGAGGGACAGAGCGCGACACACATCATTGGCAAAAGAAGTTGGTGCAAGTAGAGAGAAATCAAGTAATAAGAAAAGTAATAGGGGAAAAAGAGGTTGGGAGGCAAGCAGACCTTGTTAGCATTCTCTCTGCCGTATCTCTTTCTGCAGTCTGCTGAGCTGAAGATATGATAGAGCTCGAAACGGCTCAACACGATCATCAGGAAGTGGTTGGGATCCATCATGGAAGCCCCAGCCTAGATCCAAAATGGAAACATGATCACTAAATTACTCATGTTACTCTAATCATATAAAAAAAACAAAAAAAAACAGTGATTTTATTAGTATTTTAAATCAGTATAAAGGCAGTACCACCAGGAAGTGTTAACACTACAATTTAAATAATAGTGTTCCCACACTTTAACAAATTCATTTTCATGACCTTTCCACAGTTGTTTTGTTTTTATAGCAAATTACAGCTTAAATATTTTGGAGCTATAAAATAAAAAAAAGAGAGAAAAAGAGAAAAATGTGCACAAATGAATCCCTAAAATTTACAGGTTTTCCATCACGGATTCTTTTCCACTTAACAGACATTTGGCACAGAGAACTGTGCTTAATTATTAATTATTAAATATTCCCAGGAGCAATGCATTATTAGTTAAAAGGATTAGCTCACTTCAAAATTATATTTAACTCACCCCCATCTCATCCAAGATGTTCATGTCTTTCTTTCTTCAGTCGAAAAGAAATTACGTTTTTTGAGGGAAACATTCCAGGATTTTTCTCCACACCATGGTCTTCAATGGCAAAGCAAAATGTTGAAGGTTCAAATCAATGCAGTTTCAAAAGGAAGGGCTTCAGATGCTCTGCACAATCCCAGACGAGGAATAGGGTCTTATCTAGTGAAACCATTGGTCATTTTCTAAAAAAGAAAACCCAAAATGTATATACTTCAACCTAAATTGCTCATCTTGCGCTGCTCTGCGACACCACGGATTGCGCAATCACGTCGGAAAGGTAGACGTAGGCAGAAGTACCGCCCCAGTGTTTACAAAGCCAACGTGCGACGATTATTACAAACACTTTAGCAAAAAAAGGTTAAACAACAATGTCGGGACGATTTTGAAGGGCATTTGCTTGGGGCGGTACTGCCGCCTATGTCTAGCGTTACCTTTCCGACGTGATCACGCAATCCGTAGCCAACGCAGAGCAGCGCAAGATGAGCAATTTAGGTTAAAAAGTATATAAATTAGGGGTGTGCCATATCTTATGTCCACGATAACATCGGTATAAATTTTTACATGATTAAAAAAAAAAAAAAAAAAAAAAATGTCATATCGTGATATCAGTGATATAGCCGTGCGATGACGCATGGTGCATTTACGTTCCCTAGCACGCACAACAGTAACACCTGTCTGAGAGTAAGAGCAGCATGTCAGCCTCCAATTATGATTTAGTACATAAAAAGGGAGCTACTTCAAAAGTATGGAAGTGGTTTGGTTACAAGAGGACAGACCTCCAACAAAGGAGGCAAAGAACCGGCCGACATGAAGCGCTTATGCCATGGTCATTTGCCAGCACTAACAACTGAAAACTGTTATTGATGTTTGCAGCGCAGTGTTTGACCGGAAGAGTAAGGCTGATAAGCTTACATTTATTTGAATGAATTATAGCATTTATTTGAATTAATTATCAAGAGCTATAAAGAGAGATTCGTACCTGCTTCTGTTCAGCGTCTCTCTTAACAACGATAATGTGCGTTTATTTTTGTAAAAATAGCGATGTAACCCCATCATTGCTGAGAAATATAATAATCCAGTAGAGAAGCTATTTTATAACTAAAAGTCATAGGACGGCGTTGATAAGTGTCTGTGCTCATGAATGTTTGTGTGTGCGCAGCGCGATATGTATGCGAGTGACGTGTGTGTGTGTGTGTGTGTGTGTGTGTGTGTGTGTGTGCACGTAGCACGATCGCCACGTTCTGTATGCAAATGAGGTAGGCCTATGTGTGTGTGTCTGTGCATTAATATAGAACGGTGATCCAACGGACTTAGACCTATCTGTCCATTAAACGATTTTATTGCGTAACTTCCAACCAATCAGACTTGAGTAATCAGCCAGACCATGGCATAAATTACTTATTGTTACATTAAAATGTTAAGGAGTTTTACTTAAGATTTCCAGGGAAAACTCTACCATCACCAATAAAATGTTGTTCCATATATTTTGTTCTATATCGTAATAAATACCGTTATCGCAAATTTTCTTGAAATATCGTGATATAATTTTGAGGCTATATCGCACACCCCTAATATAAATGTTTTGTTTTTTTTCTTGAAAATGATTGAGCGTTTCACTAGATAAGACCCTATTCCTCGTCTGCGATCGTGCAGAGCCTCTGAAGCGCTTTGAAACTGCATTGATTTGAACCTTCAACATTTTGGTTGCCATTGAAGACCATTCTGTGGAGAAAAATCCTGAAATGTTTTCCTCCAAAAACTTAATTTCTTTTCAACTGAAGACAGACATGAACATCTTGGATGAGATGGGGGTGAGTACATTATCAGGAAATTCAATTAATCCTTTAAACAATAGCTTGACACTACTGACCTGAAGCATGATGAGGTCCTTATCAAACATCTCCACTCTACACTTCACGTTGTGATAATAATAGATCTGCAAAGACAAATCAAGAAAAAGGGTGATATTTTTGATGAAAAGGTATTAACACTAAAGTCGATGATACACGGGGCAACTTTTTGAGCAATGTTTCCGTCAACGGGGAACCAGGTGACACACAGGGCCCATGACCGATCTGAAGTATCCAGATAGAAGGATGTTGCATATTCTCAATGGGAAAGTGCCTAAGCAACATCGCTCAAAAAATCTGCCCTGTGGATCATCAACGCAACAAACATGCCGTAAAAGACAATATATGTATTAGAATGAAACAGCTTCTTGCCTGATTGACCAAAGAGAAGCCATTTCTCCTCCACATCCCAGCATGCACCTGTGCACACAGTACAAGGCAGCGGAGTGGGTGCTCGATCAACATGGGTGGGCTCAGTTCACTCTGTAAAGACAAAAGAGGCCTCAGAAAGCGTTGAGAATGTTTGAAGAACAAAAATGGACATTACTCCCAAACTCACCAGGGGCAGCTGCTCAGGGAATCGATAGGCAACCTCAGTTTTGCTCAGCAGAGCATGTAAACCTAATTGCAAGAGAGAGCAAGTTGAGGTTTAGTTGATATGTAGTGTGGTTATCATCATCAACCACTTTTCAAGCAATTTTGAGAGTGAATCATATATTCATATGCACACACACACAACAATAATGGGGTTTATTAAATCAAGGGAATCACTCTGTATTTATTCCCCAAACTACAGAGTGTATATGACCTTCCTATGGAAGTTTGTTTCCGCCACAGAATAAAAAATAAAGGTAATTGACTCCTCACAATTATGACTTTCTCAGAATTACGACTACATTTTGCAATTCGAACTTTACTGGCAAGTGCGAGTTTATTGCGCAATTCAAATCTCACAATACGGACTTCACAATTCTGAGAAAAAAAAAAAAAAAGTTAAAACTCGAGATAAACTCAAAGTTACTATTTTTTGCTTCCCAGAATCGTGATACAGTTGCAGTTGTAGGGCCCTATGATTTCCACGATGCGGAAAAACATGGATGGAACCGCGAAATCCAGTCATAAAAAACAGAATTTACTGTACAGTAAATTTGTCAAATTTGACGAATAAATAAAAAGCAAGCCGCAAAAGACTGCTTCAATATGAATCCTGTGTGTGTCTGTGTGAATGAAGGGTGCAGACGCACGGTTTCATTTACCACACACTCACTGAAGCACGCGTGACGCTCGCAGTGTTTTCAGCCTCTGCCGTCTCACTATATGAATGCCTGAACTTCATCTCCAGAGACACTTCATCAGCATTTTACCGTTTCATTTGAGAAAAACTACTGTCATATCATAAACACACAGAGACTCAGAGTCAACCCATCAAAACAAAAGTTCAGTTTAACTTGAAATTGTGACAGAAATATATTACTATTGTACAGTAGAATTTGTCTCAATGTTATACTAACACTAATAATAATACATTATTATTAAAACTCTATTATTAATGTTTTATGCCTTCATTTGATTTCAAGTATTTTAAATACACAACACAGAATTTCTGAAATTAAAACAAATTCTTAGACATGACATTTTATTTATATTTATAAAAAAACGGAAAACACAGAATTTGGTCAAAATAAAACAGATATATATATATAGATATTAGTTTTTTTTTCATAAGGCCCTGAACATTTGTGTTAAACTTGAAATAAATTGTCATTAAATTGTATACGTTTTTGGATGGCTAAAATTTTATTCAGTCATTAAAACTGATTTCATAGAAATACGCAATTCTAACGTTATAACTCGCAATTCTGAGAAATGAAAGTACAAATTGCTACAAGTAAAAAGTCAGAATTGTGAGCTAAAAAGTTGCAATTATTATAATTTCTTTATTCTGTGGCAGAAATAAGCATCCATACCTTCCTTCACAATGGTTTTTGCGTGAAACAGTAAGCGTCACCTGCTAAAAGCCGGGACACAGGCAGGTGTATGCTGACTTTCTCCTGAGAGACGCAGTAGCGGATGGTGTCAACGGAGTGGCCGCACATGCTGAGGGTTATGGGCTGTTCCCCATCTGTGAAACCACTGTGGCAGTGAGTCAGCGCGCTCAGGCACTTCTTATATGCTTCGATCAGCCCTCTCTCCTGTACACGTGACGAATAACACAATTAATACGGGCTTCATCATGGTGCATTGTGGGTACTAATCTGACTGAGTCGAACATGCACTCACATCACTGGCACACCATTCCTGCATCATAGAGATGATATGCGTGAGCTTCATCTGTAAGGTGAATGCTGCCTCCCATTCTGGCTCCATCTCTATGTGCTGCCCCACCTGTCGCACTACTGGGTCCATTCCCTGCAAAGATGACACACATGCACTTGCTTTAGTGCTCAATTACCCTAGACACACAACCCTAAGATCAGACTGGTATAGTCACCTGCATGCATTTCAGCAACTCCAAGAAAGTATCAAAACCCTCCAGATACTTCTCCCTGAGCTGGTCGCCCCACTCTGTTGGACGGCTTATCAGGACATACCTGCAGCCAAGAGAAACGCATCATGACAAGCATCTCAAGAAATGGACATTTTAGACAAATAATGCACCACAACTGTACATGAACTCATTCAAACGAGTGCAAAGTAGAGTACCGCAATGATCCATGGCCTTATATTCAAAGCCAAATTAATGTATCTGCATTATAAGTAACGTATTGTTCCGAATATAAGACGACCCAGAATACAAGATGACCCCCCTTTTTTTCCCCAAGAGGTACCTTTTTGAAGTCCAAATCTTGTCTTTTAAAGAAAATTTAATTTTATTTTAAGTATGGTAAATCCTTAGCCTAGAAATCTAGACGCACCCTAAATCTAATTTGCAGCCAGGGCGTCTAGCAACTCTCCATTGGCTTGCGAGCTGGAAAAACCAAACTCTAGTCAGGCCAATCACATCATGTATAGAGTCGGTGGGCGGGCTTAACATAATGATGCCAGAGTTGTGACGGTTCAGCATGCTACTTGAAAACAAAGAAGCTGACGAACAGCAATCCTTCAGAATCGGCTTTGGCCGAGACTCTGGAAGACTTGGAGTTAAGCTTTTATTTGAGAAAAGATCAAAGAACGGCAAAAAGTACGACATGTTCTGAGTTTTGCCGACCAGATACGGCGAAAGTTTAATCTATCAACTAGCTCTGCTTCACCTTCTTCATTGCTCTGGTTGGTTGTAGCACTATCCTATTTGCGTGCAGAGGGAATCTGAAATATCCCGCCGCTTGAATTGACCAACAACAAATCACATACAGAAATGAACACTATGACAACTATAAAAATAACCTGAAGTTCCCAAAACTTCATTTAGTAGATGAACTTCATTCTCTATGACCGATTTCTCACCTTTTTATGTGACAGATGGTAAAAACACAGGTGTCTGAGCCGCATTACCCGATCCAGGGGGATATCAATGTTTTGTCCTTAGGCCAATCACATAGCGCTGAAAAGACAGCAGTTTCTCCCTGAAGAGAAATCAAAGCGGCCGCTTCGAGGATATTGACAGGGAAGTGCATCAGTACGTAGCCCAAATAAGAAATGATGGGCCTCGCTGGTGGGTAAGTTCAGCTCTTTGTGATTTCCATTGCCTTCAGCTGGATGACGGCTCTGTTATGGACAACCCCTCATTTCTTTTTTCGGCTACGTACTGACACACTTGCCTGTCAGTTTCTTCTAAGTGGCCGCTTTTACGACCGCAGTAAGCTTTTCTTTGACTGTTAGCATTATAAGAGTCTTTTTGGGCTTCTAACATTACACTCGGACACAGCTTATTCCGTGGCTGCTTAATGAGAACTAAGAAACGCATTACAAGCAATAAAAGAGTGCTTTTAATATATGTAACTGCAGAGGGCTTAAACCACTGAGAAATGCTGTTTGGTTCCAACTAGGGATGCACCGAAAATTTGCCAGCCACAAATTATCGGCTGAAAATGGCATTTTCGGTTTTTGGGGGCGTAAGAGAAAAACAGCCGAAAATATATGCCATGCCGCCCCACCCCACCCCTCTAGCCATTAATCATATCATACGGTAAAGCGGTGTGACGCTCCACTCAATATTCTACTTCTTTAAATTCAGTATCATTAAAATGACTGAACTTCATAAATAAATAAATAATTGAAAGGAAGAAATAAAGCATTTTCGGTTTTCGGCCGAGTGTATCCAGAATTTTCGGCTTGGGCCCAGAATTTTCATTTTTGGTGCATCCCCAGTTGTAACGACATCACAGATTGCAGAAGGACTCTTTAAACTGTATTTACACGGCAAGCCTTTTATTTTGACATATTCAATGTTTTGTCCCATCTGTTTACAATCACTTAATACAGAACCGACTACATAAATTCTGCATCATACAAGCAGTCAGGATTTTTTCTTTTCTTTTTCTTGCCAATACCTAGAGCTTTATTCAAGACACGCGTGTTGTGAAAACGTATTTTAAATTGACGCAGCATCTTAAAGACGTGCACTCAAGCTCATGTTTATATACAAAAACAATGTAAAAGAAGTGCAGTGGAACACAACATTCTAATCGAACAACCTCTTAAAGTAGAAGGTGAAGTCTGTGAAGGTAAATAGGGATGATTAATACTGAAGAAATACCGGTACTGCTGCAGATCAATTATTGTATTCATTACATTAGCATTTAAAAATAAATGTTTCATCATAGTGGTGATTTAAAAATCGTTTCTTAATGTGATTTGTAACAAAATATTTTTTTTCTCCACACCCCTAATGTATATAGGCCACAGAAATAGTAAGCAGTATTCTGAAGATCACTAGTTTTAATCATATTGGAATGACTCCTATGCTACTTCCAGCTGAGTATCATCATATACTTCTGTGTAAACAGGGTTTCTGCAGGTTTCATCAAGTCAAATTTAAGACTTTTTAGACCATTATGAATTAAATTTAAGACCTATATCACGCAAAAAATAAAACACACACACACAGGGTGTCAACAGACACACATATTGCATAAAGTAAAATGGCATATCATATCATTCTGTTGCTTCTTTCATAACATAGTTGAGATGTTCACTATAGTGTAATTAGGGATGTCACAAGTACCGGTACCAAGTTGGTACTGAAATTTAAAAAAAGTGTGACTATACCAGCATTTCTGTTGTACCGACTCCTGAGTATATCCGGTACCCGCAGCTGCGTTCAGTCGCTTCAGTGTTTATCCAAGCGCAGGGCTCCAGACTGAAGCCGAATATATACTAGTGTCTGTGAATATTAAACTGCAAAATACTATTTAAATATTACTCCTGCATGTTCTGCGTCTCTGTGTGAATGACGGGCGGCAATGCGCAGGCGCGCACGCACACACAGTCTTTGTAGTCTCTGCCGTGTTTCACTATACGAGGACATGAACGCATAAACTGTCACTTCGTGAGAATTTACCGTTTCATTTGAGAAAACTGTCACCTCATGAACACAGACACTCAAAAGGTCCTCACACAACCCGTCAAATTAAAAGCTTAAATCAACGTGAAGAAATTGACAGAATATATTAAGCTTCTGTTGTACAGTAGATTCAGCTACGTCTCTATGTAATAACAACAACAACAACAGCGTCTCTACTAGTAATAATAATATAATAATAATGCCTAGATCGTTGCTTATTTTTCACTTGATCTTTTTTTTATAAACAATGTTTACTTTTAAACAGCATACTGCCTTTAAATGTTTGTGTATCATTTACTTATGATTATCATTTTAAAAAAATAATTAAATTAAATAAAAATAAAAACATTTTGCTGTGGTACCGAAATTGGTAAAGAGTAACATACAATTTTTATGGTATTGGTACCGACTACTGGAATTTTGGCACCGTGACATCCCTAAGTGTAATGTAACAATAAAAGCCCAATTTATCCCCACTGAGTATCGTATCACCAAGCTTTTTGGTGGTATTAATTTATTCTGAAGTAATATTTTTAATCAGCGTAAAATATTTATCAAAAAATTTTAAAATGTACCATAGGGCTGTTACTAATTAAATTAAATAAATTTACAGTGCAAAATTACAACTGCAAAAAAATAATGTTATGAGATTAATGTTTTGAATAGGCCTATACAAATAAGAAATGTTTAAACATACTTTAAAATACACTACACCACCAGTAGGTTAAGTAAGTCACTTCATTTCAACCGACTGGTTCGGAGTGTGAACGCGAAATAGCTTACTTCCGTGGTCATCTTTGTTTGGAACATTTTCGTTGATGAAACTGAACAAAACTTTCATACGAAACTTTCTGAACAAACTTTCAAACTGTCAATATTGTGTCTAAAATGTAAGTAACTTTAATACTTGTTTGTGAATTTCTTTACGTTTGTCGTTACGCTCATTTTATTTCTCCATGAAAGTTTCTCAGTAACAGTCAGGCAGCGCGAGACTCAACAACAGCACGACACTGATACCAGAAATACACTCTCCATTATCTATCGCTGAATGTAATAAAATCAGAAGAATCATTCTTTAATCTTGCAGGAACCCATTTAAACTAGTTAGGAGGCTGGTCATCTGCTGTAGTTAGACTGGATTCTGCCATCGCACTTCTCTCTGATGACGACGCGTAACTAACGTAACTAACGTAATCTGCGGTTTGTCCAATGATAACAGTCACTGTGTCTGTCAGACTGGAGAAATTTTCCCAGTAATGAGACCAAAAATATTTAAGGCCTTTAAGGAAAACCTCATTTAAGACATTTTAAGACTTTTTAAGGACCCTCGGACACCCTGTGTAAATGTGCGGTTCTTGACCAAAATAAGCTTGTGGACCAGATAGTCAAACTTCTGGCTAACTGACTTGAAACGAATAGGCTTTATAACCACACACACACTCGTCTTACTTGAGGTCTCCTATAAGGCTCTGGACCCGGCGGAACTTGAAGGCCTGTTGTGCGGTGTAGCGTTCAAACTGAAAGCGGCCCTGCAGGTCTCGGTGTCTGAGGTGGTCTACGAAGGTGCGGATGATGGTGGTCATCAGGTTCTCTTCTGTGATCAGCATCCGCGCCTGAAAAATACACCATGTTCACAGTCACAGTCATCTAACAGACCGCTGGTGGTTTATATATACACATGCATACATGATGATATATGATATGAGAGATATGATATGAGATATGATACATGATATATGAGATTTGAGATAATATATGAT
The DNA here is from genome assembly GCA_018749465.1 of Paracanthobrama guichenoti. Classification (NCBI taxonomy): domain Eukaryota; kingdom Metazoa; phylum Chordata; class Actinopteri; order Cypriniformes; family Gobionidae; genus Paracanthobrama; species Paracanthobrama guichenoti. The sequence goes on from CM031955.1 coordinate 10,914,938, forward strand.
GATGATATGATAGATATGATATCAATATATGAAACTCCGTAAAAGGGAGGAAGAAGGTGAGAAGGGAGAGTGAAGAGGAAAATGGAGGAGAAAAGAGGAAAAGTTAAAAAAATTAAAAATAAATAGTAGTAAAGGACAGAACGTTTTGGAGGGCTGAAATCATTGATCAAAAAGGTGACGATTAATTAGTGCTTCTCTAATGGCGTGTTTGTGTCAGTGTTTGTTTCGTGCACACAGCGTAAATATGTTGTGAACATGTTAGCCGTGTGGACGCTAGTGCTGAGTTGACAATTCTGATAATTGAGATCTCATTTTTAATCGATCTTCATTTTGATGAACCAAGATCTTTTAGTCTATGCTGTATTCAGTTGATGTGTGAACAAAACTTCTCTAAACATGATTTGTAGCGTGTCTACCATTCATTAAACACAATAAGCCTTGTAACTTTTGATATGAAAGTCAATTTTAAGATGAAATTCTAAAGAAAGTGGTTGATGCTTTTTAATGTGTCGTGACAGATTGCTGTAGCCGCTTCAGTTCAAGCGACACGTGAACCGATCATCTCTTCCTCTTTACTACAATATATAGCACCAAATCCACTTGTTAAAGGGTTAGTTCACACAAAAATTAAAATTATCCCATAATTTACTCTCAAGCCATCCTAGGTGTATACGACTCTGTAAACAGTTGCCTTGTGCCCATGTAGACAGCTGCAGTATTATACAATACAGCGTTTAATTGCACAACGGCTGCTAAAAAGGACCACAAAGTCAGCAAATCATGCAGTTCCATCTCTATGTTATTGTTTACATGGTCAAGGCTGGTATGTTACAGAGCCGTTGAGCGAGGCGGCCCTGCTCTGCGTTTCCCAAAAGAATTGTAGCAATAACCACTAATGGTCTCTACAATCAACTTAGGCGCACAATACTTTTGGAAAACGCTGCCCTGGTCTGATATTGTCTTGTTCAGGTAGCATGTGGGCAGCCACGCAGTCACGATGTGATGTAATATACTACCAAAAATTCCAAATGGCTATCCAGCGATTAATCTTTGCAGCGATTAAAACGCTGCAAAGGTAGAGCTACTAAGATCATCAAGGACTCTAATCACCCTGCAAACCCTCATTTCACGCTGCTGCCATCTGGTAAGCGCTTCCGCAGCCTGATGGCCAAAACTGAGAGACTCAGGAGGAGCTTCTTCCCACAGGCCATCAGACTCCTGAACTCAGTCACTTAACATCACGTGACCATCGATACACTGTCATTGCACTGCACTTTCTGTTCTCGTTGTTACTGTGTAACAGCCTGTTATAAACCTGTTTGCACATTATACTCTTATACATTTGTTAACCACATATTTATAAGTCTACAGTTTACTCACTGCACAGTTTACCTCACTTATTTTATTCCACTTCTTTATTCTTATTTTTTCTCCTACTTGACTTGATTTATAATTCTACAGATATTATATATATATATATATATATATATATATATATATATATATACTTTTTTATTCTATTTCTATTATAATTTCCACGTGTTTTTAACTGTGAATTTGCACTGTCCATGGAGCGGACCTGTTTACATTTCACTGCCGGTTGTATATTCTGTATATAACTGTGTATGTGACAAATAAAACTCTTGAATCTTTTAAAAATCGTTAAAATATTTGTGTCTGGGATGCCGTGAGCATGGAGACTGTGGTGTACACCACAAGTTTTTAAATGTTTAGCTTAAATGTGAAATATGAATAAATAGCGCTCATAAACGGCTGTTGAGATGGTATTCTCAAGTGAAACGAGTAGAGGCTTGGAACCGGAAACAACATTCCTTACGTCAGTGGATAATACTGACTTTTCAATATTTTTGAAAAATACAGTATAACTTACTAAAATTAAAGTTAAAAACAAGCTTTTACAGCCATAAATATTTATCCTTCAACAACAAACTGGAGCAAAATCACACATATATAAATAAGCTGATCTAAAAACTGCCTTATGTGCAATTTAAATGTATATGCACAACAGTTTTAATAAGAGTCTTGATTAATAAATAAACCTTATTTTCAGTTTCTGTTTTCGCAAAAAAAAAAAAAAAAAGGTAAAGAGGAGGAACAAGTGGAAAATGAAATACGAAGATGGAAAGGGAACAGAAAGAGTGAAAAAAAAAAAAAAAAAAAAAAAAGCAGCAAAATGAAAGAGCAAAAACCCAAAATGACAAGCCCTCTTCCTCATGGCAGGTTGTCTCTCCATGCACGTACTTACCAGAGAAGGCACGGTGAACATTTGCACAGAAAGGTCAGTGACTGAGAACTCCCTGTCGTGGTCGTCTTTCACGTAGTCGCTCTGCAAGCGCTCATAGTTCTGCAGGTAGTGGTGAAGGAGGCGGAGGAGAGGAGAAAGAGGCAGAAGAGAGAGCAGAGGTGTGTGGGATTGGCGGTACTCACCACAGTGGGGGCGGTGAAGAGCTGCACTGACAGAGAGGTCACTGACACTACACGCTCGTGATCGTCCTCCATAAAATCTGTCTGGAGGCGCCGGTAATTCTAAAGGAAGGGGGCACATTCACCTTCCGGGTCAGAGGTCAGAGGCCATCTGAAGTTATGCCCCCCGACTCTGTTCTCGTTCTGCGGCACATACGGCCTAAAGTTACACCGTGGCACAGGTCAGTCTTGAGAACAGGCATGTCTGGAGCCGGGGGACTTGAGTTAAAGCTGAACTTTGCACAGTAGACTTTCTAGAGTTGTTTAAGCTAAGGTTCTAATCTCTGCCAGAACATGCTGTCAGTGACACCTGAGGTAGGGCCCCATGCGGAAAACGCAGACGGAATCTAGTCATAAAAATGGAATTTACAGTATAACACGGAATGTCACAGAATTTTTAATGACTAAATCAAAAGTAGGACTGTACACTTGCTTTTTTAGTAGTGTCTGCAAATATTGAAGCATAAAAAGACTGCTCCTAAAATATGAAGTCCTGCGTGTTTCTGTGTGAATGATCAACAAATTTTATACTGAAGCACAAGTGTCTCAGTATATGACGACTCTCATGCTGCATTCACACAAAACGTGAAGATGGAAAGGCGCGTTGACGTTGTCCTGCGCCATGTTAGACGCGTTTAGCGCAGCGGACACGATTTTGCCTCATTCGTGCGTCCGGTTCAAATTGAGCATTTTGCGCGATATGCACGAGTGGTGCTTTTTGTGCATTCACGCGTTTGAAGCGAATACGCGTATGAGGCCAGAGTTGAAAAATCTGAACTTTGCCGCCTGTTCGCGCCGCGTTAACCAATCAGGATCCTGCTTGCTGCTGTCACATGGTGGAGTGTCAGGTTAAGAAAACATCGGCTAGTCCTTCTGACGTCTGCCGCTGGCTCTGTAGTGGTTAAACATGAGATATAACTCGCCTTGTGTATATCTAACGGGCGATCTTTGGTCTCGTGAATCTATAATTTGTTCCCTGCCTAATCGTTTTGGCTTAGTGAAGTTTCATAACTTTATATTTTTAGGCTATTTAACTTTACCGTTGAAGCCTAAAAAAAGTTTGACTGAATAGTTTGCTGTATTTATTGTATAGCTTCTTGTATAGCTATATATATATATATATATATATATATATATATATATATATATATATATATATATATATATATATATATATATATATATATATATATATATATATTATATATCACACAATGCTATTATTGGTCACACACAAACTGACATTTAACAAAAAAAAAAAGACTGGGTTGTGTTTTATGTCATATTTAACTTTATTACAGTGATAATCATATACATGCACACTTATTGTCTGAACCGCATATTTTGAAAATCTAAGTGGTGTGGTGTTTTATGACATATTTCGTTTTATTGTAGCCTAAAATATACATACAGGAGTGAGAGCGAGCTGAGCTCCTGGGGCGCCTTGAACAAGCGTCTATTTCGCTTCAAACGCTCAATTTATTTGCACATCCAATTCGCTTTATTCGCACGAATGGATTCAAAATGTTCAAGCCTCCAACTAGACGTGAATTTGATGCTCAATTCGCGTTTGGTGTGAACGCAGCATCAACGGTCTCCACTACAACCTGGCAATATAAAAGTTTGGTTTAAGAATGTATGACAAATATAATTATTAGGGCTGTCAAGCGATTACATTTTTTAATCTAATTAATTACACGATGTGCCGATTAATTAATCTAATTAAATCACAAATTACTCGCACATCAAATTTGGCTGAGGAAACACTCCCAAAAGATCATTTTAAGTCGTCAAATAAACATTACAAAAAGTAGTTTTAGAAAGAAGCAATTTTGGGTGAACTATACCTTTAATGTTTATTTTTATTAATACGGAAATAATTTATGAAATTATACTCTAAATAAGAAACTAAAACTGCCAGCAGGTGGTGGTAAATGTCTAACTGAGAAAGTCTTTGAGTCTCGATTCGTTCAAACTACAGATTCATTCAGGAGTAATGCTTCTCTTTATGGGAGAATGAATCACCCGATCGTTCAAAACGGAGCAAAACAGACAATACTGTGTCTAAAACAACACAATATTAACTAACTTATCTATTTTATTAAACTGTTGTATGAGATCAGTATCGCATTTGCACTTGTCTCGTGCTATTCCGGACTGAAAAACAGAACTCGTGTGATATTGCTTATACTATATATCATGATATAAGGGCGTTTTCACACTGGCAGTTTAGTTTGAAAAGGGCACGGTTCACATGGACAATTGGTAATGTGAAAGCGGTCAAGCGGACACGGGTTAAGCTGAGCTCAGGGGTACCGAATTCGAGACGTGATTCACGCGAATGTGAATGCAGGGCAACTGAGTTAATCATTTTAACATGTTATTTTTTGAAAGCCCTAATAATAATTATTGTACCATAGAATGCACCTCATAAAAAGTAACAAAATAATGAAATTAAAACTTTACTTTTAAGGATCACAAGTTTTAAATTTAACAGCAAACCTTCGTTGTGCAGCACTTTTCCATAAATTAAGTTGCTACATTTTAATTTGATTGGATCTTAAGATTAATTACATTGGTGATGTTTTATAACTTTATATGATTATTGATAATACATTTGTATTAAATCATGAATCCAGAAAAATTGTATTTGAATTTCTGAAGATGTTTTTTTTTTTTTTTTAATAAATAGGGCCATATTACAGTAAAAATTAATAAATTATTTAATTGTTAAAGTTATGAATTCAATCATGCCTTTTGATTCTTGCAACTTAAAACGAAAATTATGGAACTACCTGAAAACATGGAACATAAATAAAACTGATGTCATAGGGCCCTAAAACTTTAATCTGTTACATTTTAAAAAGAAATGTTAAATTATATAATTATATTAATGATTTAAATTAATTAGACATGCTTTTTGATTGCTTAAATAGTTAACCATTAAAATGGAATTCAGAAAAAATAATAATAATAATTTGAAAAAAAAGAAAAAAAAGAAAAGAAACTGAACTTGGGAAAAAAGGAAAAGAAACGTATTTTATAGGGCCCTACACCCGAGTGCACGCTGAGAGACAGCTTTCCTGCTGTCACAGAACGACCGGGTCAGTCGGAGGACTGCAGTGGGCAGCCAACCAAAGAGAGCAAGAGTAATATGCCAAAGTATCACTCTATTACTTAGGCTCTCTCCCTCTCCGAGGTAACCCTCACTGAAAAGGGACTGGATTCTCAAACTCTCTTCTCCTCACAGATCAGCTAAATCAAACGGAGTGTGAAGTGAAAGTGAACTGGATTTTCTAGTGTAAATCACAAACTTATTGGGAATATTCTGGCCATGCTTATGGAAAATTATATCAATTCTGTCTCAAGTTTAAGCTCCATTGACAGAATCTGTAACATTTTGTTGATTACCATAGAAAATTATTTCACCAGTTTAAATGTAATAACAAAAATGGTAATTGCAGTAATGCGCTTGCACTGGAAATCCTGTGTGTGGAGTTTGCTCCATGTAAAATGTGTTTTACTCCTTGCAGACAACCTTTTTTACATGGTCATGACTGGAAATAACTTTTTATAAATCATTTTCATGCATGCTATGTTAAGTATAGTATAATGTTTTGTGGGAATGTTTTTTAAATTGTGTGCATTTGCCTTGCGCTATAGACTTTCAGTGTAACAGCATTATATCGATTTTAAGTCATTTAAACTTGTGACGTACTCTAAGAACAATACTTAACGGGATAGATCACCCACAAAAGAAAAATCTATCATCATTTACTCGCTCTCAGTCCAAACTAAAGAGGTTTGTTCTTGTGTGTCAAGGAAGTGCGGCTGATATATGCATGTCGTGTGTTAATGTTTATATGTGATCTGTTCATCATGTAGCGATTGTGTCTCTTCAGCACTTGGATTAAACCGCTCGTATACATCATGCATTACTTTTTGAAGTGCCAAAGTTTTACTCAACGTTATCTTCATTAGTGTTAAAGATAAATGAGTCTTTAGGGTTTGGAATGACATGAGGGCGAGTAATTAATGACAAAATGCTCATTTTTGGGTGAACTATTCCTTTAACATACAAGTTGTCATGGAGTCACAAAAAGTGTAAAGTCTGTGCCAATGTGTTAAATCTATGTAATTTTTCTGTATAAATGCAACAAATTGTAATCCATTCCTTAGTAAGCATGAGAATGTATGATAGAGAATGCTGGTGGGTAAACGCATCTATCACTTTTTGGGGCTTCATGGCCTACAAAGATAAAGTTCTGGGCTGTATTATAGAAACTTCCTATCTTCTTGAGATTTGAAAAAGTTAATTCCCAAACGGACAGGACAAGATTTTAAAAGTTAGGATGTTTGTGTAATACGGCCCGTGATATTTTACTGTCAATGAATATAAGGACTGTGCCATTGCGAATGGAAGTCTTACCCTCGCAAACTGGATTGCAAAAAGTTTCTTGTACTTTGGATCCATGAGAAGGCTGCTCATAAAGAGCTGGTGGTAAACATTTCTCGCTCCTGCAGGAAACACAACATGAGCTTAACTGGGTGAATCTCACAAGACCAAGCAAGAACATATCTCGTCATATTTTATCTCAAAAACAAAAACATCATGGTTACACTTTATTTTAAGGTGTCCTTGTTATACAAGTAAGCACTGTAATAGTATGTAACATTAAGGATTAGAATTAGGGTTTGGTTTAGGGTCAGTTACTGGTAAGTATGCATATTCTACTGTTACTACGATGTAATATACATAGTACATGTAATGTGTGTAACAAGGTGTCACTGTAAACACGGCATTTTAAGGAAATTTACATGATGCATTTGTATTTTTTGTTTGAATGACAAAGAATTACATTTCCATCCCAATCCTCATTTCTTCAGTGCAATCTTATTGTTATTCGTACAATTATGTTTTATGTTGATTTAAAATATTGTAGGATATTTTTGCAATTTGAGCTCCAGTAGTTCGTCTGTTTGATCAGACGAGACGGGCCAGCCTTCGCTCCCCACGTTCATCAATGAGCCTTGGCCGCTCATGACCCTATTGCCAGTTCAGATTTCATGCACAAATTTGTGCACACGCCTGCTTAGTGAATGAGACACAATCCTAAAAAAAAAATCAAATAAAAAAAACAGCAAGCGTTTCTGAACTGCCAAAATTAGTTGTCAGCAATTCACCCTTTGCCGGGAGTTTGATTGACAGGCGATCTGACCCATCATAATCTGCTATCCGCCGAATCTGCCATTTTTGTCCAACAAAGTAGTTAAGGGAGTTCGTAGATTAACATCGGTGAACTTGACGGTGTACAGACGTCTTTCTGCGGTTGAAACAACATTCCTTCTGAAGTTCATTCATGATAGTATAAATTAACTAGAAGGAGGAGATGATCGGTTCACGAGCAGATTTAACTGAAGCGCTACAGCGACCTGGCACCACACATTAAAGAGCCACAAAATGCTATTCATTGTTTACATTTCTAAAAAAAAAAAAAAAAAAAAAAAAAAAAAGACAATTTTAGAGTTGATTTCATATTAAAAGTAACCTGCTCTGCCCTGTCTGTCAGTGCGTTGTCAGTATCCTCTTTGCTCTGCGATGTGTTTTTCACTGCGTGAGAACATGTGTGGTGTGAGAGCGCGGACTGTCGGACATAGCAACTAAAATAACTGAAGTTACGGGGTCTTTGCGAACGGTCAATTCCAGTGTCACTTTCGTAATGCATTTGTTAAATGGTCTTCATTGTTTGCATTTGCTGTGAACAACGTCTACTTAGTACTTTGACCTGCCCTCAAACACTGTAGCTGAGAATCAACATGTTGTAGCAACATGTCGTGTTGTCGAGTGTGTGTGAAAGCAAATCCACTTTGCTGCACTTCCAAAGGAGGAGGACTCGTGCTGGAATAGATATGGTAAAACTGACACCATTATTACTGTTCGTGCATACAAGTGCTAAGGGAAGCCTCCAGAGCTGAAATTCACATATGGTAATGGGTATTTAGTTTACGCCACGCACTTTAAGCAGTCGACAAATCACAACAGACTGGGCCTTCTGACCAATCAGAGCAGAGTGTGCTATCAATAAGGAGGGGTTTAGACTGAATGCTTTCTGTGTGAAAAGAGCTGATGCTGCAATCTAAGTGTTTTTTTTTTTTTTACCTTGGATGCATGTAAACCCATTGTAGGAGACTCCAAAACAAATAGCATAATAGTAATTTTAACTAACAATAATTTTCCTGTAATATACAATCCATAACTGAGGTGAACTGTGATCTGAACATGTTGTCATGTCCTTCACTGTGTTGTGTGTTTCTGCAGTGCTGTAATATCTCAGGAGAGCTGAGGTCAGCACACTCACCTTTCCACATCTTGGAGTCACAGAGCATGAGCGTGTCCACTAGAGACGAGTTCTCTCCCTCCGGTCCGCGCTGCAGCCCCACCTGACACAGGATCCTCCTCAGAGCATCTGCTGGGTGACAGTAATACACTCAGGCACCGATTCACTACAGCAGACACCACATAAGCAGGTGCAAACGTTGACACAGAGCACACTGCTCAATTGAGCACGCTGGTAGCTTTTGATACATTTATGATTACTGCAATCCTAGCAAAATACCATAATAAACAGCTGTGAAATCGAACTGCATAGTAATTCCTAAATGGAGAATAATTTTAAGTTTGGCTTTGCACAAGACAAAGCAGAAATTGAATGACTTCTGCAGAAGTGATGGGAAAGAATCAAAAGGGAAACAATGCAGAGACAGACCCGAGTATCTGATGATTTGGCCGAGCCAGTTGAGAGCCTTGAGCGCAAAACACTGATGAGCCACTACAGAGGAGTGCATGACCTGAACCCGCAGAGGTTTCGTCTGACGACTCGTGTTCCTCTGCAAAACATGCATCCAAAGATGTTCACGTACAAACTGCATTTACAAGTACATAGTATTATGGGTGGTTCTAAGCCCACCCCAAGTCTACAGAGGTCCCTCCTTCAAATGTAAGTCTATGGGATTTCTTTCCCCTTGTTTCATCATCTGAAGAAAATCTTGAAGTAATAGCACATCTTTACCTCACAAGCCACATGATTTGAGGCATCACTCACGCAAGTAGCACAATGAATGCGAGATGTGTAACACATGGACAAATCCCTATTGAGCATTTTTTTCCTTTTTCACAGAAATATGCAAATTGGAGAGGATTCTTTCATGAAACTTGCATGAATGCGCTAGCTAACAACAAAAAGTTCTCAGGAAAAAGAACAAAAAAAAAACACGGATGGGATTTGTTATTGCAGAGAACTTACCACAATAATAGATTTGGCCTGCTCACAAAACTGGAAGTCTCCAAAGCGAACGGACTTCCTGCCCTAAATACGGTGAACAGAAGTAGTCAATGAACAAAAGCAAGAACCTTAAGCCTGAATTGTGGCACTGTGGAGCTAACAGCAGGTGAAGCTGGCACTTACATCTCTGTCCACGGTGGTGGCGAAGCTGACGGCCTCTTTCTGGGTGCAGTTCACAGCTTTCTGTAGGGTGTAGATGACCTGCTCGTACGTGTGGACCTCATCATTGAACAGCATGCAGTAGTACGTGTCTCCACGGGCCCTTGGGTAGAAAATAAGCATGTTACATATCGCCTAAAATGCAGCTTTCAAAAACGATCACATGCATGATTGACATAATGAGTAACTAGAATGGGTTATTTTATCACCTAAATGCTAAAAATGGTTTCTTCTGATTTGGGGGGACATTTAAGAGACATGCCATCACATGACTTCAAGGTATGAGTGATAATACATCTTACGGTGGCTCAAGGCCTTCAGGTAGATCGTCTTCTTTGTCCCAGGTGAGCATGTCCACAGCATATTTGAGAATGATGGAGAAAACATTATACGTGCGAGCGATCATCTCAGCAGACAGATTAGCCAACGGATCCTGCCAAACAAGAAGGGTTCTTATTGTTAACTAAAACCAATTAAAAAGCATTTTAAGGCAAAAGCTGAAATTAAATATTAGATGAAAAACTGAAAAATAAGAAATGTTGAATTGGCATTCAAGTTCTACTAAAAATCATTACAGACAGAGACATACAAAATTATTAACACATTAATAATAGTGCTGTCAATATTAACGTGATAATGCATGAAATATATATATATTTTTTTATATTTAAATAACTTGTATAAATATAGACGAATCCTTAAAAGGGATAGTTCACCAAAAAAAAAAAAATTATCCCATGATTTACTCACCCTCGAGTCATCCTAGGTGTATATGGCATTCTTCTTCCAGACGAATAAAATCGTTTAATTATATTAAAAAATGTCCTGGCTAATCCAAGCTTTATAATGCCAGTGACTGTTGGGTCATTTTTGAAGTCCATAAAAGTGCATCTATCCATCATATACCAGCTCCACACGGCTCCGGGGGGGTTAATAAAGGCCTTCTGAAGCGAAGTGGCATGTTTGTGTAAGAAAAATATCCATATTTAAAACTTCATAGACTAAAATAACTAGCTTCCGGCAAGTCAACTTTACGGCGAAAGAATAACCCCTGACGCGTCGCAAGCTTTGGCGCCTCTCGTGGATAGGGCTGGGCAACAAACTCAAACCCCTCTTTTCTTATATTGAAATCATCCGACATTTCTTTTTAAAAATTCTCATTTTAGACCAATTCATGACTGGTGATTTGTTTTGCTCTATCCTCTGCGCTTCTGCGTTCGTCAATACTCATGCGTCAAGGGTAAAGGGTTACTCTTTCACCATAACTTTTTACTCTTTCACTTGCGTACCAACAGAAGCTAGCTATTTTAGTTTTAAATATGGATATTTTTCTTACATAAACGTGCCATTTCGCTTCAGGAGGCCTTTATTAACGCCCAGGAGCCGTGTGGAGCAGTTATATGATGGATAGATGCACCCTTATGGACTTCAAAAATGACCCAACAGTCACTGGCATTATAAAGCTGGGAAGAGCCAGGACATTTTTAATATAACTCTGATTGTGTTCGCCTGGAAGAACAATGTCATATACACCTAGGATGAGTTGAGGGGGAGTAAATCATGGGGTCATTTTCATTTTTGGGTGAATTAACCCTTTAAGACTGCAAAGTGTTTGATAACTTAATTCAAAGTTTCTGTATATTGATTATATAGGAAGACCACAGGTAAATATGACGTTTATTATAATGAGTTTATGTGAAGATCGCTTTAAGTTCACTTAAAAGTTTTTCTTTTAAAGCCTAATAAAATGTTGAAATTGATAGCTTTCAATTATATAATGTTAAATGTCTTTAATTAATGTTAAAAAAATATAAATCATTTGGAGAGTAACTGTGAAATAACTACAATATAATCCAAATAATTCTCTAATCACGATTACAGAAAAAAAAGTGTGATTAGTTATTTTGAAAACGACTGACAGCACAAATGAATAAATAATATAATACTTTTATCTTACAGAACAACAGTACAATTACAATACTAACGTTTACGGCTGTCTTAATTATTGTACTTTCAAAAGTTAAACCATAGAGCTTTAATTTTGGTGGAAACCAACAGGTAGAACTTTTGTCTCTTTTGTTGACAAAAATGCACGTTGTAAGCATCCCAAACCTACAGCACCAGTTTTGATGGCTATACCGCATACAGCCACTCCATGTAGTTGCGAGCTCACGCACAGCCATAAGAAGCAACCAATGCATGAAATAAATGTATTAGAAAACGCAGCTTTTGCTATTCGGCTTCCATACAGTTGGATTAGCGCAGTTCATGTGGGTCCCAGGTCGAAAAACACACAAAAAAAAAAAACACACATCCCTGAGGACTTTGACGACGTGTGGTTCCATTAATGGACTTTGAGTGCAAGCGGAATCGGCACCATTAAATGCCTCATTATTCCCATCCCTCCTGCTAAGATTTGTGTCACAGAGGAAGAGGCATCTTACCTTCTGGGAAGAGTCACTGATATTGGGCTCGTGTTTCTGACAGTAAGGGCCCTTCTTCCAGGCCTCTGTGTCGCCGCAGTCACAAAAGCCTCCTCCTCCTGAGGTGGTCATCTACAGGGAGCACAGAGAGCCACTTACACAAAGACAGCAGCACATGACAGCTCAGGGTTGATCTCAAGTCTCCTATAGACGGTTTCAACGACAACAACATAAACAAACGCTACTGCGCATGCGCGCTTGTGTGGCCCAAACTTAACTTCCGGTAGACGTCTGCAAAGAATGAATAACAACAGAGGCTGTGTTATCTTTCTTATGCGTTATCATATTTCGTTTTATTACCATTATCTTAATTTATATGTTTTTATTGTTTCAGCATGTTTATTATAAATAATCTCCCATTTCTGTCTGCAATATAAAGTGGGGGAAATGCCCCCTTAAAGGGTTAGTTCACCCAAAACTAAAAATCCTGTCATTAATTACTCACCCTCATGTCGATCCCAACCCGTAAGACCGTAGAGAACAAGAAAAATATCTTCAACTTCAAGATGAACGAAGGTCTTATGGGTTGGGATCGACATGAGGGCGAGTAATTAACGACAGGATTTTTAACTTTGGGTAAACTAACCCTTTAAAGACCGTGCAATGCCGTTCTCTGTACAGTAGCCTATATAAATGCTTGCACGCTCACCTTTCAATCATGCAATGCGTCTGAATAACATGTTTCTTTGTTTCATAATGTTGGGAAACTTAAACTTGTAGACCCTATTTGAGATTGACTGTATATGAATGCATCACAGAAATCCCGTGCTCTATGGGCACTGCCATTAATAGAGGATAAAGTGAAAGTTGTTTTACACTCCGTGATAAAGGCCCTTTACATACCCAATTTAAATATTTTGCGGGAAACATATCCGATCAGTTATCCAGATGGCGACCACTTGACGTGAACAAATGTAAACGCATGAAAAACATGCTTAAACATGCGATTGACATGAACGTATGTTAATGCCAAGTGTAAACACAGCCAGAATAGAAGTCCCTCTAGAGTAGATTATTTCTGATAACAAGCTAAATAAACAAGTAAATGACATTAGACATACAGTCTAAATGACATTAGACGCTGCTCTCGTATGCAGTCAGACTGGATATTTATGTTTTTTTGGTGAGTCACACACACACAGTTTTTGCGCTGGTGTCATATGCTCTCTACTTGATCGTTAATATTTATATCATGTTATCCAAGAATAGTACGTCAAAAATGTGTTTCTACTGAGTAGTGCGCCATACTAGCCACTAGCCAGACTGATAAACAAACACAGACCAGGAGTTCACTTATCTGTATCACACATGACTATCTGCTCTAGCGTTCCTTAAAACAAACACACTTTCTCACACCCTATAAAGCCTACTGTACCATATTTGATATGCAAATTTCTATGGTCTATGATCAACATGATCCAAACTTTGCTGAAAAACCGGTTGCACACAACTTACTAACATGCCTTCTGTCATCTGATTCAGATCAAAGCTGTGTCCCAAATGATGTACTCAAGCTTTCAAGCCGCGATGTACTCGCGCCACGATGTACGCGCCACCGATGTACTTCGCGCCGCGATGTACTCGCGCACGATGTACTCGCGCACGATGTACTCGCGCACGATGTACTCGCGCACGATGTACTCGCGCACGATGTACTCGCGCACGATGTACTCAACCGTGTAGTGTATGAACTTTACAAGGTTATTTTGTCATTCAACATCGGAATCTGGTAGCCCCTCCCCCTTTGCTAAGTAATTAAAGCTGCGACAGTTGAGTGCAACGTTTTTTCCGTTAATTTAGTGCATCATCCGGGTATTTAAAGTGCACTTTTCCTTTTTGGAATTTTCAGTGTGAACACACTACTTGCACTATTTATACTTAAAAACGTTATAGAATAGTGCATGAGTAGGCGAATTGGCACGCACCTCGCTGTGAAATCTTTACTGATTTTTATGAAGTAAACATAAGAGCAGCTTTTATATTGTTAGTACATCAGCCTTTTGAGGAATGTTTACTTGTTCATCTCTCAATTGGGGATGCAAAGTTTCCAGAATCTTTCCAGGATTTATTTTGGAAACTTTCGGAAAGTTTCTGGACATTTACCAGAAATGTTCAGCTCCTTTGCAACCCTACTCTCGGTCGTCATTGTATTGCATTGCATTATATGTTTTGCCCATCAATGAAAACTACAGAGAGTTTTACTAAGACGTATTATTGGGAGATATAGAGTGGCAACTGACATTTATATGCATTTTATGCAAGTAGTCTGCTATACTGTAATAAAGATCTCATTGACTTACATTGAAAGCATCAGAATTTCATCTTACTTTTCCAAATTTTGCTCAGTTTGGGTGTTTTTTTTCCTTTCTTTTAGATTGTCTAAGGGAAAGTCCAAAAATATATATATTTATATGCCAGGCTTTACAGGATTAAGAATGCAAAAAATAAAGCCAAGTTTGCTTGTCATAGAACTAACTTCATAAGTTCACAGTAATTTTTGCAATGGCTTTTGATCAACTCGTGATTTTTGTATGAAAATGACCAGTTTTAAACAAAATGATTGGAAAAATCTGTCATAGGTAAAACTATTGAAGGAAAATGAATGGTTTTAGAACGGTTAATTGTGTCTGATTGTTTTCTGTTCACAGATACAACAGCCCCATCAGTCCCGTAACCTTTACAAAGAACTGCACAATGAGTCACAGCCCTCAGTTTTAAACGCTGAAAAGGTATGAACTGTCATTTCGGTTGAGTCATAATGACCACTTAGTATGGTTGGACAAATGTGGACAGGAATTTCTTGTCAGGGAGAAGTCAGGTTCCACGAGGCACTAGTGCAGACGCGCCCATACACTTGGTATTTGACACTTTCTCTGCGGCTGTCACACCAACATGCTGACATACCTGAGTGAGATGTTTGAGAACATCTCACTGTGCGACTGTGCGTCTCATTTCCTCTTACCCTGTAGCGATGCTCTTTGTGAACGCTGCCTAAGAAGCACTGCATACACAGCACACAGGTTGGATCGGCCGCACACTCCCTGATAAGGAGAAAACATATCAAATGTAAATAGCTGGCAAAACCCCAGTGAGCTGTACAAACAAACCATTTTCATAGAGCATAGAGACACGAACAAAGGTTGTTAAAATGGTAGCAATATTATGCAGCCATTTAGATACCTCATTTTGGATGAATTCTAAGACAGCATGGCATGCATCAAAGCATTCCCAGAATGCACTGCAACTGAATAACTGCATCCAAATTTACCTGCTTATAATATGCCCTAAAATTATGTACTGTTTTTGTGAAGAAAATGTACATTTTTAAGTGGATAGCAGAAGAGTAGGCAAGCTTCGGGACACACATTATTTTGTCATGACTGCATCTTTAACGGACCGCTCTGTCGCTTAATTACATACATCCGGTCACCATTTAAACTGCCGCCAATCATCTTGTCACAATTGATTTTGACGTTCAATTTAAGAGAGAGAAATGTAGTAGCACGTTCATCTGCTAGCTGTGTGTATTTTATGCAGAGTCTCACCTTATGTGTTGATAAAAAGGCTACCCTGGTTCCAAATGCCATAACCTTTGAATGCTTTGAGATATCAACACAAAATGTGGCTCAGATGTAGTTGTCATGATTGTGCATGATCAAGTCCAAACTTGATTTTATGAACTTCCATATGTGACCATGGAGCACAAAACCAGTCATAAATCGCACGGGTACGTTTGTGGCAATAGCCAATACATTGTATGGGTCAAATTTATAATTTTTTCTTTTATGACAAAAATCATTAGGATATTAAGATCATGATCCATGAAGATATTTTGTAAATTCCCTACCGTAAATATATCAAAAATATAGTCGTAATATGCATTGCTAAGGACTTCATTTGGACAACTTTAAAGGTGATTTTCAGATTTGTTTTGCACCCTCAGATTCAAGATTTTCTAATAGTTGTATCTCGGCCAAATATTGTCCTACAACCATACCATACAACAATGGAACAAAATAAATCCACAAACTGTATCACTTGTTCTGAGGTTTTCTCAGCAGTAACATAAGAGCTTCCAAACATGATCAAAATATATATTTTTTAATAATTTGAAAGGGTTTCTATCAAATGAGACCATGCACTTGTCGAGCTAAGCCTTCAGGGTGTAAGTGGCTAATTGTTCTTCACACGCACAGTAACTGCACAGTAATTTAAAACTGTTAAAAGAAAAGGCTCAAACTATTGCATAGATATATTACATTACGCACCAATATCTCTTCCCTTTGTGCTTTGGACTTTTCAATGCGAAGTGCTGCCTCTGCCCGCTGTGACTTCATGTTGCTTCAAGCACATCATTCTGCACACGGGATGCACACAAGCACTTTGTGACACTATGAGCCTTTCATATTCTAATAATTTTGCGCTACGAAAGATTGTCAACAGCCTTTCTTGTTCTGTCCTATCTATCATGTTGCTGCACAGGCTGTTTTGCCACTCAGTCCAGCTGAAGGGGCGCGTTCTGGTGGGAAAGTGACATCAATGCATACCCTCTATTACCCATCCCTAGTTGAATGAAGCGCCATTGGCTGCACAGGATGCCACTTATGTAGACAGCAAAGCAGATCACTGGATTCTGGATCAGAGCCAGTAACACATTACATGACAGGATTGTAAAATGATCTGCACAAATTCTTAGGATGCAACATATATTTCACACAACATTCAGATCAGATTCCTTCATAATGCCAGCATGATAAAGCATCTGGGATGTGTGTGAGCCCTTTCATTTGTTTCTCAAACAAACAGAGCAGAACAGTACAGACTCCAGTCACCTCCGGCCTCTTAGCCGGCTTACAGTGATCTTGCCTAAAGGACTTAACCTAACAGCAACCTGACCTAATTCAGCCAAGACTTCCACGTCTGTGGGAACACAGTGACCCACACTATCCCAGGTCATATGACCACAACAACTTCAGCATCTCAACAGCATACATGCATGGCTTAGGACGTGTGGGGAAAGTAAATAAATGCATTTTGTCGGACAACCTACCAAATTATCATCTAGGCAATAGACAGCTCACTGGGTTTTGAAACAAAGCCATGATCACACATTTTTAATGTCTTTGACATCAACTGAGGGTGCAGACGAGATGAGTGGATCAGAAAGAGATGATGCATCAAGTTTTGACAGTGTACCTGCAGGAATATGTTGGCTCTCCCACTTTAAACACATGGCCACAGAGCTGTGAGGGCTGGTTGTTCTGTTCCAGCTTGGCCAATCCCACGGACGGCTCTTCCCCGCACAGGTACCACTCCAGCGGGCCCTGAAGCAGCAGCTGAGCCAGTAGATCCTCATTTTGGGGGTTCAGGTTGGGGCCCAGGCAGTAGATCTTGGGGACGTAGCAGGCCAAGTGCTGGTACACCTCTGTGGGCAGGTTGCTCACCTGTAGCCATTTCTGTGGACAGATGGGTAAAACATTAGACACACACACAAAAACTGTCTGAATATTAGAAATGCAGCCTTTAATCATTTTAAATACGTGCATAAATTAGTTATTTGTCAATTAGTGCTACAGAGCAAAAGCAGACACACAGAGCCAAAACAAAAACAACATAAAATGGCAAGGTAAATAGATCAGGTGGTCAAAGGTCAGGTTTGAAAAGGAACATTAGTCAGTCTTTGATTGCATTGCTTGCATTCCCCGTTTTATATTTGCAGGACCTTACTGGACAGCCAGTTTTTTTAAAACATTTCTCAACAAAGTTTATATTTACGCAAGTACCAAGCAGAACACAATGTTCGCTCCAGAGGTGTGTGATTTGAACTTGAGCAACTACACCGTTTTCGACACGCCGACCGGATGTGATGTACTCCAATCAGATCGGTGTGAGAATTTTTAACACCTTGT
Source organism: Paracanthobrama guichenoti (assembly GCA_018749465.1). NCBI lineage: Eukaryota > Metazoa > Chordata > Actinopteri > Cypriniformes > Gobionidae > Paracanthobrama > Paracanthobrama guichenoti. The sequence continues at coordinate 10,933,316 of CM031955.1, forward strand.
TTAACTTTATCAGAAACACAACACTGGATACATTTGTGTGTGTGGTTAGAGCTGCACAATTCTAGAACTAACTGTTCTGACAAAATATTAATTGCTGCAGTTTATTTAAGGGTGCTTTCACACTAGCACTTTTGGTGCGCACCCGGGCTCGATTGACACCAGAGTTCGGTTCGTTTGGATGATGTGAATGCTGTCTTCCGAACTTGGGTGCGCACTAGTGCTGGGCGGTATACCGGTTCATACCGAATACCGGTATTTATTTTTGTTATGACATGAATTTTGATTATACCTCAATGCTGGTATATGTCGCTTAAACAACGTTCTGAACGTGGCGCAGCGTGACACTGTTTGAGAGGGGTCCCTTTTCACTGTTGCACTGTTGTGAGAGCACAGCTGAGATCGCAAGGCTGAATCCAAAATCCCATTCACTATTCCCTACGTTATCCACTTATATTGTTCACTTGAAGGAGTGAATGAAAACGAGTGCGTGAAGTCGGACATCCGTTGTGTCCATCGGCTGTACACTCGTTATTGCGGTGCAAAGTGGGATTGAATGAGTGCACTCAATAACGTCCACTGTGGTTTCGGACACCACTACAAATGGCTGCCCCTTCAAATAATGCCCTATTTAAGGTTATAGGGGGAGATTTCGGATTAACAGCGGAGAATTCAAATGTACGGCCGCGCGCGCTTGAGAGCGCCGTGATGAGGTTAACAACGCTCACCACATGGATCATATAGATCTATACAGACCGGAGCGAGTGCGTTTACGTTTATTTCATATACTCTAATGCTCTAAACATGAACCAGCAGCGTGTATGTGGACATATTTCATCACGTCTTATTCAAATGTATGCAAAGGACACTGATACAACACGACTGCGATGACACCATAGATTATTCTGCTACACGGATGACAACAATGCAAGTTAATAAACAGACTGATAATTCAAAATAACTGCTTTATTATTTCTGTTAAACTGACATGTGTCGTTTGTTCAGAGACTGTAGTGCTCTTAAATGTGTTGAAAATATCCTTAGACCTTTCAAATGTTATTCCGCGTTTCTCCCTCGTTTTGGCTGTTTGTTATAATTTTTTAAAATGCTTAAATGTGCCCTCAACTCTTTTTTTCTCTCCGTGGTCATATTTTAATATTCATGTGTCTGTAATGAGTGTGTTGCAGGTCTTGTGTTTTATTGGTTGTTGTGTCCCCACAGCATAATTTTGTTGCGCTTTGCAAACCTGTATTAACTCTATTGTGGAATTTTTCTACAATATTCACTAGTCATTGCCAGATTTTACTGTCTTCTAGTCAATCTACCGCAGTATTTCCTCTCTCAATCAGTAGAAAATGTGGTTAACACCTGGTCATGCATGGGGGAAAAAAACCCTTATTCATCGTTTGGCTAGATAAGACCCTTATTCATCGTCTGGTATCGCTTAAAGCCCTGTGAAGCTGCACTGAAACTCTCATTTGGACCTTGAACCGTTTGGTTCCCACTGAAGTCCATTATATGGAGAAAAATCCTGGAATGTTTTCATCAAAAACCTTAATTTCTTTTCGACTGAAGAAAGACACGGACATCTTTGATGACATGGGGGTGAGTAAATTATCAGCAAAAGTTTATTTAAAAGTGAACTAATCCTTTAACGCTGCCATCTGACATTAAGCAGAAGACGCAGTCTACAGCCGGATGCACACTGTGTGATTTTGGCCACGATTTGGCCGTCACATTTTGCATATCCTAAAAGATTCCTCTGATCCTAGGCTAAAGTCTGAAGGCTTTGTTCATTAGTTTGACATGTTCACCGGCAGCCGATTAATGACTGCTGCGATCAAATTTTCATTTGTGAATCGATTCAGAATCGTCCGCATCGCGATGCATCTGAGAATCGAATTTTTCCCCAACCCCTATGAATTATAGGGCTCTTTCACTATTTGCAGTGATTTTGTATTGTTGAGTTCTTTTAGTGGATTTTTGCCCACATTTTGTTTAGATATAATGTGATTATTTGGGAATGTCGTTGTTGTATGGCCAAAAGGACTCCATAGGTTGTGAAACGCCGCCACTGCCCATACGCAGTTTATTTTACCTCATCTAGTTTAATGATTTATTATAGGCTATTTATCATATCCTAATGGAAAAATAAGAAACTTTGAAAAAATGTAAAACAGTGAAATTCCACATTAATGTTTTTTTCTATTAAAACAACAGCAAAAATAAAAGGTTGTGTAAGTGCAGTTATTCAGCAAACACAATCGTAAATGGTCGAGAGATCCATGCGTGGACTTATTACAGTTCATCACTGAGAAAGTTTGATCGCAGATTTAGTTGCAGAAGCGGCTCATGAGCTGTGACAGAATATGGTTGCCAGATTGGACGTTTTAAGTAAAACACCGGATAAAATGCATGTCCTTTTAACTTGCAAAGCGCTGATTGGGGGATTTAAATTAATGAAATCTGGCAACCACAAGCACGAACGCTCAAACTCTCCTCTAAATTAAATCACAAAGCATGGTCTTAAAAATGTTCCATAAATCTCAGAATTGCATAACAAGCTGCCAAATGTCTACAATGTTTGAAGTGCAAAGGCTTCATGAACGATGTATTTTAATGTGTATATTCCTGGATTTGGGTTCCAAATGGGGACGCAAGTTAACAGGTTGAGGTATTATTAATGTAGTTAAAGCTTATTTATAATACTACTGCCCTCAAAAAAATAACAGGTTTTCCATCCAATAAATGTGTGTAGCCTCAACTCATAAAAAAAAAAAACTAATTAATGCAATGAAATGTAATTGAGTTGGTCCAACTCAATTTTATTAAATGCAGTTTAAATGATATTTATATACTTTTTTTATACATTTAATTGGAAAATCAATTATAAGCAGTTTCATTCATCATCATACACAATGTATGAAGGAAAGAGGTGTCCCTCCTGACATTAGCATAGCTCACTGAGTGCCCACAGCCTAAGCACAGGCGCCACTCTTCAGCATAACGGCAATCACAAAATTAAAACACATCACAGAAACTCCTCTAAATGTCCAACATAACTGACCATTACACACTAACATGAACTAACAACATCTTTCAAATTTAGGGAATAAAACTTTAATCTCTAAATTTACTCTCCTAATGGAGTCCCTTGCAAAGCATGCTGGGAACTACAGATCCACTGCCCAGTTAGTTGTGTCAACACAAATATTTCATGTAGTTTTAACACAACATAATTAAGTAAACGTCAGTTTTAAATATATTAGGTTGATTGAACACAATTAAATTAAGTTGTGACAAAATTAGATATGTTTAAGTAAAGTGAACAGAATTTAAATGTGTCATATCTTTATTTTTTTTTGAGTGTGAACAGTATTTTTTCTCTCCTGGTTATTTCTTAAGCAGTGTCAAAGAAGCCGGAGAAAGCGAGTCTCGATTGTTGTATGCAATGGTTTCATTCACTGGCTAAAAAAGTAAAGATGAATTTGACTGATAACATTGTTAACTGTTGTGCAGCACTTTGCTTGACAATAAAAGTTTGTTTAAATTTCATATATAAAATTCACATGATTAAAAGATCAATTCATGTTTGAGGCCTTCATTTGATTGCCAGACAAATTAAAATATAGGCCTGCACAGAATTTCTGAAAAAAAAATAAAAAAATAAAAATTACAAAAATAAATAAATAAAAAAATAATATATATATATATATATATGATTAGAAATTAATTTATTTTTAATAATCTGATTAGACTTTTATAATCAAACCATTAAAATGGAATCCAGAAAAATAACTCTAAACATGTCATTTGTTAAACTTTTAATAAATTGTTGTTAAATTGTATAAGTTTCAATTAATTAGACATGCTCTCTCTCTCTATATATATATATATATATATATATATATATATATATATATATATATATATATATATATATATATATATATATATATATATATATATATATATATATATATATATATATATATATATATATATAAAATATATATATATATATATTAAAATGGAATCCCAAAAATGTAAACGGAATACAGAAAAAATTAACGGAAAAAAACGGAATTTGGGAAAAAACTTAAATGTGCAACTGAATCTGACTGACAGTGATAACCATGACAATCCCATACTTTATGTCAAATGATCTGTGCATTAAATCTTGAATTGTAAACACAAAATAATAGCCCTGCCACTTTTTATGTAACTTTGTTGTTAATTTAATTACTAACTCAATTCAAATCAGCCGCTTTTTACATTTAAACTTACAAATTGTAAAACAGCTCTGAGCGCTTAGTTTTACGATCTATCCAGCTATCATACTGTGTTTTACGATCGATGTTTTATGATTATATTGTATCGTATGAGTTATGATACAATATAATCTATTGTGTTATGATCTAATAATATGTTTTATTATCTATCTACTTTGGTCTTATCTATCCAGTGTTTTCCTTTTTTCTTTTTTTTTTATTAAATGAAAAGAAATAGGATGTCAATATTAAAAAAAAAACATTTCTTTGCATCAGTACTCTGCCCAGTTCACGTGGGTTGTGTGTGGATGACCGTGTTAACCCGGCACCACAGAAGACCCAGTGAAAAACCACTCCTGAAAAACAGCAGATAAGGCAATTAAAAAAGAAATGTGCTGCCTATTTAGAGCGCATCAAGCTAAGATGCATGCCTTAGAAGGCCGCCATCCAAATAGGAAGCTCAGAAGGTTTTGTAACTATATTATGCAATTCTGACATCTGAAGAAAATACTGTAACAACCCAGCTGATGTCCAACAGGAGATATATGTGCCACAATCACATGCTCGAAGGAAACACGGGGATTACGTATGCACAGTAAGCGGAACTTGGCAGTCTCTGTTACTGTCTTACATCGACCTACTAACCTGGATTTAGTGCTAGAGCCAAACAATCCAGCATCTCTATTCAGACAAATCACCATCAATGAGTGGATTTTGCCAATCAGATTTATCATTATAGACCTAAGATGCAAAATTGTCCATGCTTTTCATGCGCATGATGTCTAATGTGTGACCCCGGGGCACAAAATAAGTTGCGGGTATATTTGTGGCAATAGCCAACAATAAACATTTTATAGCTTTAATGCCAAAAAATCATTAGGATATTAAGCAAAGCTCATGCTCCATGAAGATATTTTGTACATTTCTAAACGTAAATATATCAAAAATGTATTATTAGTAGTAATATGCATTTCATTTCAGATTCCAGATTTTCAAATAGTTGCATCCCGGCCAAATATTGTGCAAACCATACATCAATGGAAAGCTGTTTTTATTCTTATTTATGCTAATGTATACATCTCAATTAAAAAGAATATGACTGGTTTTGTGCTCCAGGGTCACATATAATAATACTAATAGTAAATAATATCCACTGCTGTCATTCAGTCTATCAGACAATACACGCCACACAACACGGAGGTCATGCGTGTGGTTTTAAATAACCACCATCTGTGCTACTTTGTAAAAACAAACCTACTCGTGTTTATGAGATAGATTTGGCATGGAAATATAGTCGGTACTGCAATATGCAAAAATGAAAAACAAACCTAGGTAACTGGAATATCTCAAATAAATGAATGTTTAGTTTGTAAACCACAACATTCTTCAACACCTGCTATTCAGTGAAAGAAACCAGAATTACAGATCACACTGATGTTTTTACAGGAACGCAGGGAAAATAAAAAACTACACAAATAGACAAGCTCAGCTTGAATGTTTGCTTGTCTAAATCAATTTAAACAGCGTTTCAAAAGAGTGAAACATTGTTAATAGCAGCATAAACCGCATGACGTAAAGACAGTGAACAAAGCAGCTAATGTTGTTTTTATCCAACTCTTGACAGATCTCTTTAACAACTAATTCCTTTGTAAGCAAAGCCATACGTTAAACACCAAACGTGAGAGACAAAAGCATTTATTACCTGTAGATATATTACACAAATGCATGTATATACGGAGTGTCAAATGCGTGTTTTGGAGCTTGAGGTGTGTACATTTCATAAGCTAGCTGCTAGCGCGTTAGCAGGACAACACTGATCAAAACAACCCGAGATGAGGAGCGAGGAAAAAACTGAAAATTCATCGCCCTCACATCGATTTCCGCGACCACATATATATGCTTAATCGGGATAGACCATTTACAGAGTCTTTATGAAACTGTCGCCTACCGCAGCGGTGTCCTTCGCGGAGAAATTGAGGAATTCGCTGCAGAGAGCGGACGGTGCATCGCGATCAGTCTCGGCCGCCGCCATCTTTACTTCAGTGACCAGCAGCAGCAGCCGTCGTGAGGGAAGCGGAAATCAGCCGCTCGTCCTACTTCCGTCGAAGAGCTGGGAAACTTTTCAGCTGAGTAACGGGAAAGTACTGTGTCCCTGCTGTTGCCTTGGTGACCAGTCACAATAGTCAAAACATGTGTTTTTTTTTGTTTTGTTTGTTTTTTCTAAATAAATTTTTCACGTGAAATTCCAACTGCAGTGTTCTGTTAACATTTACACTAGAATGATTAGAGCTATTGCAATTGTTGTAAGATTAATGGTTAGAGAAGACATGTTGTACTCCAAAGTCTCCCCAGAATTGAGGCAGCTCTCCTTAGAAGGTTGTGATTTTTCAGTCATTAGAAGAAGTCATTAGAATCCTATTAATCGGGATTACATGCTTAAGGAGTTTGATACCTCCGGAAAAAAAATAAAATAAAATAAAAAATGAGAAACATTATCTGTCTTTTCCCCTCCCTCCTAAAGCTAAGGAGGTGAGCTTCAACATTTTAAATGAGATTTATCCTACTAATGAATTTTTAAGATGGAAATGTTAATAAATGTGTTTTTTTGACAATTTGAAAGTGCCCTTTTGTTGTGATATGGTGCAACCTTTACAGTAAAGATAATTAGGTTTGGTATTTGTCTGGAAAACAAAGAGTTTGATTTTGTTTGTAATGTTCTGTTATGTTTTTCATAAACGCAGATGGTTTATACAAACCCGATTCCAAAAAAATTGGGACACTGTACAAACTGTGAA